>JAKZJZ010000239.1:0-61459 GCA_022702705.1 Papilionanthe hookeriana x Papilionanthe teres
CCCAAACCTAACCCAAACTCACCCAATTCAACTCCAATTAACCCCAAATCTTTTCTAAATCTTCCTTAACATCCCCATAAACAAAACACTAACATGATTTGCCCAAAATTTAGACCCAAACCCCACTCAAATTCAACCCAAAATCAAAAAGCCCAATTTCACCTAAACCTAAACCTAGCCCAAATGAGCCCAAATCCCAAAATCAAAACCTAACCAAAGCCAAAACCTCTTTGAAACACTCCCATAAACATTTCCCAACATTAATTTTACATCAATTTCAACTCTAGCCCAACTTTGGCCCATGGTAGCCCATTTTGGCCCACCTTAGCCTCTTTACCAAAAAGGCCCATATCCAACCCAATTCAAACCCAAATCACCTCAAATTTGTTTCAAACCACTCATGACAGCATCCCTAAACCAAACTCAACAATTATTTGGCCCAAGCTTTTACCAAAATTCTCATCCTAAAATCACATTCTTAAAATTCAAAAGCCCACTTTCCTTAAACCATTTCTAAAAGCCCATTTCCTTTACCACATCCAAAGGCCCAAAATCAGTCCCAAAGCCCATATGACATTTCCCTCATCATACTTTCAATCAAACTCAATACCTAAGTCCTAAATTCATCATCAAATCATTCCAAATCAAGTTCCATGTCAAATTTCCATCAAATTATCAAAAATTTCTATAATCCATTTTCATGAAATCGAGCCAAGCTTTCCCCAAGCCAAAGGCGAGCCATGAAGCCATGCATCGAGCCACATGTGAGCCATGAGAGCCTCGGACACTCCACCATACCATATTGTGGCAGGAAGGAGGGACCCTTTCCTTAATCCTCTTAAAGCTCATTAACCTTAATCATGATTCACCTAAACCTAAATTTAATCCAACTATATCTGGACTTGAGACTTCTCCATGCCAAACCAAGCTGATCCCTTTCGATCCCCCACAAGACCCAAAGCCACCTCGAAGGGTGCACCAAGCCCAAAATGGGTGGGTTGACCCATTTAGACCCAAAACTAGCCTATGCCCCATTCTACTTTGGATCAAAGTCCTTTACACTTGCCATTGCCCAATTGCTCGCACAAACACCCAGCCCCGACCCACTCGACCCCGAGGGTGACCCATGCCTCGCCGCCACCCACCCTGGTCGCCGAAAACACCATGGCCGAGAGCTCACATGTGAGCCAACTTTGGAATTCTCACCCGCCGAGCCGCCCCATCCCCAGCGGCCATCGCGGCCGTTCTTCACATGCCTAGAGCACTGATCCCAGCCCTCAACACTCCCCGGGAGAGCCTCCACCATGCCTATTTAAACCCCTCACTCTCTCGGCCATGAGAGGTGCCGAACCAAACCTTAAGGAAACTCCGCCAAAATCATTCCGCATCACTCTCTACACATGTAGCATTTGATCCCCACCGAATTCCACCTACATTTCCTCCAACTCGAGCTCAATTTCGAGCTCAAACTTTAGCCTAAAAACCAGGACACTTCTCCACAACTGAGCCAATCCCCAAATCGATCGGTCCTACACCTTCACTCGGACCAAGAGAAGAAGTGTCCACCAACGAAAGCCCCATCTCCAAAGCCACCCAGCTTGCTCCAGCTCTCCAAGCTTTGTGATCGAGCCGTGGTCGAAGTCCAACCTAGCATAATTCACTGCACTCAGAGACTTCATCCTGAGCTCGCCGACCCAATCGAAGGTGACACAACTCTCGCATCGAAGCTTCACTTCTCCGAGCAAAGGTATGGACTCCCTCTTCTTCCCGAGCTTCCAGAGATTCTCCATTTTAATTCGAGTCAATTTAAATGCATGTTTACCGTATGGATGTGTTCGTCTCTTCAAGACGAATCCATGGAGCATAAGAACACGAAAATCCATCGAGAATCGAGCGAGATACTGTAGGTTAGAGTGTGGACGGCCACGGATCGCACACCGCCGTAGACGATGACCGTGAGCCGTCTGGATCGCGCGCGTATCGAGCGGACGGCTCGCATCGCGCCGACTGAGGAGACGAACGATGCACCGTGGCTCCCGGACGGCCGACTCGGATGGCGGCGCCCAATCGCGCCGCGACACGTACCCCTTCGGAGTCGCCGAGGCTCGACACGGCGCCGCGTGGATAAGTAGATAAATAGGGTATTTAATGTATTTATTAAATATCGTAAACTTTAAAAATTCATAACTTTGTGTAGGAAAATCGTAAAAATAAAATAAAAATACCCTTCGTCAGCTGAATGGAGGAGAATAATGTGGAAAAGAAATCATTTAATTTCATCAAGTATTTTATTTTTTATAATTTATTTACTCTCTCGCATACATTTAATTCTCCATGCATGTATACAATTCACCATGGCATGAGACCATAGTGGCTTTTAAGCCTCCGAATTCGGGAACATTCCCCGAATTTTCCAAAGTCGAGGTCATCCCTATGAAGAGTTATCGATTTTTCAAATTCATGTCACTCGTTTCGAGTATTTTAATTCCAATAAATAAGCATGTTGTGAAATAAATTCTAGGAAAATTTGGTGATGTTCCTTATGACTCGTAGAACCCTAGGAAAAATAAGTTTTGAAGTTAGTTCATTTTAGATAACCCTAATCGGCTTAAACACTCAAAATAGGTCTCTAATTAATTAGAGCTAACCATACATCAAATTGACTTCAAATCAATTCTCCATTGACCTTTAGGGTCAGAAGAACCCACCATAAAAATTTGAGGTCAATCGGACTTCAGTTAGCCCTATTAATCGGGTCGATTAAGCCATTTAGTCATTTTAAACTTTAAAAATTCATAACTTTCAAAATATCTTTCAAAAATTCACCAAATTGGTTTTGGAACCTCTCTGATATCAGGGGAATTTAAGAAAATTAAAATTTCAATTTTCTAAAAAGTTGATTTTTAATATTATTTTAATATTTTTAATAATTAAAAAATAATAAAAATCACAAAAATAATAAAATTCACCAAAATGTCACATTTTGAATTTTAATCACTTAGGAACAAACCCCATATTTTTCTTAGGCCTATTTGGTGAGATATTAATTTTTAAAGCTCTAGGGTAATTTTAAAATTAAAAAATGTATTTTCTAGCATTTTCACTAAAATAATTATAATAAATCATAGAAAAATCAGAAAATTGCAAAATTTGCTTCTCTGATTTCCTTGATATCAGAGAGATTTTTGAAAAACATAAAATTCATTTTTCAACATTTATTTTATTTTTAAATTAATTAACACTCCAGAACTTAAAATATTTATAATAAAAATAATATAATTCAAAAAATCACCAAAATTGGTCCAAGTGGTCCCCTGGTCATTAGGAATGTCCCCTAATTTTCTTAAGGACAGAAACTTTCCCTTGGTCATGTTATTAAATTTTCCTCGAAATCTCTATTTTCTACCAAAAATAATTATATAAATAAATTAAATACAGAAAAATCACATTTTCTCCTCTCATGTCTTTATTGACATATGAGTGAAGTCACATAAAAATTTCAAGTTCATTTGAGTTCAATTTAGTGAGTTATGAAATTATTAAGCTTAAAGGGTAAAGTGGTAATTAAATTTTTTTTAATCCTTAATTAAAACTTTAGGTTTAATAAAAAATTAACAAGTAAAATATTTGATCCTAATCTGATTTGGATGATTGAAATTTAATAATTGAAGGGTAGAAACCCATTAAGCAATTTAAAATGATTAAACTTTAATTAAATAATCGATTAAATTCGAAGAATAATAAAATCGAATTATTAAAATAGGGATATTATTAGGAAGAGATTTATTCTTTAATTTAAAAATCCCTAAATTAATCATTTCATTAATGTTTAATTCCTAATTAAAATGATAATTCAAATTTAAAATATTAAAAGACTTAATCATTAAACTAAAATTAAATTATCAACTTTTTTAAAATTTTAATTAAAATTAAAATGAATAAAATTAAATTAAATTAAAAATTAAATTAAATCAAATTAAATCAAATTAAAAATTAAATTAAAAATTAAATTAAATTAAAAATTAAATTAAATTAAATTAAATTAAATTAAAAATTAAATTAAATTAAATAAATTAAATTAAATTAAATTAAATTAAATCAAATTAAATAAAAATTAATTAAATTAAATCAAATTAATTCAATGTAACATCAAATCAAACTAAATCGAATTAAATTGAATTAAATTAAATTAAATTAAATTAAATTAAATTGAATTAAGTCGAATTAAATAACATCACCTAAGACATAAAGAAATAAGCCTAAAATAACTCAACACTATTCCAAATTTAAACCCTTCAATCAAATTAAGCTAAATCACAAACCATTCAACACCAATTTACCCTCAAAAGCTTTAGTTATCATAACTCCTAAACATAATATTAAATGAAATGTTACTTCACTTATGTGACATTCAAATATCCTAGTTCACCGAGCAAGTTAACAAAACTCGAAAACCTCGACGATCGATTCATTTACATAATTAAATTCATTCGGACTTAAAACAATCCTAGAAATATCGAAAAGATGTTTAAGATTCTTCTTAAGCACTTCCTCAATATGATAAGATATTTATAAGAACAATCGAACTTAATCGTTCTTCATGAAGAAAATCGTCTTCAAACCAAAAACACAAGGAACCTAGACGTCATAGAAATGACTAGCTATGTGATTAGGAATTTGGTAGTAAAACCATAACCCTTACCTTAGCTTTACTCTAGAACTCGCTTAAATATTCTAACCGTGTTTTAAGTGCAACTGGATGACTGGAAGACCCTCCATGTACGCTTTTATTTTATCGCGATTTACTTTACCGTAATTTATTTAATCGCATCGCACTTATTTTTCGTACGATAAACAACAGCTGCATGAAAACCTACACCTTTAGGACGTAAACCAAAACCGAAACCCATAACTAAATTAAAAGACACTACAAGATAAAATTCACCTCCACAACATTTCAAAATATAAGACAACTCAAAATTTAATCACAAACGTAACACAAAACTACAATTACAACCGAATTAAAACGTCCCGTTGGATGATCGGAATACCTCTGATGATGTAACCTACGTGTTAGCTAACTGGATTTCCCACTGCCTAAATGAAAGTGTGGAACTCATTCAACGAGTTTAGCAAATTCATCTCGACTAAGTGAATCCGATAAAAATAATGATGCCTGAAGGATGGAACCGCGGATCTTAACCCGTGTTGTTATAATCAACTTTAAGATTTGTTTTAATTAAAACACAAAAAACACTTGGAAATTAAGACTTCTCTAAACCAAAACACTTTTCTCATCCCCGATTTATGATTTCTAAAACTAAACCTCCGCAACAACAAGGAGCTCTGAGCATTGGTGGGCAAGACGACCATCGTCGTCACAGAAACTCGAACCTACTTCAAAGAAACTTTCCTAGAATTAAACAACAAAGCCATAAGACTTCGAGGTAGCTTCGCCTAGTGCAACATAAATCCTCAACTCTTCGTTAGCATTTCAGTATCGCAAATTAAGCCCTAACCGGCCTTAGATTCCGAGGTAGTCGTCCGATACGACATAAACCCTCATATCTTCCGAGCTATTTCAGTATGATTCTATCATATAAATATAAGCCCTAATTAATTAAAATCGGCAAGATTAAAACATTAAATAAACATTAGGACTTTCCTAAATCCAAGCCAAACAATAGGATAATCGGGAGATTATCGAAGTTCACTTCGAATCCGTAATTTCTCCTACTTTTCTTCCTTCAATTCCCAAAATAAAATGTTCCAAACTCGATCCATTCCCTATCGAGATTCAAAAATTCAATTCTTCGAAAACTTAAACTTTCAAATTCTCGAGAGCGTAATTATCGATTATTATCGAGAGTTTTCTTAGTGATTCCCGTCACTTAAGATGTAATTAACTATGTGGGCTCGTCTCTTATAGGAATTTTAAAGAACCTGGTAATATAAACCCCGTTTAATGTTTTCATATTAAGCAGTGGAATTTGTTCGCTTATAAAATTGGTTCGCGTACCAAACGGATGTCACAAATCTTCTAGTTTATTTAACCGAGCCCCACCATCAAGCAAAGGTGTTTATCCTTGGGATAGTATACACTGGCTCGCGATGCGGTGCTCGTTTATATAAACTATTCGGGATGCGAGATCGGCTTCGATTTCATATCTTAAAATCTTCAAATTTAAAATTATTTTCAAAATCAAATACTACTTTCTAAATTATATCTATATTTAAATTAAATTTAAAATTCGCCGACAACTTCGTAGCGACCCCTTTTAAAAAAAAATACAACACTCAACCTAAAAATATGCCGACAACTTCCGGCGACTCCGCCGGGAAAATTCCTCTCTCCATTCTAATCGACAATCTCGTTTTCAAAAATCAGTAGTGCATCCATGTCCCTTATGGATCAAACTACCCTTCTTTCCGTCGGGATACTATGTTCATTTCCACCTCGAACAAGTATAACCAACATTCTCTCGGATTTAGGAGCCACCGCTAGACACCCCTAAACAGAGAGGTTCCGAGATCCTTTTACCTCATTTCGAGGTGGGCGGACCCCCAATAAAGTGTTAGTTTAGAGTGATCCTTCGAGTCGAGAAGTCTCGCTTAAGACTCTCTTTTCCTTTCCAACTCCGATTCGATTCCTTACCTTCTCTACACCTTCAACACTCCGTTCTAAATAAACAAACCCTCTAATAAGTGATTCTTTTAATAAGTGATTCCTTCTTATAAATACATGAACAAGAATGAGTTCGACTCTTTTCAATTCCTTTCTTTTCGTCCTAAAGAAAAGAAGCATAACTCGGGACCGACAACCGTAATCTACCCCGCAGAAATGGAAGCCCCGAAACCGATTTTCTCTTTTACCAATGGACCGGACTTCGCCGTCTATAAGGATGAGCCGCCCGACAACGGAATCATCCGATTCGGACAAGGATTCGAAAACACGAACGTCAAGATCACCGACGTCTCCTCTTCGCACCGATGAACAAGGTATCCGAAGCCGAGGAGCCGCCGCTCGAGTTCAACCTTAGGTCGACCCAAGAATTCCCTCCTCTCGCAAAGGATCCCGACTAAGAGGAATACCGCCGTCCGTAGAGGACCGTTCTTACTACCCCCACCTGGCCTAGTTGTTTCCGCACCTACCCCGACTTTCGCCAAATCAAAGGGGAAAGAAATCCGTAATTATGATGGACCCGTTACCGTGGAGGGTACAGCATCTTCTCGTAAGACCTTCGTTTTCGAAATCGGGTCCAGCTTCAAAGATTCCGTCACCGACAAGGACCCAAAGAAGAAACAAGTAGTAGGATCGCTGGAGAAGCCGTAGCCGCCGAAATTGCTTTCCTGCAGGAAATTCCGTAACCGCCGTAATATACACCGCCGCTCGAATACATACCACTCTTGGGAGGAAGCAGTGTTTCATCCCCTCTCCGCCGCAGAAGATGAAGAAAATATTCGCAAGATTGTCGCCACATTACCACAACCCGCATATTACAACGATACCGCAAGAAAAGAACTAGAACTACGCCGTTCGCTCGACCGCAAACTTTGCGTGAAAAGTTAAGCAAAGAAGGAAAACCGCCCCGTATCGAAATTCTACGAAGGATGTGGCGGGTGCCACCAAATCCCGTCTGGGCCCCGAGTAGAACCCGCCATCACGACTGTAAAAGCCAAGTAAAAGAATGAAGGCTAGTCCGCCCGTTGTCGTCTCGTAGATTACAAATTAGTGAGGATACCACCTTCCAAAGATTCGGCCGACGCACCATCCGGTCCTGCACCTTCCGCCGTTAGAAGGATGGTATGGCGTCCCACTACCGGCGCCGAGATCGAAACAAGAACTCGAGAAAGAAAGTCTCGCCAGAGACTCGAATCGAAGAAAGTGCTACCGCGATGAAGGGGACTCGCGAGAAGGGGACCCTGCAGCCTATCGCACGACAACCACGAAGACACACAGAAAGCCCCGCTAGAAGATGCCATGGAAAAGTCGAGAACCGATATCCGACGATCGGGCAAAAGAAAGAGAAGAAAAGTTCGGAGACGAGATCGATTCATCGGAATTCATGGACGACGAATACGCAAATCAACATGGCCGAGACACGAGCTTCATCGCCTTCGCAAGGTGCTCCCGCAACCGCAGAAGAGAGGAGCCGTAACCGATGAGAAGGCAGCCTTCGTGAAAAAGACGACACGATCGCTCAAATGGCGAAGAGGATGGAAGAGATGGCCGTAGCTCCGGCCACTCTCCGCAGTCAAGTACAACCACATGAGAGACACCCCCGCAGGTCATTCACATCGAGACGGAGGAAAGGAGATTACGTCCGTCAACTGGGATGATCACCGAAAAGGATACAACACGTAGTATGATTCCCGAAAAGGATATCAAGAACTCGTGGAACAAGAGAAGCGAGAAGCCTTAGCACAATCGAAGAGCGGACATCCATTCGGACGGCAGACCTTACCCGTAAGAATTCGACGCCGTCCAATACCCGAAAGGCTTCGTACCACCTCTCGTTCAAGACCTTCGACGGAACCGGGAACCCCCGACAAGATGTGGCACACTTTCGTGCCGCTTGTTGCAATGCCGGCGGAGCGATGCATTACTCTTCCGATAGCTCGTCGCCAGTCCGTCAGAATCGCCTTCGACCGGTATGCGATCACTAAATGGTTCTGCGGAAGACGTTCTCGCAGCTAGAGAACCTCTTCATCAAGCGATTCGCCGGAGCTCAGCACCACATCACTATAGTGATTTAGTGGAGAGAAACAAAAGCCGAATGAAACTTTGGTGGATTACATACTTCGATGGAGGAACTTAAGCATGAAGTGTGAACCACAACCGCAAGAACAAGATGCAACGGCATTTTACTAAAAAGCATCCATGGCCCGATAAGACTTCTCCTCAAGGGATTTACTATTAAGACTTTCGAGAAGTTGTTAAGCAAGGCCGAAGCTCGCAAGAGGAGGCAAAGCAATTAAGTTTCACCGATAAAACGTATAAACAAAAGCCTCGTAAAGACTTTTGAAAAGAAATCCGGATCGTTGCAAAGAACTCGACAAAGGCAAGCAACCGATGCAAATACCACCGTAACGGCCGCAAAGAACCACAACAGAATTACCAAGCAACCCCGGCCCAACCTATCACTCATCTCCGCAAGATGAACAACCACCTCGTCCGCAACGTACATTAAGGGAGCTTGAGCAGAGAATATCCGTTCAAGAATGAAGCAAGGCCGAAAATGTTCCGCAGCTTCGATGAAGACCCCGCATTTCCAACTACCGTAACCTAAGAGACCGTAAGAAGTCGACAAGAAAGGTGATCCCAACTTTCGCCCTTACCACCGGATGCTCGGGCACAAGATGGAAGATTGTATTACCTTCAAAAGTCGGCTCAATGACAACCTCGTGAAAGGGAATATAACGATCCCGAAGGAGTACATGAAGGAACCCCGTAAAGGAGGTTCCGTCAATGTTGTCTCGACCGATCCCATCATTCCGATAGATCCCTATACGACCGACGATGGATGGACTACCGCTCGACGAGGTCTTCGAAAAGATTTTAGACAAAGATCCAAACCGCTTCGTGCGAGCTTCAATTCAGTAGTTCGAAACCCGTTAAGCCGTACTATCACTCGCGATGGAAGAACCACCTCAACAAGAGACGATCGAAGAAAAGAAGAAAATCGACGAAGAAGAGAAGACCGAGGCACCTAAGGCTGTGACTAGGGGTCGCTTATCCTAGATAGTTGTTTCCGATTCTGGGAGAAATCCTCGAACCTCCGACTCGTATGATTATCCGCTCACTTCGTGGGATCATATAATGATAAGGGTGATGGCGTTGGCTACGTTTTGATCGTTTCTAACGATTACGTAACTAACGATAATCCGGATATCGATTTCGATACCAACGACAATTCTCAAATCATACACGATCTCGACGAGCAAAATAACGAAGAAGACATCCATCAAGGAGGCTACGAGAGTTCAACAAGCAACGAATCTATCTCGCGAGTTTCGAGGAGCTCCAAATCACGATAGCAGTTAGAGCCTTCGCACTCGAAGCTAATCCGAAGAGCCCGTCATTCCGATTCAAGAAGAGACACCGCAAGCTCAACAATAGATTCGCAGGAAATTACGAAGTCAACTTAAGGAGTGGAAAAGTTCTACCTCCGAGAATGGGTCCAAAGGACAAAGGAAAGCAGTGGTCGTTCAAGAAGAACCAACCCCACAGAAGAAATACCCATTCGAGAAGAAGCAGAGACACATGAAAATAAAGTGGATTACAACGTGCTAGCTCATCTTAGGAAACTACCAGCCAAACTGAGCATTTATGATGCTCTCATCTTATCAAAGGAGATGAGAGAAGCTCCGATCAAGGCCTTACTTCGATCCGGAAATTTGCTAGCTCAAATGGCCGGAGATTCCTTAGATGAGGTTTGCTCGTTAAAGGAACAACGAGGTGTTACCTTCACTGACGATGACCTACTACTTGGAACAAATAGATCACAACCGACCGTTGTACATTTCAGCTTACAATCGAAAATTTACACTCTCCGCAGTATTGGTGGATCCAGGAGCATCAATCAATATAATGAATCTTCGAACGCTAAGCATACTTGAAATTGATGCTCGCGAGCTCGAGGCGGACAAAATGTTATTAAGAGGATTCAACCGTAAAGGAGAAAGAGCCCTCGGCTCAATAACACCGCTAATGAAGACCGGTGACTTAGCAAAGACAACCGCGAAATTTCACATAATCGATTCGAAACGTCGTTCAACGCTCTACCGGGCCGACCATGGATACATGAAAACAGGATGGTACCATCATCTCTACATCGATGCATCAAATACTACGACTGAGGGGAACAAGCAGCATCAAAGGTGACTTACAACCATTCTCCGTACATGAAATCGGAATCCACGAAGATGCAACTTATTATGCACCACCGAAGAAAACGATCTTCTCCGTAGATACCATAACAAATGAAGCAAAGAAAGTTCGGGACAACGAAGAACCCGAAGTTCTAGTCCAATCAGCCACTCACCACTCCCTTACGGCGAGATGGTGAAGATTTCTCCACAACTCGCATCCGAGGTCGAGGCCGGGACGAGGTCGCGGTAGAGACGTTGGGACGATCGGACAGAGGAAACCGACCATCAATGTCGATCGGGAAGATAGTTCCGAAGAAGAAAAAGAAATCAAACAAGAAGCAAGCGACAATAAGTCGAAAGAAGCCGCAATTCAAAATCCCTATCGAAGATGAAAGAAACGAAGAATATAAATCGATGTACGAGAAGATTAACCACTATGTACATACTATGACCCTGACCCCGATCCATTCTAATAAGATCGAGGGTATGGAGGTCAAAGAGGTACGTAGCGGTGGTGCAAAACCCATCAAATTCTACCGTGGTGCTCCTTCCTCCAAAACCGAAAATAATGTACAACTCGAAGATGCTACTTCATCGAATTAATGGAATCGCCTTTCGAGTGGTACTCTCCCCGTGTTCAAAATTTAATTCAGCCGTGGTTTCTTACCTCGACAATGGACAAAAGGTCAATCACAACGTTTTGAAAATTTATGGAATAACTCCGCCGTCCACCCAACTCAAAGCATGGTCTCGGATTCTGCACGCAGGATCGCCGATGATACCGAATTTTGCTTGGTTGTCACTTGCGAATCTAATGAAAACCGCATGGAAACTACGACGAACTCGAAGATTTACAAATTGGAGACGCTCCACCGAATTCGAAGAAGAAATCAAATCTACGATGATGAGTTAACTGAAGTTAACTTAGGTACTAGCGAAGAGCCTAGTACCTACCTTTGTTAGCTCCTTACTCAATAAAGAAGACTCGAAGAAATAATCAAGTTATTAATGGAATTTAAAGACCGTTTTGCTTCGGAGCTACGATGAGATGCCGTGATTAGCTCCGCAGGTCGCAATCCATAAGCTAGGGGTGGATCCCGCTTCGTTCCACCGTACAAGGTCCCTAAGAATGCGGCTAGAAATCGAACAACAAGTCATAGCCGAAGTTAAGAAGCTAATAGACGCTAAATTTGTCCGTGAAGAACAATACCCGACTTGGTTAGCCAACGTGGTACCACCATGAAGAAGAATGGTCGATCGAATTTGTGTGGATTTCGTAGATTTAAACAAGGCATGCCCGAAAGATGAATTCCCTCTACCGATCCCGAATTAATGATCGACATTGCTTCGACACATGAAATATTCTCGTTCATGGATGGATCTTCGTGATACAACCAGATAAAAATGGCTCCGTAAGATGAAAAACTTACGCATTCGTAACGCCGATCGGAGTATATTGCTACACAAAGGATGCCATTCTGACCGAAGAACGCAGAGCAACCTACCAAAGAGCAATGACAAGAATTTTTGATGATCTCATCCATAATCAAGTCGAATGCTACGTGGACGATGTGGTCATCAAAAGCAAAGTAAAGGACAACCACTTAGTATGATTCGAGAATTGTTTTCGAACGATTAAGACAATTTAACCTTAAGATGAATCCCTTAAAATGCGCCTTCTGCGTCACCTCCGGAAATTCTTAGATTCGTTGTCCGACATCGTGGAATCGAAATCGACCTCGAAAAGATTAAAGCCATCTTAGAAATGCCGCCTCCCAAAACCTTAAAACAACTACGATCTTTTCAAGGGAAGTCGGCATATCTTCGACGCTTTATCTCAAACCCGTCGTAGGTGTCACCTTTCTCGCACTAGTTAAAAAGGACGCCAAATTTATTCTGGGAAGAGAAATGCCGTAGGGCCTTCGAGGACATTAAACAATACTTAATGACACCTCCCGTCTTAGCAGCCTCAGGCCTCGTGTAGACCGCTAATACTTTATACCGCGGCTTAGACGACTCTCTCGAGCCCCGTTAGCCTGTGTCAATGATGAGGGTAAAGAAAATGCTCTTTATTACCTAAGTCGTCGTTTACTCGCCGACGGAAATAAGGTATCCCGCAATCGAAAAGCATTGTTCGGCCCCGATCTTCGCCGCTCAAAAGCTCGTGCATTACATGCTTTCTCATAAGGTCAACCCGATCTCGAAGTTTAATCCATCGCAATACTCGATGACCCGCCCAACGCTTTCCGGCAGACTTGCCGATGGTCGATGATATTATCGCAATTCGATATAACTTTCGTGCCTCTCCGTGCCGTAAAAGGACAAGTCCTGACAGACTTCCTCGCAAAGACACCCTTCGCCGGCAGAATCTCCTCTCAACGACGATTCGCCGATGAACAAATAATGAACCTAGAAGACCATGATGATCGACGTTGGGAATTATATTTCGACGGAGCATCTTCAACGACATAAAGACGAAGAATCGCAAGTGATAAGGCTCTGCAGAAGGCAGAATCGGACTAATCTTTATAACACCGAGCGGGGATGTTAAGATACTCCTACCACTCGACAGTAGCCGTGTACAAACAACGAAGCGTAATACGAAGCCCTCATAACGGACCGGAATTAACCATTCAAATGGGGATAACGTACATCAACATCTACGGGATTCACAGCTAATCATTCAACGTATCGCTGGACAAGACAGAATTTTAAAGCCAAGACTCGAACAATACTTCCAAGATGCCATACAAATTGTTGAACAGATTCCAAATGTGACAATCTACAAAATTCCCGTAAAAGAAAACGCTTTAGCAGATGCGCTAGCTCGTCTCGCAAAAGAATTTGCCCGTTTGCAAGATGAATCGCAGGAAGTGTCGGCTCACTGACGCCGGTCCTATCACAGCTCGACATGTACACGATACACAACCGAAAAAGAAAAAGAATCAACTGCAACAAAGGATGTAAAAACACGTAAGATCGGCGACAACCATTGATAGATTACCCGCAAACAGAAAGCTACCGGACGATAGGTCGCTAGCCCATCGTATCAAGAAAAGAACTCGTCCTACGCATTAATAAACAACACGTTATACGTAAGGTCTTTCGATCAAATGTGGCTAAGGTGCCTAAGCGGGTCCGAGGCCCGTGAAATTGTTAAGGAGGTGCATTCAGACTCCGTGGCGCTCACCGCCGGTCCGAAGATGAAAATGAAAATTAAAAGACTAGGGTACTACCGGCCCTCGATGATGACCGATCGCATGAAAATCGCCAAGAGCCGCCATCGCTGCCAAGTGCACGGAGTGGTTCTACACCAACCTCCAAATGTGCTACATCCGACAATCGCATCGCGGCCATTCGAATGTCGGGGCACGTATATAGTGGGTCCAATGAACCACCGTCGTCAAAAGGACATCGCTTCATTCTTGCGGCTACAGATTACTTTTCCAAGGCGGCAGAGGCGCTCCACTTAGAGAAGTGAAAGCACATCACGTACTACAATTTTTCAAGAACCAAGTTGTTTACCGTTTCGGAGTGCCGCGCAGATCATCTCTGATAATGGGCCGCATTCGAAGCACGCAAATCAACAATTTTGTCGTGAGACATGGAATCGACCGGCGATATTCAACAATTTACTACCCAAGAGCAAACGGCTCGCCGAGGCTTTTAATAAAACTCTCGTTCAAATTTTAAAGAAAACCTCGGACGATAATAAGAGAAATTGGCACGAGAAGTTGTTAGAAGCCTTATGGGCCTACCTGACAACCTTCGTAACTCCTACTCAAGCTACACCTTACGCTCCGGTGTATGGGTCCGAGGCAAGTTGTTACCCTTAGAAGTCCAGCTTTCCTTCACTCGTAGATCGCAGCTTGCAAACAAACTCACGATGTAAGAGAATGCCGCATTACGATTAGAAGAATTGAAAGCCCGGAAGGGAAGAGACTTGCAGCCGCAACAGAATTTAGAACTATACCAAGCTAAGATGGTTCAAGCCCATGACAAACCGGTCCGCCCAAGAACCTTCAAAGTTGGTGATTTAGTTCTCGTTCTCAAGAGACCTATCCTCGCACACCGCAAGATAAGGAGGAAAATTCGAACCCACTCGGGAAGGACCGTTCGCAGGTCGAGGCGACTACTCGTGAGGCTCCTACCAGCCTAGTGAATCGCCAAGGAGAACGACATATGCTTCCGATCAACTGACGATACTTGAAAAGTATTACGCTACCTCGATGTTTCGAAGGAATGAACTTTCCATCCCTAGAAGCACGGTGAAGTGATTACTTATGACCGGGTCCGAACCCAAAAATAACAAAAATGTGCTAAAATAAATAAAATCCCGATAATAAAGTTTTCCTTGTTTTCTTTTCCAAATCAAAATCTCTTACCCGATCTTATCCCACTTCATTCCCGTTAAGTTTAAAAATATAAGAATAATAAAAAAATGTCTTTAATAAACATTTTCTTAATGTTCTTGTTCTTAAGATAGCCCCTCGATCCTTTTCCTCTGTCTTTTCAGCAGGAAATGTCGAGCGGCGGCTGGTCCCGAACTTTAAGAATGGCGTAAGCCTCGCACTCGATGAAAAGAGGGTGAAGGATGGAGCGATAATCGAGATCGACTCGGATTTCGCACCGCCAGCCTACAAGACGAGGAAAGTGACCGGGTCCCGGCTGACCGAGAAGAACCGCCTCGACATACAACGGATGAAAGTGGGTGGCCCAAGCCACCAATCCAAAGCAGCAAGAAAAGAAAGACAAACATCGAAGAAGATAAGAAAATGAAGTCCGTAGTCGCTACACAGGCGGTGCTTGTCGCCGCCGCGCCCACGAGATTCAAGAAGTTCGAAGAGCTACTCTCACAGCAACGCAACGAAGAAATAAGAATCGCCGTATCCGTAAGATGTTAACAAAACTAGCCGCGACCGCCGCGACGAGACAAGCTGCTAATGTCGCGGCATACACTTCAAGGACACCGGCTCACCAGAACCCGAAGAAAGGAGGCCAGCCTCCTAGATGACGAAAGAACTGTGGAAATCTCCGAAGATCGAAGAAAGAAGGCTACCACGCCACCGGATAGAACCACCAATGATGCATGACCTTGTCGTTGAAGCAACCCCGGGATGTCCCGACAAGCATCATCCCCGAGGAGCCGAGGTATGCAGGAGAACGCGAAGGGATCGAACCGTATATCCCACAATATGTCACTGTGCCTCGCCATCCGCAGATCATTCCGAATACGAGTTAGAAAGAATACGTAATGTCCGAAGAAAACTTTCGAATACTTCGAGAGAATTAGAGTGCGTAAGAATCAATATACCTGGAGGGCCTCGAGCTACATACGTACGTATTCTCGTAGTATGAACAAGAAGAAATCGTGGATCGCATCCGGATTTGAAAAGAATGGGCCGAGCGGGCCGCCTAAGGGAAAACACATACTCGTAACCCCGAGATGGATGCCGTGGAAAGGAAGAATCACAATACAATGTGGATGCCGTTACAACTTCATGGAGGACAGAAGGGAAACCCACCGGAATACTCCGTCATGGGCAAGTGGATCCGATGCCATTAGTCATCAAGAGAATGGTAAAGAGATCGATAACATGGAGGGTACCGCCGCAGTATCGCATACCCAATACCGCATTATTAACATCTACAAGCGTGGTGACCGTATACCCCCGCACATAGCATCACCACGACTTTGTCGACCTTTCGCACGCTTCTTTTCCGAACGAGTGTAATATCATGTTCGGATCCGACCTCCGGATAGCAGCCCAGTGAGTTCCGAGGGCCACAGAAAGATACCATTACCGTAGGTTCCGTCATGATACCGAAGGGCAACGGAGCGTATATCGCTAAGCATTGCATACCAGAGTACCAAAGAAGCGGATCTCGCTACTTTCGAAGGATGGACGACAGGAAGACACCTTACCATTTCCACCGCACCCGGAGCTAGAGAGCCTCCCGCCTTACGAGCCGCGAGTTACATGGAAAATATCACACCTCCAATGTACATCCATACGGCATCCTCGCCAAGGATGGCTTGGAAGGTGATGTTATCGACCATGTACCCCACTATTCGTACATGGATTTTCGATGATGCTTCTTCGATGGATCGACAAAGATCATACATACATCGTTTTGAGTTTACATGGATTGTATGAAATATATTCCGTATCAAGATGTATGATGTATCTTCTACATGATTGGAATGAAAGTGACCATGTCACATTTTCGCCTTCACCTCTTTCAGTGCAAATTGATCTGGGAAACGCCGTTAAAGTTAAATGAACTTCGAACAAAGAACTGTAAAAGGAATAAAAAAAGAGAATAAAAGAAAACTTTCCTTAAAAAAAAAAAATCTAAAAAAAAAATGACAAACACCAAATTCACATGAACATTAAATAAACGATAAAATAAAATTTGAATCATTAAAAGATAAACAAAATCAACATAAATGTTAAATCAAATTCTCAATCAAATTTCAAATGTGATCTTCCAAATTTCAAATCAAATCTTAAATCAAATTTCAACCGAGTTCAAACTCATCCTTCCAAATTTCAAATTCAATCTTTCCGCATTCCAAATCTCTATCAAATCTCAAATTCGATCTTCCGCATCTTAAATCAAATCTCGCCAAATTTCAAATCTCAAATTCGATCTTTCCGCATCTCACATCAAACCTCGACCAAAATCAACTTTTCGGGTCGAGGATTTTACATCCGAGACCGCACCGCTTTAGGATTCTTTCCCTATCGCACCGAAATACATCAAATTCAAACTTTCGGGTCGAGGATTTTACATCCAAGACCGCACCGCGTTAGGATTCTTTCCCTATCGCACCGAAATACATCAAATTCAAACTTCGGGTCGAGGATTTTACATCCAAGACCGCACTCGCTTTAGGATTCTTTCCCTATCGCACCGAAATACATCAAATTCAAACTTTCGGGTCGAGGATTTTACATCCAAGACCGCACCGCTTTAGGATTCTTTCCCTATCGCACCGAAATACATCAAATTCAAACTTTGGGTCGAGGATTTTACATCCAAGACCGCACCGCTTTAGGATTCTTTCCCTATCGCACCGAAATACATCAAATTCAAACTCTGGGTCGAGGATTTTACATCCAAGACCGCATCGCTTTAGGATTCTTTCCCTATCAGCACCGAAATACATCAAATTCAAACTCGGGGTCGAGGATTTTACATCCAAGACCGCACCGCTTTTAGGATTCTTTCCCTATCGCACCGAAATACATCAAATTCAAACTTTCGGGTCGAGGATTTTACATCCAAGACCGCACCGCTTTAGGATTCTTTCCCTATCGCACCGAAATACATCAAATTCAAACTCTTGGTCGAGGATTTTACATCCAAGACCGCACCGCTTTAGGATTCTTTCCCTATCGCACCGAAATACATCAAATTCAAACTCTCGGGTCGAGGATTTTACATCCAAGACCGCACCGCTTTAGGATTCTTTCCCTATCGCATCGAAATACATCAAATTCAAACTTCGGGTCGAGGATTTTACATCCAAGACCGCACCGCTTTAGGATTCTTTCCCTATCGCACCGAAATACATCAAATTCAAACTTTCGGGTCGAGGATTTTACATCCAAGACCGCACCGCTTTAGGATTCTTTCCCTATCAGCACCGAAATACATCAAATTCAAACTTCGGGTCGAGGATTTTACATCCAAGACTCGCACCGCTTTAGGATTCTTTCCCTATCGTGACCGAAATACATCAAATTCAAACTTTCGGGTCGAGGATTTTACATCCAAGACCGCACCGCTTTAGGATTCTTTCCCTATCGCACCGAAATACATCAAATCAAATTCCCGGGATTAAGGATTTTACATCCAAGACCGCATCGCTTTAGGATCATTTCCCTATCGCAATGAAATACATCAAAATCAAACTCTCGAGGTTAAGGATTTTACATCCAATACCGCATTACTCCGAGATCTTTCCTCATTGTAATGATCCAATCCAATCGATTCGATCTTCTTTTGGGTCAAGATGTTACATCTAAAACTTCAAAATTCCAATTTTCATTTCAAATCAAATCCCTTCAAATTAATCTCGACAGACTTCAATCTAAATCGAAACTCGAGTCGAAATCTAAACTCACACATCAAAACTTAGACACGAAACAAAGATTTAAATCGAAATTTCCCTGATCATGTGATTTGGAATTCACCTCCTTTTCCTTTCCCCAACGAGAGTTCAGAATCTCCAGCCTTAGAGATATACTCGACACTCCCCACGGAACTCTTCTACTTCGTCCTAAGTTTGTTACTCGGACATCCGTGTTGGTTTTGTTGATCGCTTCGGCCAACACCAATACGCGCGTGTGCTCCGTCACCACCACACCTATCGGGGTCCATTCGTCGACCTCATTTTCGATGAGGTCTTCTCTTCTTCTCTTTAAGTATTTCAGATCTAGCTCAGCTTTTCCTTCGACTATCTTAGAGGACTAGAATCGGGATCCACCATCTAGAATTTTAAACCACTTCTTAACTCCCCGCAAACTCCACAAACTCGACCGTAGACCCCTAATCACCTGGAGGGTCGAAATCAAGTGCGGAAGTTTAAAGGATGAGTTCCTATAGACTCTTCGGCCTTAGGACCGCCCCGGCGGCCCGGTCCGATGAAGGGGCCGACTTACACACACACTACACTCATACACTACACTTCCATACACCTCCTAAAACACACCCATACCCGACTTCGACCTCCCGACTCATGTAGATGATTCACATGGATGGTCCTTAACCCCTAAGCCCTCGCGCTAGGGTTAGAACAACATAATGAATGCCTCAAATGAGTCCCTTCATGGCTCATGTGGGCTCGATATGGCTTCATGGCTCAACCAAAATGATTTTATTCCACTTACATTCACCTAATCTTCCATTTTCCAAATTTTTAATTTTGACCCCGTGACCCTACACCCGCCAACCTACCCAAAGCCCCGAATAATCCCAAATTTCTCAAAAATTTCCAAATCACCCAAAATTCTCCAAAATCATTCCCAAACATTTCCACATCACTCAAACTGATCATCCATAACCAAAAATACCAAAAATTCCAAAAATACCTCCCAATACCCTCCAAATACCCAAAATACCCCTCTTAGCCAAAAAATCCAAAAATTCAGAAAATTCCCAGAAAATTCCAGAAAATCCCAAATATTCCCAATTTCATTTTGTTCAACTACACCATGGGCCAATTTTGTCAATTTACCCCACTTTTATCAAAATCCCCAACTCGACCCATTTTAACCCAAAGTAAACCCAATGTCAAACCTAACCTACCCAATTGACCTAAATTCTGGTCCAATTCAATTCTAAACTTCAATTCAACATCCCCAACACCAATCTAGACCAAATCCAAGCCCAATTTGATCGGCATCGGATCCAATTTCACTTTTGGCCTTAAAGCCCAATTTGGACCTATGACCCAAACCTAACCCAAACTCACCCAATTCAACTCCAATTAACCCCAAATCTTTTCTAAATCTTCCTTAACATCCCCATAAACAAAACACTAACATGATTTGCCCAAAATTTAGACCCAAACCCCACTCAAATTCAACCCAAAATCAAAAAGCCCAATTTCGACCTAAACCTAAACCTAGCCCAAATGAGCCCAAATCCCAAAATCAAAACCTAACCAAAGCCAAAACCTCTTTGAAACACTCCCATAAACATTTCCCAACATTAATTTTACATCAATTTCAACTCTAGCCCAACTTTGGCCCATGGTAGCCCATTTTGGCCCACCTTAGCCTCTTTACCAAAAAGGCCCATATCCAACCCAATTCAAACCCAAATCACCTCAAATTTGTTTCAAACCACTCATGAAGCATCCCTAAACCAAAACTCAACAATTATTTCGGCCCAAACTTTTACAAAAATTCTCATCCATGAACACATTCTTAAACTTCAAAAGCCCACTTTCCTTAAACCATTCCTAAAAGCCCATTTCCTTCACAACATTCAAAAGCCCAAAATCAGTCCTAAAGCCCATATGACACTTCCCCTCATCATCCATTTCAATCAAACTCAATACCTAAGTCTCTAAATTCATCAATCAAATCATTCCAAATCAAGCTCACATGTCAAATTATCCATCAAATTGTCAAATATTTCTATAATCCATTTTCATGAAATCAAGTCAAGCTTTTCCCAAGCCAAATGTGAGCCATGAACAGCCATTCATCAAGCCACATGAAGCCATGAGAGCTTTCGACACTTCACCATACCATATTATGGTAGGAAGGAGGGATCCTTTCCTAAACCTCCTTAAACCCTTTTTACCTTAATCATGATTACACACTAAACCTAAGTTTAGTCCAACTCATCATGTGACTGAGACTTCACCACTGCCAAACCAAGCCGATCCTATTGATCCCCCACAAGACCCAAAGCCACTCGGAAGGGTGCACCAAGCCCAAATGGGTGGGTCGACCCAAACTTAGACCCAAAACTGAGCCATGCTCCCATTCCACTTTAGATCAAACTCCTTTACACTGCCAAAGCTCAATCGAATGCACCAAACACCCGACCTCCGACCCACCCGACCCCGAGGGTGACCCATGCCCGCCGGCCACCACCCTGGTCGCCGGAAAACACCATGGCCGAGAGCTCACATGTGAGCCAACTTGGAATTCTCACTCGCCGAGCCGCCCCATCCCCACGGCCACTGTGGTCGTTCTTCACATGCCTGGAGCAATCGATCCCAAGCCCTCAACACCCCCCGGAGAGCCTCCACCCATGCCTATTTAAACCCCTCACTCTCTCGCCATGAGAGGTGCCGAACCAAACCTTAAGGAAACTCGCCAAAATCATTCCGCATCACTCTCTACACATGTAGCATTTGATCCCCACCGAATTCCACTCTACTCCTTCCAACTCGAGCTCAATTTCGAGCTCAAACTTTAGCCTAAAAACCAGACACTTCTTCACAGCTGAGCCAATCCCCAAATCGATTGGTCCTACACCTTCACCGGACCAAGAGAAGAAGTTTCCCACCGAAAGCCCCATCTCCAAAGCCACCCAGCTTGCTCCAGCCTTCCAAGCTTTGTGATCTACCGTGGTCGAAGTCCAACCTAGACAACTCACTGCACTCGTGAGACTTCATCCTGAGCTCGCTTGGACCCAATCGAAGGCGACACAACTCTCGCATCGAAGCTTCACTTCTCCGAGCAAAGGTATGACTCCCTCTTCTTCCCGAGCTTCCAGAGATTCTCCATTTTAATTCGAGTCAATTTAAATGCATGTTTACCAGTATGGATGTGTTCGTCTCTTCAAGACGAATCCATGTAGCATAAGAACACGAAAATCCATCGAGAATCGAGCGAGATATCTGTGGTTGAAGGTGGACTGGCCACGGATCGCACCCGCCGTAGACGATGACCATGGAGCCGTCGGATCGCGCGCGTATCGAGCTGGACGGCTCGCATCGCGCCTGGATCGAGTGAGACGGAGCGACACAGCGGGTCCCGGACGCGCCGACTCAGATGGCGGCGCCCAATCACAGCCGCGACACGTACCCTTCGGAGCCGCCGATGTTCGACACGGCGCCGCGTGGATAAGTAGATAAATAGGGTATTTAATCGTATTTATTAAATATCGTAAACTTTAAAAATTCATAACTTCGTGTAGGAAAATCGAAAAATAAAATAAAAATACCCTCTCGCTCGCTGAATCGTAGGAGAATAATGCGGAAAAGAAATCATTTAATTTCATCAAGTATTTTATTTTTTATAATTTATTTACTCTCTCGCATACATTTAATTCTCCATGCATGTATACAATTCACCATGGCATGAGACCATGAGCTTTTAAGCCTCCGAATTCGGGAACATTCCCCGAATTTTCCAAAGTCGAGGTCATCCCTACGAAGAGTTATCGATTTTTCAAATTCATGTCACTCGTTTCGAGTATTTTAATTCCAATAAATAAGATGTTGTGAAATAAATTCTAGGAAAATTTGGTGATGTTCCTTACGACTCGAGAACCCTAGAAAAAATAAGCTTGAAGTTAGTTCATTTTAGATAACCCTAATCGGCTTAAACACTCAAAATAGGTCTCTAATTAATTAGAGCTAACCATACATCAAATTGACTTCAAATCAATTCTCCATTGACCTTTAGGGTCAGAAGAACCCACCATAAAAATTTGAGGTCAATCGGACTCAGTTAGCCCTATTAATCGGGCCGATTAAGCCATTTAGTCATTTTAAACTTTAAAAATTCATAACTTTCAAAATATCTTTCAAAAATTCACCAAATTGGTTTTGGAACCTCTCTGATATCAGGGGAATTTAAGAAAATTAAAATTTCAATTTTCTAAAAAAGTTGATTTTTAATATTATTTTAATATTTTTAATAATTAAAAAATAATAAAAATCACAAAAATAATAAAATTCACCAAAATGTCACATTTTGAATTTTAATCACTTAGGAACAAACCCCATATTTTTCTTAGGCCTATTTGGTGAGATATTAATTTTTAAAGCTCTAGGGTAATTTTAAAATTAAAAAATGTATTTTCTAGCATTTTCACTAAAATAATTATAATAAATCATAGAAAAATCAGAAAATTGCAAAATTTGCTTCTCTGATTTCCTTGATATCAGAGAGATTTTTGAAAAACATAAAATTCATTTTTCAACATTTATTTTATTTTTAAATTAATTAACACTCCATAACTTAAAATATTTATAATAAAAATAATATAATTCAAAAATCACCAAAATTGGTCCAAGTGGTCCCCTGGTCATTAGGAATGTCCCCTAATTTTCTTAAGGACATAAACTTTCCCTTGGTCATGTTATTAAATTTTCCTTGGAAATCTCTATTTTCTACCAAAAATAATTATATAAATAAATTAAATACAGTAAAAATCACATTTTCTCCTCTCATGTCTTTATTGACATATGAGTGAAGTCACATAAAAATTTCAAGTTCATTCGAGTTCAATTTAGTGAGTTATGAAATTATTAAGCTTAAAGGGTAAAGTGGTAATTAAATTTCTTTTAATCCTTAATTAAAACTTTAGGTTTAATAAAAAATTAACAAGTAAAATATTTGATCCTAATCTGATTTGGATGATTGAAATTTAATAATTGAAGGGTAGAAACCCATTAAGCAATTTAAAATGATTAAACTTTAATTAAATAATCGATTAAATTTGAAGAATAATAAAATCGGAATTATTAAAATATGGATATTATTAGTAAGAGATTTATTCTTTAATTTAAAAATCCCTAAATTAATCATTTCATTAGTGTTTAATTCCTAATTAAAATGATAATTCAAATTTAAAATATTAAAAGACTTAATCATTAAACTAAAATTAAATTATCAACTTTTTAAAATTTTAATTAAAATTAAAATGAATAAAATTAAATTAAATTAAAAATTAAATTAAATCAAATTAAATCAAATTAAATCAAATTAAAAATTAAATTAAAAATTAAATTAAATTAAAAATTAAATTAAATTAAATTAAATTAAATTAAAAATTAAATTAAATTAAATAAATTAAATTAAATTAAATTAAATTAAATCAAATTAAATAAAAAAATTAATTAAATTAAATCAAATTAATTCAATGTAACATCAAATCAAACTAAATCAATTAAATTGAATTAAATTAAATTAAATTAAATTAAATTAAATTGAATTAAGTTGAATTAAATAACATCACCTAAGACATAAAGAAATAAGCCTAAAATAACTTCAACACTATTCCAAATTTAAACCCTTCAATCGAAATTAAGCTAAATCACAAACCATTCAACACCAATTTACCCTCAAAAGCTTTAGTTATCATAACTCCTAAACGTAATATTAAATGAAATGTTACTTCACTTATAGGACATTCAAATATCCTAGTTCACCGAGCAAGTTAACAAAACTCGAAAACCTCTGACGATCGATTCATTTACATAATTAAATTCATTTCGACTTAAAACAATCCTGAAATATCGAAAAGATGTTTAAGATTCTTCTTAAGCACTTCCTCAATATGATAGGATATTTATAAGAACAATCGAACTTAATTGTTCTTCGATGAAGAAAATCGTCTTCAAACCAAAAACACAAGGAACCTAGACGTCATAGAGAAATCGACTAACATGTGATTAGAATTTGCGTAAAACCATAACCCTTACCTTAGCTTTACCTAGGAACTTCGCTTAAATATTCTAACTCGTGTTTTAAGTGCAAATTGAGATGACGGGAAGACCCTCCATGTACGCTTTTATTTTATCGCGATTTACTTTACTACGTAATTTATTTAATCGCATCGCACTTATTTTTCGTACGATAAACAACAAGCTGCATGAAAACCTACACCTTTAGGACGTAAACCAAAACCGAAACCCATAACTAAATTAAAAGACACTACAAGATAAAATTCACCTCCACAACATTTCAAAATATAAGACAACTCAAAATTTAATCACAAACGAACACAAAACTACAATTACAACCGAATTAAAACGTCCCGTCGGATGATCGGAATACTTCTGATGATGTAACCTACGTGTTGCTAACGGGATTTCCCACTGCCTAAATGAAAGTGTGGAACTCATTCAACTGAGTTTAGCAAATTCATCCGGACTAAGTGAATCCGATAAAAATAATGATGCCGTAAGGATGGAACCGCTGGATCTTAACCTGTGTCGTTATAATCAACTTTAAGATTTGTTTTAATTAAAACACAAAAAACACTTGGAAATTAAGACTTCTCTAAACCAAAACACTTTTCTCATCCCCTCGATTTATGATTTCTAAAACTAAACCTCCGCAACAACAAGGAGCTCTGAGCATGGTAGGCAAGACGACCATCGTCGTCGCAAGAAACTTCAACCTACTTCAAAGAAACTTTCCTAGAATTAAACAACAAAGCCATAGGACTTCGAGGTAGTTTCGCCTAGTGCAACATAAATCCTCAACTCTTCGTTAGCATTTGCATTGCAAATTAAGCCCTAACCTATTCTTAGATTCCGAGGTAGTCGTCCGATACGACATAAACCCTCATATCTTCCAAGCTATTCGTATGATTCTATCATATAAATATAAGCCCTAATTAATTAAAATCGGCAAGATTAAAACATTAAATAAACATTAGACTTTCCTAAATCCAAGCCAAACAATAGGATAACTGGGAGATTATCGAAGTTCACTTCGAATCCGTAATTTCTCCTACTTTTCTTCCTTTCGAATTCCCAAAATAAAATGTTCCAAACTCGATCCATTCCCTATCGAGATTCAAAAATTCAATCTTTCGAAAACTTAAACTTTGAAATTTCTGAGAGCATAATTATTCGATTATTATCGAGAGTTTTCTTAGGTGATTCCCGTCACTTAAGATGTAATTAACTATATGGGCTTGCCCTTATAGGGAATTTTAAAGAACCTCAGTAATATAAACCCCGTTTAATGTTTTCATATTAAGCAGTGGAATTTGTTCAGCTTATAAAATTGGTTCGCGTACCAAACGGATGTCACAAATCTTCTAGTTTATTTAACCGAGCCCCACCATCAAGCAAGGTGTTTATCCTTAGGGATAGATACACGGCTTCGTGATGCGGTGCTCGTTTATATAAACTATTCGGGATGCGAGATCGGCTCGATTTCATATCTTAAAATCTTCAAATTTAAAATTATTTTCAAAATCAAATACTACTTTCTAAATTATATCTATATTTAAATTAAATTTAAAATTCGCCGACAACTTCGTAGCGACCCCTTTTAAAAAAAATACAACACTCAACCTAAAAATATGCCGACAACTTCGGCGACTCCGCCTGGGAAAGTTCCTCTCTCCATTCTAATCGACAATTCTCGCTTTCAAAATCTCCAGAAGGCATCCATGTCCCTTATGGATCAAACTACCCTTCTTTCCATCGGGATACTATGTTCATTTCCACCTCGAACAAGTATAACCAACATTCTCTCTGATTTAGGAGCCACCGTTTGTACACCCCTAAACAGAGAGGTTCCGAGATCCTTTTACCTCATTTCGAGGTGGGGCGACCCCCAATAAGTGTTAGTTTAGGAGTGATCCTTCGAGTCGAGAAGTCTTGCTTAAGACTCTCTTTTCCTTTCCAACTCCGATTCGCATTCCTTACCTTCTCTACACCTTTCAACACTCCGTTCTAAATAAACAAACCCTCTAATAAGTGATTCTTTTAATAAGTGATTCCTTCTTATAAATACATGAACAAGAATGAGTTCGACTCTTTTCAATTCCTTTATTTTCGTCCTAAAGAAAAGAAGCATAACTCGGGACTCGACAACCGTAATCTACCCCGCAAAATGGAAGCCCCGAAACCGATTTTCTCTTTTACCAATGGACTGGACTTCGCCGTCTATAAGGATGAGCCGCCCGACAATGGAATCATCCGATTTGGACAAGGATTTGAAAACACAAACGTCAAGATCACCGACGTCTCCCTCTTCGCACCGACGAACAAGGTATCCGAAGCCGAGGAGCCGCCGCTCGAGTTCAACCTTAGGTCGACCCAAGAATTCCCTCCTCTACAAAGGATCCCGACTAAGAGGAATACCGCCGTCCGCAGAGGACCGTTCTTACTACCCCCACCGGTCTAGTTGCTTCGCACCTACCCCGACTTTTGCCAAATCAAAGGGGAAAGAAATCCGTAATTATGATGGACCTCGTTACCGTGGAGGGTACAGCATCTTCTCGTAAGACCTTCGTTTTCAAAATCGGGTCCAGCTTCAAAGATTCCGTCACCGACAAGGACCCAAAGAAGAAACAAGCAGAAGGATCGCTCAGAGAAGCCGTAGCCGCCGAAGTCGCTTTCCTGTAGGAAATTCCAGTAACCGCGTAATATACACCGCCGCTCGAATACATACCACTCTCGGGAGGAAGCGTGTTTCATCCCCTCTCCGCCGCAAGATGAAGAAAATATTCGCAAGATTGTCGCCACATTACCACATACCCCGCATATTACAACGATAGCTCGCAAGAAAAGAACTAGAACTACGCCGTTTGCTCGACCGCAAACTTTGGTGAAAAGTTAGCAAAGAAGGAAAACCGCCCCGTATCGAAATTCTACGAAGGATGTATGGGTGCCGCCAAATCCCTTCTGGCCCCGAGTAGAACCCGCCATCATGACGTAAAAGCCAAGTAAAAGAATGAAGGCTAGTCCGCCCGTTGTCGTCTCGAGATTACAAATTAGTGAGGATACCACCTTCCAAAGATTCGGCCGACTGCACCATCCGGTCCTGGACCTTCCGTCGCTAGAAGGATGGTATGGCGTCCCACTACCGGGCAACTGAGATCGAAACAAGCAGCTCGAGAAAGAAAGTCTCGCCAGAGACTCGAATCAAGAAAGTGCTACCGCGATGAAGGGGACTCGTGAGAAGGGGACCCTACGAGCCTATCGCACGACAACCACGAAGACACACGTAAAGCCCCGCTAGAAGATGCCATGGAAAAGTCGAGAACCGATATCCGACGATCGGGCAAAAGAAAGAGAAGAAAAGTTCGGAGACGAGATCGATTCATCGAATTCATGGACGACGAATACGCAAAAATCAACATGGCCGAGACACGAGCTTCATCGCCTTCGCAAGGTGCTCCCGCAACACTGCAGAAAGGGAGGAGCCGTAACCGATGAGAAGGCAAGCCTTCAGGAAAAAGACGACACGATCGCTCAAATGGCGAAAAGGATGGAAGAGATGGCCATAGCTCCGGCCACTCTCCGCAGTCAAGTACAACCACATAGAGAGACACCCCGCAGGTCATTCACATCAGTAGACTGAGGAAAGGAGATTACGTCCGTCAACTGGGGATGATCACCGAAAAGGATACAACACAGAGTATGATTCCCGAAAAGGATATCAAGAACTCGGTGGAACAGCAAGTGCGAGAAGCCCTAAGACAATCGAAGAGCGGGACATCCATTCGGACGGCAGACCTTACCCGAAGAATTCGACGCCGTCCAATACCCGAAAGGCTTCGTACCACCTCTCGTTCAAGACCTTCGACGGAACCGGGAACCCCCGACAAGCATGTGGCACACTTTCGTGCCGCTTGTTGCAATGCCGGCGGGAGCGATGCATTACTCTTCCGACAGCCGTCGCCATCCGTCGTGAATCGCCTTCGACCGGTATGCGAATTACCAAATGGTTCTAGTGAAGACGTTCTCGCAGCTAGAGAACCTCTTCATCAAGCGATTCGTCGGAGCTCCGCACCACATCACTATAGTGTGATTTAGTGGTAGAGAAGCAGAAGCCGAATGAAACCTTGGTGGACTACATACTTCGATGGAGGAACCTAAGCATGAAGTGTGAACCACAACCGCAAGAACATCATGTAACGGCATTTTACTAAAAAGCATCCATGGCCCGATAAAGACTTCTCCTCAAGGGATTTACTATTAAGACTTTCGAGAAGTTGTTAAGCAAGGCCGAAGCTTGCAAGAGGAGGCAAAGCAATTAAGTTTCACCGATAAAACGTATAAACAAAAGCCCGTAAAGACTTTGAAAAGAAATCCGGATCGTTGCAAGCAGCTGACAAAGGCAAGCAACCGATGCAAATACCACCGTAACTGCCGCAAAGAACCACAACATGACTACCAAAGAACCCCGGCTCACGTATCACTCATCTCCGCAAAGATGAACAACCACCTCGTCCGCAACGTACATTAAGGAGCTTTGAGCGCAGAATATCCGTTCAAGAATGAAGCAAGGCCGAAAATGTTCCGCGAATATCTTCGACGCTTTATCTCAAACCCGTCAGTAGGTGTCACCTTCTCAGCACTAGTTAAAAAGGACGCCAAATTTATTCGGGAAGAGAAATGCCGAAGGCCTTCGAGGACATTAAACAATACTTAATGACACCTCCCGTCTTTAGCAGCCTCCAGCCTCCGTAGACCGCTAATACTTTATACCGCGGCCTTGACGACTTTCTTGAGCCCCGTTAGCCTGTGTTAATGATGAGGGTAAAGAAAATGCTCTTTATTACCTAAGTCGTCGTTTACTCGCCGACGGAAATAAGGTATCCCGCAATCGAAAAGCATTGTTTGGCCCCGATCTTCGCCGCTCAAAAGCTCGTGCATTACATGCTTTCTCATAAGGTCAACCCGATCTCGAAGTTTAATCCATCGCAATACTCGATGACCCGCCCAACGCTTCCCAGCAGACTCGCCGATGGTCGATGATATTATCGCAATTCGATATAACTTTCGTGCCTCTCCGTGCCGTAAAAGGACAAGTCCCGTAGACTTCCTCGCAAAGACACCCTTCGCCGTGCAGAATCTCCTCTCAACGACGATTTGCCGATGAACAAATAATGAACCTAGAAGATCATGATGATCGACGTTGGGAATTATATTTCGACGGAGCATCTTCAAGCACATAAAGATGAAGAATCGCAAGTGATAGTGTCCCGTAAGGCAGTGGATCGGACTAATCTTTATAACACCGAGCTGGGGATGTTAAGATACTCCTACCACTCGACGAGCCGTGTACAAACAACGAAGCGAATACGAAGCCCTCATAACGGACCGGAATTAACCATTCAAACGTGGGATAACAGTACATCAACATCTACGGGATTCACAGCTAATCATTCAACGTATCGCCGGACAAGACGTAATTTTAAAGCCAAGACTCGAACAATACTTCCAAGATGCCATACAAATTGTTGGAACAAATTCCGAATGTGACAATCTACAAAATTCCCGTAAAAGAAAACGCTTTAGCGGATGTGCTAGCTCGTCTCGCGAAAGGATTTGCCTCGTTTGCAAGATGAATCACTGGAAGTGTCACTCACTGACGCCGTGTCCTATCACAAATTCGACATGTACACGATACACAAATCGAAAAAGAAAAAGAATCAACATGAAGAAGTGATGTAAAAACACGTAAGATCGGGCGACAACCATTAATAGACTACTCGCAAACAGAAAATTACCAGATGATAGGTCGCTAACCCATCGTATCAAGAAAAGAACTCCGTCCTACGCATTAATAAACAACACGTTATACGTAAGGTCTTTCGATCAAATGTGGCTAAGGTGCCTAAGCGGGTCCGAGGCCCGTGAAATTGTTAAGGAGGTGCATTCAGACTCGTGGCGCTCACTACTGGTCCGAAGATGAAAATGAAAATTAAAAGACTAGTGGTACTACCGGCCCTCGATGATGACCGACCGCATGAAAATCGCCAAGAGCCGTCATCGATGCCAAGTGCACGGAGTGGTTCTACACCAACCTCCAAATGTGCTACATCCGACAATCGCATCGCGGCCATTCGAATGTCGGGGCACGACATAGTGGGTCCAATGAACCACCGTCGTCAAAAGGACATCGCTTCATTCTCGCGGCTACGCATTACTTTTCCAAGCGCAGAGGCAGCTCCACTTAGAGAAGTGAAAGCACACCACGTGCTACAATTTTTCAAGAACCAAGTTGTCTACCGTTTCGGGGTGCCGCGCAGATCATCTCTGATAATGGGTCGCATTCGAAGTACGCAAATCAACAATTTTGTCAGAGACACGGAATCGACCGGCGATATTCAACGATTTACTACCCAAGAGCAAACGGCCTCGTCGAGGCTTTTAATAAAACCTCGTTCAAATTTTAAAGAAAACCTTGGACGATAATAAGAGAAATTGGCACGAGAAGTTGTTAGAAGCCTTATGTGCCTACCCGACAACCTTCGTAACTCCTACTCAAGCTACACCTTACGCTTCCGGTGTATGGGTCCGAGGCAAGTGTTACCCTTAGAGGTCCACCTTCCTTCACTCGTGATCGCAGCTTGCAAACAAACTCACGATGGAAGAGAATGCCAAATTACGACTAGAAGAATTGGAAAGCCCGGAAGGGAAGAGACTTAGCAACAAGCAAGTAGAATTTAGAACTATACCAAGCTAAGATGGTTCAAGCCCATGATAAACCGGTCCGCCCAAGAACCTTCAAAGTTGGTGACTTAGTTCTCGTTCTCAAGAGACCTATTCTCGCACACCGCAAGATAGGAGGAAAATTTGAACCCACTCGGGAAGGACCGTTTCATGGTCGAGCAAGCATACTCGTGAGGCTCCTACCGGCCTAATGAATCGCCAAGGAGAACGACATATGCTTCCGATCAACGGACGATACTTGAAAAAGTATTACGCTACCCGATGTTTCGAAGGAATGAACTCTTCCATCCCTAGAAGCACGGGCGAAGTGATTACTTATGATCGGGTCCGAACCCAAAAATAACAAAAATGTGCTAAAATAAATAAAATCCCGATAATAAAATTTTCCTCGTTTTCTTTTCCAAATCAAAATCTCTTACCCGATCTTATCCCACTTCATTCCCGTTAAGTTTAAAAATATAAGAATAATAAAAAAAATGTCTTTAATAAACATTTTCTTAATGTTCTTGTTCTTAAGATGCCCCCCGATCCTTTTCCTCGTCTTTTCACAGTGGAAATGTCGAGCGGCCAGTTGGGTCCCGAACTTTAAGAATGGCGTAAGCCTCGCACTCGATGAAAAGAGGGTGAAAGATGGAGCGATAATCGAGATCGACTCGGATTTCGCACCAGCCAGGCCTACAGCACGAGGAAAGTGACCGGGTCCCGGTCGACCGAGAAGAACCGCCCGACATACAAGGATGAAAGTGGGTGGCCCAAGCCACCAATCCACGCAACAAGAAAAGAAAGACAAACATCGAAGAAGATAAGAAAATGAAGTCCGTAGTCGCCATAGCCAAGGCAGTGCTCGTCGCCGCCGCGCCCACAGAGATTCAAGAAGTTCGAAGAGCTACTCTCACGCGCAACGCAACGAAGAAATAAGAATCGCCGTATCCGTAAGATGTTAACAAAACCGGCCGCGGACAAGCGCGACGAGACATCTGCTAATGCCGCTGCATACACTTTCAAGGACACCGGCTCACCAGAACTCGAAGAAAGGAGGCCACCTCCTAGGATGACGTAAAGAACCAGGGAAATCTCCGAAGATCGAAGAAAGAAGGCTACCACGCCACCGTAGATAACCACCAATGATGCATGTACCATGCTGCAAAGCAACCCCTGGGGATGTCCCGACAAGCATCATCCCCGAGGAGCCGAGGTATGCAGGAGAACGCGAAGGAATTCGAACCGTATATCCCACAATATGTCACTGTGCCTCGCCATCTCAGCATCATTCCGAATACGAGCTAGAAAGAATACTGAATGTCCGTAAGAAAACTTTTGAATACTTCGAGAGAATTATGAGGCGAAGAATCAATATACTCTGAGGGCCTCGAGCTACATACGTACGTATTCTCGTAGTATGAACAACAAGAATCGCTGGATCAGATCCGGATTTGAAAAGAATGGGCCGAGCAGCCGCCTAAGGGAAAACACATACTGCGAACCCCGAGATGGATGCCGTGGAAAGGAAGAATCACAATACAATGTGGATGTCGTTACAACTTTCATGGAGGACAAAGGAAGGGAAACCCACCGGAATACTCCGTCATGGGCAAGCGGATCCGATGCCATTACCATCAAGAGAATGGTAAAGAGATTGATAACATGGAGGGTACGTCAGCCAGATTGCATACCCAATAGCCGCATTATTAACATCTACAATGCAGGTGACCGTATACCCCCGCACATAGCATCACCACGACTTCGTCGACCTTCGCACAGCTTTCTTTCCGAACGAGTGTAATATCATGTTCGGATCCGACCTCCGGATAACGAGCCCGGTGAGTTCCGAGGGCCAAGCAAAGATACCATTACCGGTAGGTTCCGTCATGATACCGAAGGGCAACGGAGCAGTATATCGCCTAGCATTGCATACCAGAGTACCAGCGGAAGCGATCTCGGTTACTTTAAGGATGGACGACAGGAAGACACCTTACCATTTCCAGCCGCACCCGGAGCTAGAGAGCCTCCGCCTTTACGTAGCCGTGAGTTACATGGAAAATATCACACCTCCAATGTACATCCATACGGCATCCTTGCCAAGGACGGCTTGGAAGGTGATGTTATTCGACTACGTACCCCACTATTCGTACGCGGATTTTTGATGTATGCTTCTTCGATAGATCGACAAAGATCATACACAAATTCGTTTGAGTTTACATGGATTGTATGAAATACATTCCGCATCAAGCATACGGACGTATTCTCGGAGTATGAACAACGACAAATCGTGGATTGCATCCGGGATTTGAAAAGAATGGGCCGAGCGGGCCGCTGAGGAAAACACATACTCGGAACCCGGAGATGGATGCCGGGGAAAGGAAGAATCACAATACAATGTGGATGCTGTTACAACTTTGCGGAGGACGGGAAGGGAAACCCACGGGAATACTCCGTCATGGGCAAGTGGATCCGATGCCATTAGTCATCAAGAGAATGGTAAAGAGATTGATAACATGGAGGATGCTGCCGGCGGATTGCATACCTGATAGGCTGCATTATTAACATCTACAAGCGGGGTAGTTGTATACCCCCGCACATAGATCACCACGACTTTGTCGGACCTTACTGCACGGTTTCTTTTACGAACGAGTGTAATATCATGTTCGGATGCGACCTCCGGATAGCGAGGCCCGGGTGAGTTCCGAGGGCCGGTAAAGATACCATTACCGGTAGGTTCCGTCATGATGCTGAAGGGCAACGGAGCGAGATATCGCTAAGCATTGCATACCGGGAGTACCGGTGAAGCGGATCTCGGTTACTTTCGGAAGGATGGACGACGGGAAGACACCTTACCATTTCCGACCGGACCGGAGCTAGAGAGCCTCCGGCCTTACGAGCTTGTGAGTTACATGGAAAATATCACACCTCCGATGTACATCCATACGGCATCCTTGCCGAGGATGGCTTGGAAGGTGATGTTATTGACCATGTACCCCACTATTCGGACATGGATTTTTGACGAGATGCTTCTTTGGATGGATCGACAAAGATCATACACGATCCGTTTTGAGTTTACATGGATTGTATGAAATATATTCCGGATCAAGATGTATGATGTATCTTCTACATGATTGGAATGAAAGTGACCATGTCACATTTTTGGCCTTCACCTCTTTTGTGCGAATTGATTGGGAAACGCCGTTAAAGTTAAATGAACTTCGAACAAAGAACGAGAAAAGGAATAAAAAAAGAGAATAAAAGAAAACTTTCCTTAAAAAAAAAAAAATCTAAAAAAAAAATGACAAACACCAAATTCACATGAACATTAAATAAACGATAAAATAGAATTTGAATCATTAAAAGATAAACAAAATCAACATAAATGTTAAATCAAATTCTCGATCAAATTTCAAATGTGATCTTCCAAATTTCAAATCAAATCTTAAGTCAAATTTCAACCGAGTTCGAACTCATCCTTCCAAATTTCAAATTCAATCTTTCCGGATTCCAAATCTCTATCAAATCTCGAATTCGATCTTCCGGATCTTAAATCGAAATCTCGATCAAATTTCAAATCTCAAATTCGATCTTTCCGGATCTCACATCAAACCTCGGTCGAAATCAACTTTTTGGGGTTGAGGATTTTACATCCGATACCGCCTTTGCTTTAGGATTCTTTCCTGTACTGCTTTGAAATACATCGAATTCGAACTTTTGGGTCGAGGATTTTACATCCAGGTACTTTGCTAGGATTCTTTCCTGTGCCTTGAAATACATCAATTCAAACTCTTGGGTCGAGGATTTTATATCCAGGTACCTTTTTAGGATTCTTTCCTATTGCCTTTGAAATACATCAAATTCAAACTCTTGGGTCGAGGATTTTACATCCAGTACATCTTGCTAGGATTCTTTCCCTATTGCCTTTGAAATACATCGAATTCGAACTTTTGGGTCGAGGATTTTACATCCAAGACTGCCTTTGCTTTAGGATTCTTTCCTATTGCCTTTGAAATACATCAAATTCAAACTCTTGGGTCGAGGATTTTACATCCAAGTACCTTTGCTTTAGGATTCTTTCCTATTGCCTTTGAAATACATCAAATTCGAACTCTTGGGTCGAGGATTTTACATCTAGACTGCCTTTGCTAGGATTCTTTCCCTGTGCCTTGAAATACATCAAATTCGAACTCTTGGGTCGAGGATTTTACATCCAAGTACCTTTGCTTAGGATTCTTTCCCTATTGCCTTTGAAATACATCAAATTCAAACTTTTGGGTCGAGGATTTTACATCAGATTGCCTTGCTTTAGGATTCTTTCCCTGTTGCCTTTGAAATACATCAAATTCGAACTCTTGGGTCGAGGATTTTACATCCAGGCCTACTGCTTTAGGATCCTTTCCTACTTTGCGAAATACATCAAATTCGAAGCTTTTGGGTCGAGGATTTTACATCAAGTGCCTTTGCGTTAGGATCCTTTCCTGTGCACTCGAAATACATCAAATTCAAACTCTTGGGTCGAGGATTTTACATCCGAGTGCCTTTACTTTAGGATTCTTTCCTGTTGCCTTTGAAATACATCGAATTCGAACTCTTGGGTCGAGGATTTTACATCAAGTGCCTTTGCTAGGATTCTTTCCTGTGCCTTTGAAATACATCAAATTCGAACTCTTGGGTCGAGGATTTTACATCCAGAGACTGCCTTGCTTAGGATTCTTTCCCTGTTGCCTTTGAAATACATCAAATTCAAACTTTTGGGTCGAGGATTTTACATCCAGACTGCCTTTGCTTAGGATTCTTTCCTATTGCCTTTGAAATACATCGAATCGAACTTCTGGGATTGAGGATTTTGCATCAGAGACTGCATTGCTTTAGGATTCATTTCCTTATCGCAATGAAATACATCAAAATCAAACTCTTGAGGTTAAGGATTTTACATCCGATACCGCATTACTGCGAGATCTTTCCTCATTGTAATGATCCGATCCAATCGATTCGATCTTCTTTTGGGGTTGAAGATGTTACATCTAAAACTTGAAAATTCCAATTTTCATTTCAAATCAAATCCCTTCAAATTAATCTTGACGGACTTCGATCTAAATTGAAACTCGAGTTGAAATCTGAACTCACACATCATGACTTGAACATGAAACAAAGATAAAATCTAAATCGAAATTTCCCCGGATCTTGTGATTTGGAATTCACCTCCTTTTCCTTTCCCCAGGCGAGTTCGGGAATCTCCGGTCTTAGAGATATACTTGGCACTCCCCGGCGGAAACTCTTCTACTTCGTCCTAAGTTTGTTACTTGGACATACGTGTTGGTTTTGTTGATCGCTTCGGTCAACACCGATACGCGCGGTGTGCTCCGTCGGCTCACCACACCTATTGAGGGTCCATTTGTTGACCTCATTTTTGATGAGGTCTTCTCTTCCTCTCTTTAGTACTTAGGATCTAGCCTTAGGCTTTTCCTTTGACTATCTTAGAGGACTAGAATTGGGATCCACCATCTAGAATTTTAAACCACTTCTTAACTCCTGCAAACTCCACAAACTTGGTTGTAGACCCCTAATCACCTAGAGGGTTGAAATCGAGTGTGGAAGTTTAAAGGATGAGTTCCTATAGGACTCTTTGGCCTTAGGACGCCTACAGGTGGCACTGGTACGATGAAGGGGCTGACTTACACACACACTACACTCATACACTACACTTCCATACACCTCCTAAAACACACCCATACCCGACTTGACCTCTGACTCATGTAGATGATTCACATGGATGGTCCTTAACCCTAAGCCCTTGGTCAGAGGGTTAGGAACAACACAGTGAATGCCTCAAATGAGTCCTTCATGGCTCATGTGGGCTTGATATGGCTTCATGGCTCAACCAAAATGATTTTATTCCACTTACATTCACCTAATCTTCCATTTTCCAAATTTTTAATTTTTGACCCCGGGGACCTACACCTGTGAACTACCAAAGCACGAATAGCCAGAATTTCTCAAAAATTTCCAAATCACCCAAAATTCTCCAAAATCATTCCCAAACATTTCCACATCACTCAAACTGATCATCCATAACCAAAAATACCAAAAATTCCAAAAATACCTCCCGATACCCTCCAAATACCCAAAATACCCCTCTTAGCCAAAAAATCCAAAAATTCAGAAAATTCCCAGAAAATTCCAGAAAATCCCAAATATTCCCAATTTCATTTTGTTCAACTACACCATGGGCCAATTTTGTCAATTTACCCCACTTTTATCAAAATCCCCAATTTGACCCATTTTAACCCAAAGTAAACCCGATGTCAAACCTAACCTACCCAATTGACCTAAATTCTGGTCCAATTCAATTCTAAACTTCAATTCAACATCCCCAACACCAATCTAGACCAAATCCAAGCCCAATTTGATTGGCATTGGGATCCAATTTCACTTTTGGCCTTAAAGCCCAATTTGGACCTATGACCCAAACCTAACCCAAACTCACCCAATTCAACTCCAATTAACCCCAAATCTTTTCTAAATCTTCCTTAACATCCCCATAAACAAAACACTAACATGATTTGCCCAAAATTTAGACCCAAACCCCACTCAAATTCAACCCAAAATCAAAAAGCCCAATTTTGACCTAAACCTAAACCTAGCCCAGAATGAGCCCGAATCCCAAAATCAAAACCTAACCAAAGCCAAAACCTCTTTGAAACACTCCCATAAACATTTCCCAACATTAATTTTACATCAATTTCAACTCTAGCCCAACTTTGGCCCATGGTAGCCCATTTTGGCCCACCTTAGCCTCTTTACAAAAAGGCCATATCGACCCAATTCAAACCCAAATCACCTCAAATTTGTTTCAAACCACTCATGACAGCATCCCTAAACCAAAACTCAACAATTATTTGGCCCAAGCCTTTACAAAAATTTCATCCCATAAATCCATTCTTAAAATTCAAAAGCCCACTTTCCTTAAACCATTCTTAAAAGCCCATTTCCTTTACCACATCCAAAGGCCCAAAATTGGTCCCAAAGCCCACATGACATTTCCCCTCATCATACATTTCGATTAAACTCAATACCTAAGTCCTAAATTCATCATCAAATCATTCCAAATCAAGTTCACATATCAAATTTCCATCTAAATTATCAAAAATTCCTATAATCCATTTTCATGAAATTGATCGAGCTTTTCCCAAGACAAAGGTGAGCCATGAAAGCCATGCATCGAGCCACATGTGAGCCATGAGAGCCTTGGACACTGCCATTAGTCCATATTGTGGTAGGAAGGAGGGTCCTTTCCTAATCCTCTTAAACGCTCATTAGCCTTAATCATGATTCACACTAAACCTAAATTTAATCCACATATATTTGGATGGAGACTTCTCCACTGCCAGACCAGTGATCCCTTTGATCCCTCGGCACCAAAGCCGACCTTGAAGGGTGCACCAAGCCCGAAATGGGTGGGTTGACCCAATTTAGACCCAAAACTAGCCATCTCCACATTCTACTTTGGATCAAAGCCTTTACACATGGCCATTGCCGATTGCTTGCACTAAACACCCGGCCACGACCCACCGACCACGAGGGTGACCCTTGCACTGCCGGCCGGCCGCCCAGGTCGCGAGGAAAACACCATGGCCGAGAGCTCGCATGTGAGCCAACTTTGGAATTCTCACCTGCTGAGCTGCCCCATCCCGGTGGCCATTGTGGGCATTCTTCACATGCCGAGAGCGGTGATCCCGACCCTCAACACCCCACGGGAGAGCCTCCGACCATGCACTATTTAAACCCCTCACTCTCTCGGCCATGAGAGGTGCTTGAACCAAACCTTAAGGAAACTGCTGCAAAATCATTCCGGATCACTCTCTACACATAGAGCATTTGATCCCACTTGAATTCCGGCCCAATTCCCTCCGGTGAGCTCGATTTTGAGCTCGAACTTTAACTAAAAACCGGGACACTTCTTCACGGTGAGCCAATCCCCAAATTGATTGGTCCTACACCTTCACTGGACCGAGAAGAAGTTTCCACTGAAAGCCCCATCTCCGGGCCACCCGGTTGCTCCGGCCTCCAAGCTTTGTGATCGGGCTGTGGTCGAAGTCCAACCTAGACAATTCACCGAGACCGGGAGACTTCATGCTGGAGCTTGCTTGGACCCGATCGAAGGTGACACAACTCTCGGATCGAAGCTTCACTTCTGCGAGCAAAGGTATGGACTCCTTCTTCTTCCAGAAGCTTACGAGAGATTCTCCATTTCATTTGAATAAATTTCAATGCATGTTTACCGTATGGATGTGTTCGTCTCTTGAGACGAATCCATAGAGCATAAGAACACGAAAATCCGTTGAGAATCGAGTGAGAAATTAGGGTTAGAAGGTTGACGGTCACGGGTGCACACCGGTCGTAGACGATGACCGGGAGCGCGTCGGATCGCGCGTGTATCGAGCGGACGGTTCGAATCGCGCGGATGAGGAGACGGAACGATACGGCGGGCCCGGGACGGGCGGCTCGGATGGCGGCGCCCAATCACGGCGCGACACGTACCCCTTCGGAGGCTGCGATGTTTCGGCGGCGCCGCGTGGATAAGTAGATAAATAGGGTATTTAATGTATTTATTAAATATCAGAAACTTTAAAAATTCATAACTTTGTGTAGGAAAATCAGAAAAATAAAATAAAAATACCCTCTTGCTCGGTGAACGAGAGGAGAATAATGTGGAAAAGAAATCATTTAATTTCATCGAAGTATTTTATTTTTTATAATTTATTTACTCTCTGCATACATTTAATTCTCCATGCATGTATACAATTCACCATGGCATGAGACCATAGGGCTTTTGAAGCCTCTGAATTTGGGAACATTCCACGAATTTTCCAAAGTCGGAGGTCATCCTATGAAGAGTTATTGATTTTTCAAATTCATGTCACTGTTTTGAGTATTTTAATTCCAATAAATAGCATGTTGTGAAATAAATTCTAGGAAAATTTGGTGATGTTCCTTATGATCGAGAGAACCCTAGGAAAAATAGGTTTTGAGTTAGTTCATTTTAGACTAACCCTAATTGGCTTAAACACTCAAAATAGGTCTCTAATTAATTAGAGCTAACCATACATCAAATTGACTTCAAATCAATTCTCCATTGACCTTTAGGGTCAGAAGAACCCACCATAAAAATTTGAGGTCAATTGGACTTGGTTAGCCCTATTAATTGGGTTGATTAAGCCATTTAGTCATTTTAAACTTTACAAATTCATAACTTTCAAAATATCTTTCAAAAATTCACCAAATTGGTTTTGGAACCTCTCTGATATCAGGGGAATTTAAGAAAATTAAAATTTCAATTTTCTAAAAAAGTTGATTTTTAATATTATTTTAATATTTTTAATAATTAAAAAATAATAAAAATCACAAAAATAATAAAATTCACCAAAATGTCACATTTTGAATTTTAATCACTTAGGAACAAACCCCATATTTTTCTTAGGCCTATTTGGTGAGATATTAATTTTTAAAAGCTCTAGGGTAATTTTAAAATTAAAAAATGTATTTTCTAGCATTTTCACTAAAATAATTATAATAAATCATAGAAAAATCAGAAAATTGCAAAATTTGCTTCTCTGATTTCCTTGATATCAGAGAGATTTTTGAAAAACATAAAATTCATTTTTCAACATTTATTTTATTTTTAAATTAATTAACACTCCAGAACTTAAAATATTTATAATAAAAATAATATAATTCAAAAAATCACCAAAATTGGTCCAAGTGGTCCCCTGGTCATTAGGAATGTCCCCTAATTTTCTTAAGGACAGAAACTTTCCCTTGGTCATGTTATTAAATTTTCCTTGGAAATCTCTATTTTCTACCAAAAATAATTATATAAATAAATTAAATACAGAAAAATCACATTTTCTCCTCTCATGTCTTTATTGACATATGAGTGAAGTCACATAAAAATTTCAAGTTCATTTGAGTTCAATTTAGTGAGTTATGAAATTATTAAGCTTAAAGGGTAAAGTGGTAATTAAATTTCTTTTAATCCTTAATTAAAACTTTAGGTTTAATAAAAAATTAACAAGTAAAATATTTGATCCTAATCTGATTTGGATGATTGAAATTTAATAATTGAAGGGTAGAAACCCATTAAGCAATTTAAAATGATTAAACTTTAATTAAATAATTGATTAAATTTGGAAGAATAATAAAATTGGAATTATTAAAATAGGGATATTATTAGGAAGAGATTTATTCTTTAATTTAAAAAAATCCCTAAATTAATCATTTCATTAGTGTTTAATTCCTAATTAAAATGATAATTCAAATTTAAAACATTAAAAGACTTAATCATTAAACTAAAATTAAATTATTGAACTCTTTTAAAATTTTAATTAAAATTAAAATGAATAAAATTAAATTAAATTAAAAATTAAATTAAATCAAATTAAATCAAATTAAATCAAATTAAAAATTAAATTAAAAATTAAATTAAATTAAAAATTAAATTAAATTAAATTAAATTAAATTAAAAATTAAATTAAATTAAATAAAATAAATTAAATTAAATTAAATTAAATCAAATTAAATAAAAAAAATTAAAATAAATCAAATTAGTTCGATGTAACATCAAATCAAACTAAATTGAATTAAATTGAATTAAATTAAATTAAATTGAATTAAATTAAATTGAATTAAGTTGAATTAAATAACATCACCTAAGACATAAAGAAATAAGCTCTAAAATAACTTGAACACTATTCAAATTTAAACCCTTCGATTGAAATTAAGCTAAATCACAAACCATTTGAACACCAATTTACCCTCAAAAGTTTTAGTTATCATAACTCCTAAACAGAATATTAAATGAAATGTTACTTCACTTATAGGACATTCAAATATCCTAGTTCAGTTGAGCAAGTTAACAAAACTTGAAAACCTCGGACGATCGATTCATTTACATAATTAAATTCATTTGGACTTGAAACAATCCTAGAAATATTGAAAAGATGTTTAAGATTCTTCTTAAGCACTTCTTCGATATGATAGGATATTTATAAGAACAATTGAACTTAGTTGTTCTTTGATGAAGAAAATCGTCTTGAGACCAAAAATCGAAGACCTAGACGTCATAGGAAATGACTAGCTATAGGATTAGGAATTTGGTAGAAAACCATAACCCTTACCTTAGCTTTACCTAGGAACTTGCTTAAATATTCTAGCTGTGTTTTAAGTGCGGCTTGGGATGACGGGAAGACCCTCCGGGTACGCTTTTATTTTATTGCGATTTACTTTACGGTAATTTATTTAATCGCATCGTACTTATTTTTCTTGCATGATAAACAACGAGTTGCATGAAAACCCACACCTTTAGGACAGAAACCAAAGCTGAAACCCATAACTAAATTAAAAGACACTACAAGATAAAATTCACCTCCATGACATTTCAAAATATAAGACAACTCAAAATTTAATCACAAACGAACACAAAACTACAATTACAAGCTGAATTAAAACGTCTGTTGGATGATCGGGAATACCTCGGATGATGTAACCTACGTGTTGCTAACGAGATTTCCCACGGTCTAAATGAAAGTGTGGAACTCATTCGGTTGAGTTTAGCAAATTCATGCGGACTAAGTGAATCCGATAAAAATAACGATGCGGAAGGATGGAGCCAGTGGGATCTTAACCGGTGTTGTTATAATCAACTTTAAGATTTGTTTTAATTAAAACACAAAAAACACTTGGAAAGTAAGACTTCTCTAAACCAAACACTTTTCTCATCCCCTGATTTATGATTTCTAAAACAAAACCTCTGCAACAACAAGGAGCTCGGAGCATGGTGGGCGGCACGACCATCGTCGTCGGCAAAACTTGAACTTACTTGAGCAAAACTTTCCTAGAATTAAACAACAAAGCCATAGGACTTCGAGGTAGTTTGCACTAGTGCAACATAAATCCTCAACTCTTCGTTAGGCATTTGCATTGCAAATTAAGCCCTAACAGGTCTTAGGATTCCGAGGTAGTCGTCCGATACGACATAAACCCTCATATCTTCCGAGTTATTTGTATGATTCTATCATATAAATATAAGCCCTAATTAATTAAAATTGGCAAGATTAAAACATTAAATAAACATTAGGACTTTCCTAAATCCAAGCGAATAATAGGATAGTCGGGAGATTATCGAAGTTCACTTCGAATCCGTAATTTCTCCTACTTTTCTTCCTTTGAATTCCCAAAATAAAATGTTCCAAACTCGATCCATTCCCTATTGAGATTCAAAAATTCAATTCTTTGAAAACTTAAACTTTAAAATTCTTGAGAGCGGGAATTATTGATTATTATCGAGAGTTTTCTTAGGTGATTCCCGTCACTTAAGATGTAATTAACTATAGGGGCTTGCCCTTATAGGGAATTTTAAAGAACCCGGGTAATATAAACCACTGTTTAATGTTTTCATGTTAAGCGAGGGAATTTGTCGGCTTATAAAATTGGTTCGCGGACCAAACGGATGTCACAAATCTTCTAGTTTATTTAGCAAGGCCCCACCATCGAGCGGTGTGTTTATCCTTAGGGATAGATACACGGTTTGTGATGCGGTGCTCGTTTATATAAGCTATTTGGGATGTGAGATCGGTTTGATTTCATATCTTAAAATCTTCAAATTTAAAATTATTTTCAAAATCAAATACTACTTTCTAAATTATATACTATATTTAAATTAAATTTAAAATTCGCCGACAACTACGTAGGCGACCCCTTTAAAAAAATTACAACACTCGGCCTAAAAATATGCGAGCAACCTACGGCGACTCCGTTGAGGAAAGTTCCTCTCTCCATTCTAATCGAGACAATTCGCTTTCAAAAATCGGTAGTGCATCCATGTCCCTTATGGATCGAACTACCCTTCTTTCCATTGGGATACTATGTTCATTTCCACCTTGAACAAGTATAACCAATATTCTCTCGGATTTAGGAGCCGTTGTTTAGACACCCCAAACGAGAGAGGTTCCGAGATCCTTTTACCTCATTTACGAGGTGGGGTGGACCCCAATAGGTGTTAGTTTAGGAGTGATCCTTCGAGTCGAGAAGTCTTGCTTAAGACTCTCTTTTCCTTTCCAACTCCGATTCGGATTCCTTACCTTCTCTACACCTTTGAACACTCCGTTCTAAATAAACAAACCCTCTAATAAGTGATTCTTTTAATAAGTGATTCCTTCTTATAAATACATGAACAAGAATGAGTTCGGACTCTTTTCAATTCCTTTATTTTCGTCCTAAAGAAAAGAAGCATAACTTGGGATCGACAACGAGAATCTACCTGCCGAAATGGAAGCCCCGAAGCTGATTTTCTCTTTTACCAATGGGTTGGACTTCGGCATGCATAAGGATGAGACTGCCCGACAATGGAATCATCCGATTTGGACAAGGATTTGAAAACACGAACGTCGAGATCACCGACGTCTCCCTCTTTGCAGCGACGAACAAGGTATACGAGGGCGAGGAGCCGCTGCTTGAGTTCGACCTTAGGTCGACCCAAGAATTCCCTCCTCTGCGAAGGATCCGAGCTAAGAGGAATCTTCTGTGTCCGCGGGAGAATCGTTCTTACTACCCCCACCGGTCTAGTTGTTTCGCACCTACCCCGACTTTTGCCGAATCGAAGGGAAAGAAATCCGGAATTATGATGGACACATTACAGTGGAGGGTACGGATCTTCTGTAAGACCTTCGTTTTCGAAATCGGGTCCGGTTCGAAGATTCAGTCAGCGACGAGGACCCGAAGAAGAACGAAGTAGAAGGATCGCTAGAGAAGCCGGAGACTGCTTGAAGTTGCTTTCTAGAGGAAATTCCGGAACTGCGCGAATATACACCATTGCTGAATACATACCACTCTTGGGTGGAAGCGGGTTTCATCCCCTCTCGCCGCGAGAAGATGAAGAAAATATTCGCAAGATTGCTTGCCACATTACCACGGCCCGCATATTACAACGATAGCCGCAAGAAAAGAACTAGAACTACGCCGTTTGCTCATTGCAGAACTTTGGTAGAAAAGTTAGCAAAGAAGGAAAAGCGCCCGTATCGGAAATTCTACGAAGGATAGGGCGGGTGCCGGTCAAATCCCTTCTTGGGCCCCGAGTAGAACCCGCCATCATGACGGAAAAGCCAAGTAAAAGAATGAAGGCTAGTACGCCGTTGTCGTCTCGGGATTACAAATTAGGGAGGATACCACCTTCCGGCATTTGGCGAGACGGACCATGCGGTCCTAGACAGCCTGGCATTAGAAGGATGGTATGGCGTCCACTGCTTGGGCGAGTTGAGATTGAAACGACGGCCGAGAAAGAAAGTCTCGCCGGGAGACTTGAATGCGAAGAAAGTGCTACCGCGATGAAGGGGACTCGTGAGAAGGGGACCGGCGGCTATCGCACGACAACCACGAAGACACACGAAAGCCCCGCTAGAAGATGCCATGGAAAAGTTGAGAACCGATATCCAGACGATTGGCAAAAGAAAGAGAAGAAAAGTTCGGAGACGAGATTGATTCATCGGAATTCATGGACGACGAATACGCAAAAATCAACATGGTTGAGACACGAGCTTCATCGGCTTCGCGAGGTGCTCCTGCGGCCGCGAAGGGAGGAGCCGGGGCGATGAGAAGGCGGCTTCGGGGAAAAGACGACACGATCGCTCGAATGGCGAAAAGGATGGAAGAGATGGCCATAGCTGCGGCCACTCTCCGGAGTCGAAGTACGACCACATAGAGAGACACCCCGAGAGGTCATTCACATTGTAGACGGAGGAAAGGAGATTACGTCCGTCGATGGGGATGATCGGTGAAAAAGGATACAACACGAGTATGATTCCCGAAAAGGATATCAAGAACTTGGTGGAACGGCGAGTGCGAGAAGCCTTAGCACAATCGAAGAGCGGGACATCCATTCGGACGGGTAGACCTTACCCGGAAGAGGTCGACGGCATCCGATACCGAAAGGCTTCGTACCACCTGCGTTCAAGACCTTCGACGGAGCCGGGAACCCCAGACGGCATGTGGCACACTTTCGTGCCGGTTGTTGCAATGCGGCGGGAGCGATGCATTACTCTTCCGACGGTTCGTCGGCGGTCGTCGAGGAATCGCCTTCGGCGGTATGCGGGAATTGCAAATGGTTCGGTGAAGACGTTCTCGGAGCTAGAGAACCTCTTCATCGAGCGATTCGCGGAGCTCAGCACCACATCACTATAGGTGATTTAGTGGTAGAGAAGCAGAAGCCGAATGAAACCTTGGTGGACTACATACTTCGATGGAGGAACCTAAGTATGAAGTGTGAACCACAACTGCAAGAACATCATGCAGTCGGCATTTTACTAAAAAGCATCCATGGCCCGATAGCACTTCTCCTCAAGGGATTTACTATTAAGACTTTCGAGAAGTTGTTAAGCAAGGCCGGAAGCTTGCAAGAGGAGGCAAAGCAATTAAGTTTCACGCAGATAAAACGGATAAACAAAAAGCACTGTAAAGACTTTTGAAAAGAAATCCGGGATCGTTGCGGCGGTTGACAAAGGCGAGCAGCCGATGCAAATACCACCGAACGACGCGGCAACCACAACGGAATTACCGGCAACCCGGCCCGGCTATCGGTCATCTGCGAGTATGAACAACCACCTCGTCCGCAACGTACATTAAGGAGCTTTTGAGCGAGAGAATATCCAGTTCAAGAATGAAGCGATGCCGAAAATGTTCCGCAGAATATCTTCGACGCTTTATCTCAGAGCACATCGGGTAGGTGTCGGCCTTTCTCGGCACTAGTTAAAAAGGACGCCAAATTTATTTGGGAAGAGAAATGCCAGAGGGCCTTCGAGGACATTAAACAATACTTAATGACACCTCCTGTCTTAGCAGCCCCAGTCTCAGGTAGACCGCTAATACTTTATACCGCGGCCTTGGACGACTCTCTCGGAGCCCTGTTAGCCCAGGTTAATGATGAGGGTAAAGAAAATGCTCTTTATTACCTAAGTCGTCGTTTACTGCCGACGGAAATAAGGTATCCCGCAATTGAAAAGCATTGTTTGGCCCGATCTTCGCCGCTCGAAAGCTCGGGCATTACATGCTTTCTCATAAGGTCGGCTCGATCTCGAAGTTTAATCCATTGCAATACTTGATGACCCGCCCAACGCTTTCCGTGCAGACTTGCCGGATGGTCGATGATATTATTGCAATTCGATATAACTTTCGTGCCTCTCCGTGCCGTAAAAGGACAAGTCTCGGTAGACTTCCTCGCGGCACACCCTTTGCGGCGGAATCTCCTCTCGATGACGATTTGCCGGATGAACAAATAATGAACCTAGAAGATCATGATGATCGACGTTGGGAATTATATTTCGACGGAGCATCTTCGGCACATAAAGATGAAGAATCGCAAGTGATAGTGCCGGTAAGGCGGGGATCGGACTAATCTTTATAACACGGAGCGGGGGATGTTAAGATACTCCTACCACTTGACGAGCCGTGTACGAACAACGAAGCGGAATACGAAGCCCTCATAACGGAGTTGGAATTAACCATTCGAATGGGGATAACAGACATCAACATCTACGGGGATTCACAGTTAATCATTCAACAGATCGCCGGACAGTACAGAATTTTAAAGCCAAGACTCGAACAATACTTCCAGTATGCCATACAGCTGTTGGAACAAATTCCGAATGTGACAATCTACAAAATTCCCAGAAAAGAAAACGCTTTAGCGGATGTGCTAGCTCGTCTCGCGAAAGGATTTGCCTGTTTGCAAGATGAATCAGTGGAAGTGTCAGTTCACGGACGCCAGGTCCTATCACAGCTTGACATAGACACGATACACAAATCAGAAAAAGAAAAAGAATCAGTTGCAGCAGTGACAGAAAACACGGAAGATTGGCGACAACCATTAATAGATTACACACGAACGGGAAAATTACCGGATGATAGGTCTTTAGCCCATCGGATCGAAAAGAACTACGTCCTACGCATTAATAAACAACACGTTATACGGAAGGTCTTTCGATCGAATGTGGCTAAGGTGCCTAAGCGGGTCCGAGGCCCGTGAAATTGTTAAGGAGGTGCATTCGGGACTCTGTGGCGCTCACCGGTCGGGTCCGAAGATGAAAATGAAAATTAAAAGACTAGGGTACTACGGCCCTCGATGATGACCGATCGCATGAAAATCGCCGAAGGCGTCATCGGTGCCGAGTGCACGGAGTGGTTCTACACCGACCTCCAAATGTGCTACATCCGACAATTGCATCGTGGCCATTTGAATGTTGGGGCACGGATATAGTGGGTCCGATAGAACCACCGTTGTCAAAAGGACATCGCTTCATTCTTGCGGCTACGGATTACTTTTCCAAGTGGGCGAGGCGGTTCCACTTAGAAGTGAAAGCACACCACGTGCTTACTGATTTTTCGAGAACCGAGTTGTCTGCTGTTTTGGGGTGCCGCGCGAGAATCATCTCGGATAATGGGTCGGCATTCGGAAGTACGCAAATCGACAATTTTGTCGGGAGACATGGAATCGGCGGCGATATTGAACGATTTACTACCCGAAGCAAACGGCCTTGCTTGAAGCTTTTAATAAAACTCTCGTTCGAATTTTAAAGAAAACCTTGGACGATAATAAGAGGAATTGGCACGAGAAGTTGTTAGAAGCCTTATGGGCCTCCGGGACAACTTTCGAACTCCTACTCGAAGCTACACCTTACGCTGCGGTGTATGGGTCCGAGGCGAGTGTTACCCTTAGAAGTCCGGCTTCCTTCACTCGGGATTGCGAGTTGCAAACAAACTCACGATAGAAGAGAATGCCGGATTACGATTAGAAGAATTGGAAAGCACTGGAAGGGAAGAGACTTGCGGCGCGATAGAATTTAGAATTATACCAAGCTAAGATGGTTCGAAGCTCATGATAAGCTGAGTCCGCCGAGAACCTTTAAAGTTGGTGACTTAGTTCTCGTTCTCGAGAGACCTATTCTTGCACACCGCAAGATAGGAGGAAAATTTGAACCCACTTGGGAAGGACCGTTTGTGGTTGAGGCGGTCTACTCGAGAGGCTCCTGCCGGCTAGTGAATTGCCGAGGAGAATGACATATGCTTCCTATCGACGGACGATACTTGAAAAAGTATTACTGCTACTGATGTTTCGAAGGAATGAACTTTCCATCCCGAGAAGCACGGGTGAAGTAATTACTTATGATTGGGTCCGAACCCAAAAAATAACAAAATGTGCTAAAATAAATAAAATCCTGATAATAAAATTTTCCTTGTTTTCTTTTCCAAATCAAGATCTCTTTCCTGATCTTTTCCTACTTCATTCCTGTTAAGTGTAAAAATATAAGAATAAAAAAAAAATGTCTTTAATAAACATTTTCTTGATGTTCTTGTTCTTAGTACGACCCACGATCCTTTTCCTTGTCTTTTCGCGAGGAAATGTCGAGCGGGCGGTTGGTCCTGAACTTTAAGAATGGCGTAAGCCTTGCACTCGATGAAAAGAGGGTGAAGGATGGAGCGATAATCGAGATTGACTCGGATTTTGCACCAGCTGGCCTACAGTACGAGGAAAGTGACTGGGTCCCGGTTGACCGAGAAGAGCTGCCGGACATACGAGTGATGAAAGTGGGTGGCCCGAGCCACCGATCCTGCGACAAGAAAAGAAAGACAAACATTGAAGAAGATAAGAAAATGAAGTACGTAGTCGCTACGGCGGAAGGCGAGCTTGTCGGCGCCGCGCCCGCGGAGATTCGAAGTTCGAAGAGCTACTCTCGCGACAACGCAACGAAGAAATAAGAATCGCCGTATCAAGTAAGATGTTAACAAAGCCGAGTCGCGGACAAGCGCGACGAGACATTTGCTAATGTCGGTGCATACACTTCGAGGACACGGTTCACCGGGAACACCGAAGAAAGGAGGCCGGCTCTAGGATGACGGAAAGAACCGGGGAAATCTCCGAGAAGATCGAAGAAAGAAGGCTACCACGCCACCGGATAGAACCACCGATGATGCATGACCATGTTGCGAAAGCAACCCGGGGGATGTCCGACAAGCATCATCCACGAGGAGCCGAGGTATGCGGGGAGAACGTGAAGGAATTGAACCGTATATCCCACGATATGTCACCGAGGCCTCGCCATCTGCGGATCATTCCGGAATACGAGCTAGAAAGAATACGGAATGTCCGAGAAGAAAACTTTTGAATACTTCGAGAGAATTAGAGGCGGAAGAATCAATATCTTGGAGGGCCTCGAGCTACATACGGACGTATTCTCGGAGTATGAACAACGGCAAATCGTGGATTGCATCCGGGATTTGAAAAGAATGGGCCGAGCGAGGCCGCTGAGGAAAACACATACTCGGAACCCCGGAGATGGATGCCGGGGAAAGGAAGAATCACGATACGATGTGGATGTTCGTTACAACTTTGCGGAGGACGGGAAGGGAAACCCACGGGAATACTCGCGTCATGGGCGAGTGGATCCGATGCCATTAGTCATCGAAGAGAATGGTAAAGAGATTGATAACATGGAGAGTGCTTGCCGGCGGATTGCATACCCGATAGTTGCATTATTAACATCTACAAGCGGGGTGATTGTATACCCCCGCACATAGATCACCACGACTTTGTCGGACCTTTACTGCACGGTCTCTTTTACGAACGAGTGTAATATCATGTTCGGATCGACCTCCGGATAGCGAGCCCGGAGTGAGTTCCGAGGGCCGGTAAAGATACCATTACCGGTAGGTTCCGTCATGATGCCGAAGGGCAACGGAGCGGATATCGCTTAGCATTGCATACCGGGAGTACCGGTGAAGCGGATCTCGGTTACTTTCGAAGGATGGACGACGGGAAGACACCTTACCATTTCCGGCCCGGACCGGAGCTAGAGAGCCTCCGGCCTTACGAGTTGTGAGTTACATGGAAAATATCACACCTCCGATGTACATCCATACGGCATCCTTGCCGAGGATGGCTTGGAAGGTGATGTTATTGACCATGTACCCCACTATTCGGACGTGGATTTTTGACGGATGCTTCTTTGGATAGATCGACAAAGATCATACACGATCCGTTTTGAGTTTACATGGATTGTATGAAATACATTCCAGATCAAGATGTATGATGTATCTTCTACATGATTGGAATGAAAGTGACCATGTCATATTTTTGGCTTTCACCTCTTTTGTGCAAATTGATTGGGAAACGCCGTTAAAGTTAAATGAACTTCGAACAAAGAACATAAAAGGAATAAAAAAAAAAGAGAATAAAAGAAAACTTTCCTTAAAAAAAAAAAAAAATCTAAAAAAAAAGTCAAACACCAAATTCACATGAACATTAAATAAACGATAAAATAGAATTTGAATCATTAAAATATAAACAAAATCAACATAAATGTTAAATCGAATTCTCGATCGAATTTCAAATGTGATCTTCCAAATTTCAAATCGAATCTTAAGTCGAATTTCAATCGAGTTCGAACTCATCCTTCCAAATTTCAAATTCGATCTTTCCGGATTCCAAATCTCTATCAAATCTCAAATTCGATCTTCCGGATCTTAAATCGAAATCCCGATCGAATTTCAAATCTCAAATTCGATCTTTCCGGATCTCACATCGAACCTCGGTCGAAATCGAACTTTTTGGGGTTGAGGATTTTACATCCGATACCGCACTACTTTAGGATTCTTTCCCTATTGCCTTTGAAATACATCGAATTCAAACTTTTGGGTCGAGGATTTTACATCCAAGACTGCCTTGCTTTAGGATTCTTTCCTATTGCCTTGAAATACATCAAATTCAAACTCTTGGGTCGAGGATTTTATATCCAAGCTGCACTTTGCTTTAGGATTCTTTCCTGTTGCACTTGAAATACATCAAATTCAAACTCATGGGTCGAGGATTTTACATCCAAGACTGCCTTGCTTTAGGATTCTTTCCCTATTGCCTTTGAAATACATCGAATTCGAACTTTTGGGTCGAGGATTTTACATCCAAGCTGCCTTGCTTTAGGATTCTTTCCTATTGACCTTGAAATACATCAAATTCAAACTCTTGGGTCGAGGATTTTACATCTAAGGCCGCACTTGCTTTAGGATTCTTTCCTGTTGCACTTGAAATACATCAAATTCAAACTCTTGGGTCGAGGATTTTACATCTAAGATTGCCTTTGCTAGGATTCTTTCCCTATTGCCTTTGAAATACATCAAATTCAAACTCTTGGGTCGAGGATTTTACATCCAAGACTGCACTGCTTTAGGATCCTTTCCCTATTGCACTGAAGTACATCAAATTCAAACTTTTGGGTCGAGGATTTTACATCCAAGACTGCACTGCTTTAGGATTCTTTCCCTATTGCACTGAAATACATCAAATTCAAACTCTTGGGTCGAGGATTTTACATCCAAGACTGCACTACTTTAGGATCCTTTCCCTATTTAGATCCCTATTGCACTGAAATACATCAATTTCAAGCTTTTGGGTCGAGGATTTTACATCCAAGACTGCATTGCTTTAGGATCCTTTCCCTATTGCACTGAAATACATCAAATTCAAACTCTTGGGTCGAGGATTTTACATCGAAGTCTGCACTGCTTTACGATTCTTTCCCTATTGCCTTTGAAATACATCAAATTCAAACTCTTGGGTCGAGGATTTTACATCGAAGACTGCCTTTGCTTTAGGATTCTTTCCCTATTGCACCTGAAATACATCAAATTCGAACTCTTGGGTCGAGGATTTTACATCCAAGACTGCCTCTACTTTAGGATTCTTTCCCTATTGCACTTGAAATACATCAAATTCAAACTTTTGGGTCGAGGATTTTACATCCAAGACTGCACTCTGCTTTAGGATTCTTTCCTATTGCCTCTGAAATACATCGAATTCGAACTTTTGGGTCGAGGATTTTGCATCCGAAGACTGCATTGCTTTAGGATTCTTTCCTTATTGCACTCGAAATACATCAAAATCGAACTCTTGAGGTTAAGGATTTTACATCCAATACCGCATTACTCCGGGATCTTTCCTCATTGTAATGATCCAATCTAATCGATTCGATCTTCTTTTGGGGTTGAAGATGTTACATCTAAAACTTCGAAATTCCAATTTTCATTTCAAATCAAATCCCTTCAAATTAATCTTGACAGACTTCAATCTAAATTGAAACTCGAGTTGAAATCTAAACTCACACATCATGACTTGAACATGAAACAAAATAAAATCTAAAACGAAATTTCCCCGGATCTTGTGATTTGGAATTCACCTCCTTTTCCTTTCCCCAGCGAGAGTTCAGGAATCTCCAGTCTTAGAGATATACTTGGCACTCCCCAGCGGAAACTCTTCTACTTCGTCCTAAGTTTGTTACTTGGACATCTGTGTTGGTTTTGTTGATCGCTTCGGTCAACACCAATACGCGCGGTGTGCTCCGTCGGCTCACCACACCTATTGGGAGTCCATTTGTTGACCTCATTTTTGATGAGGTCTTCTCTTCCTCTCTTTAGTACTTAGGATCTAGCCTTAGGCTTTTCCTTTGACTATCTTAGAGGACTAGAATTGGGATTCACCATCTAGAATTTTAAACCACTTCTTAACTCCCTGCAAACTCCACAAACTTGACTGTAGACCCCTAATCACCTAGAGGGTTGAAATCGAGTGTGGAAGTTTAAAGGATGAGTTCATATGGGACTCTTTGGCCTTAGGACCGCCACAGGTGGCTCGGTACGATGAAGGGGCTGACTTACACACACACTACACTCATACACTACACTTCCATGCACCTCCTAAAACACACCCATACCCGACTTGACCTCCTGACTCATGTAAATGATTCACATGGATGGTCCTTAACCCCTAAGCCCTTGGCTAAGAGGGTTAGGAACAACATAGTGAATGCCTCGAATGAGTCCCTTCATGGCTCATGTGGGCTTGATATGGCTTCATGGCTCAACCAAAATGATTTTATTCCACTTACATTCACCTAATCTTCCATTTTCCAAATTTTTAATTTTTGACCCCGGGACCCTACACCGCTAGACTACCCAAAGCCCCGAATAGCCAAATTTCTCAAAAATTTCCAAATCACCCAAAATTCTCCAAAATCATTCCCAAACATTTCCACATCACTCAAACTGATCATCCATAACCATAAATACCAAAAATTCCAAAAATACCTCCCAATACCCTCCAAATACCCAAAATACCCCTCTTAGCCAAAAAATCCAAAAATTCAGAAAATTCCCAGAAAATTCCAGAAAATCCCAAGTATTCCCAATTTCATTTTGTTCAACTACACCATGGGCCAATTTTGTTCATTTACTCCACTTTTATCAAAATCCCCAATTTGACCCATTTTAACCCAAAGTAAACCCAATGTCAAACCTAACCTACCCAATTGACCTAAATTCTGGTCCAATTCAATTCTAAACTTCAATTCAACATCCCCGACACCAATCTAGACCAAATCCAAGCCCAATTTGATTGGCATTGGGATCAATTTCACTTTTGGCCTTAAAGCCCAATTTGGACCTATGACCCAAACCTAACCCAAACTCACCCAATTCAACTCCAATTAACCCCAAATCTTTTCTAAATCTTCCTTAACATCCCCATAAACAAAACACTAACATGATTTGCCCAAAATTTAGACCCAAACCCCACTCGAATTCAACCCAAAATCAAAAAGCCCAATTTTGACCTAAACACTAAACCTAGCCCGAATGAGCCCAAATCCCAAAATCAAAACCTAACCAAAGCCAAAACCTCTTTGAAACACTCCCATAAACATTTCCCAACATTAATTTTACATCAATTTCAACTCTAGCCCAACTTTGGCCCATGGTAGCCCATTTTGGCCCACCTTAGCCTCTTTACCAAAAAGGCCCATATCCAACCCAATTCAAACCCAAATCACCTCAAATTTGTTTCAAACCACTCATGACACATCCCTAAATCAAACTCAACAATTATTTGGCCCAAGCCTTTACCAAAATTTCATCCCAAAATCCATTTTAAAATTCAAAAGCCCACTTTCCTAAACCATTTTAAAAGCCCATCCTTTACCACATCCAAAGGCCCAAAATTGGTCCCAAAGCCCATATGACATTTCCCCTCACCATACTTTCAATTAAACTCAATACCTAAGTCCTAAATTCATCATCAAATCATTCCAAATCAAGTTCCATACAAATTTCCATCAAATTATCAAAAAATTCCTATAATCCATTTTCATGAAATTGACCAAGCTTTCCCCAAGCCAAAGGTGAGCCATGAAGCCATGCATGAGCCACATGTGAGCCATGAGAGCCTTGGACACTCCACCATACCATATTGGGTAGGAAGGAGGGACCCTTTCCTTAATCCCTAAAGCTCATTAGCCTTAATCATGATTCACCTAAACCTAAATTTAATCCAAATATATTTGGATGGAGACTTCTCCATGCCAAACCAGCTGATCCCTTTGATCCCCCACAGCACCCAAAGCCACCTTGAAGGGTGCACCAAGCCCAAATGGGTGGGTTGACCCATTTAGACCCAAAACTAGCCATGCCCCATTCTACTTTGGATCAAAGCCTTTACATTTGGCCATTGCCAATTGCTTGCACAAACACCCAGCCCTGACCCACCTGACCCTGAGGGTGACCCTCGCTCGCCGGCCACCCACCCCAGTCGCCGGAAAACACCATGGCCGAGAGCTCACATGTGAGCCAACTTTGGAATTCTCACCTGCTGAGTCGCCCCATCCCCAGTGGCCATTGTGGCTGTTCTTCACATGCCAGGAGCAGCTGATCCCAGCCCTCAACACCCCCTGGGAGAGCCTCCAGCCATGCCTATTTAAACCCCTCACTCTCTCGGCCATGAGAGGTGCTGAACCAAACCTTAAGGAAACTCTGCCAAAATCATTCCAGATCACTCTCCACACATAGAGCATTTGATCCCCAGTGAATTCCAGCCCCAATTCCCTCCGAGTGAGCTCAATTTTGAGCTCAAACTTTAGCCTAAAAACCAGGACACTTCTTCACAGTGAGCCAATCCCCAAATTGATTGGTCCTACACCTTCACCGGACCAAGAGAAGAAGTTTCCCACTCGAAAGCCCCATCTCCGAGGCCACCCAGTTGCTCCAGCCTCCAAGCTTTGTGATCGACTGTGGTCGAAGTCCAACCTAGACAATTCACCAGACCAGGAGACTTCATCTGGAGCTTGCTTGGACCCAATTGAAGGTGACACAACTCTCATATCGAAGCTTCACTTCTCTGAGCAAAGGTATGGACTCCTTCTTCTTCCCGAGCTTACAGAGATTCTCCATTTCATTTGAATAAATTTCAATGCATGTTTACCGTATGGATGTGTTCGTCTCTTCAAGACGAATCCATAGAGCATAAGAACACGAAAATCCGTTGAGAATCGAGTGAGAAATTAGGGTTAGAAGGTTGACGGTCACGGGTGCACACCAGTCGTAGACGATGACCAGGAGCCGTCGGATCGCGCGTGTATCGAGCGGACGGTTCAGATCGCGCCGGATGAGGAGACGGAACGATACAGCGGGCCCCGGGACGGCTGACTCAGATGGCGGCGCCCAATCACAGCGCGACACGTACCCCTTCGGAGCTGCCGATGTTTCGCCGGCGCCGCGTGGATAAGTAGATAAATAGGGTATTTAATGTATTTATTAAATATCGAAACTTTAAAAATTCATAACTTTGTGTAGGAAAATCAGAAAAATAAAATAAAAATACCCTCTTGCTCAGTGAACAGAGGAGAATAATGTGGAAATGAAATCATTTAATTTCATTAAGTATTTTATTTTTTATAATTTATTTACTCTCTGCATACATTTAATTCTCCATGCATGTATACAATTCACCATGGCATGAGACCATAGGGCTTTTGAAGCCTCCGAATTTGGGAACATTCCCTGAATTTTCCAAAGTCAGAGGTCATCCTATGAAGAGTTATTGATTTTTCAAATTCATGTCACTGTTTTGAGTATTTTAATTCTAATAAATAGCATGTTGTGAAATAAATTCTAGGAAAATTTGGTGATGTTCCTTATGATCGAGAGAACCCTAGGAAAAATAGGTTTTGAGTTAGTTCATTTTAGACAACCCTAATTGGCTTAAACACTCAAAATAGGTCTCTAATTAATTAGAGTTAACCATACATCAAATTGACTTCAAATCAATTCTCCATTGACCTTTAGGGTCAGAAGAACCCACCATAAAAATTTGAGGTCAATTGGACTTGGTTAGCCCTATTAATTGGGTTGATTAAGCCATTTAGTCATTTTAAACTTTAAAAATTCATAACTTTCAAAATATCTTTCAAAAATTCACCAAATTGGTTTTGGAACCTCTCTGATATCAGGGAATTTAAGAAAATTAAAATTTCAATTTTCTAAAAAAGTTGATTTTTAATATTATTTTAATATTTTTAATAATTAAAAAATAATAAAAATCACAAAAATAATAAAATTCACCAAAATGACACATTTTGAATTTTAATCACTTAGGAACAAACCCCATATTTTTCTTAGGCCTATTTGGTGAGATATTAATTTTTAAAAGCTCTAGGGTAATTTTAAAATTAAAAAATGTATTTTCTAGCATTTTCACTAAAATAATTATAATAAATCATAGAAAAATCAAAAAATTGCAAAATTTGCTTCTCTGATTTCCTTGATATCAGAGAGATTTTTGAAAAACATAAAATTCATTTTTCAACATTTATTTTATTTTTTAAATTAATTAACACTCCAGAACTTAAAATATTTATAATAAAAATAATATAATTCAAAAAATCACCAAAATTGGTCCAAGTGGTCCCCTGGTCATTAGGAATGTCCCCTAATTTTCTTAAGGACAGAAACTTTCCCTTGGTCATGTTATTAAATTTTCCTTGGAAATCTCTATTTTCTACCAAAAATAATTATTTAAATAAATTAAATACAGAAAAATCACATTTTCTCCTCTCATGTCTTTATTGACATATGAGTGAAGTCACATAAAAATTTCAAGTTCATTTGAGTTCAATTTAGTGAGTTATGAAATTATTAAGCTTAAAGGGTAAAGTGTTAATTAAATTTCTTTTAATCCTTAATTAAAACTTTAGGTTTAATAAAAAATTAACAAGTAAAATATTTGATCCTAATCTGATTTGGATGATTGAAATTTAATAATTGAAGGGTAGAAACCCATTAAGCAATTTAAAATGATTAAACTTTAATTAAATAATTGATTAAATTTGGAAGAATAATAAAAATTGGAATTATTAAAATAGGGATATTATTAGGAAGAGATTTATTCTTTAATTTTAAAAAAATCCCTAAATTAATCATTTCATTAGTGTTTAATTCCTAATTAAAATGATAATTCAAATTTAAAACATTAAAAGAGTTAATCATTAAACTAAAATTAAATTATTGAACTCTTTTAAAATTTTAATTAAAATTAAAATGAATAAAAATAAATTAAATTAAAAATTAAATTAAATCAAATTAAATCAAATTAAATCAAATTAAAAATTAAATTAAAAATTAAATTAAATTAAAAATTAAATTAAATTAAATTAAATTAAATTAAAAATTAAATTAAATTAAATAAATTAAATTAAAATAAATTAAATTAAATCAAATTAAATAAAAAAAATTAAAATAAATCAAATTAGTTCGATGTAACATCAAATCAAACTAAATTGAATTAAATTGAATTAAATTAAATTAAATTGAATTAAATTAAATTGAATTAAGTTGAATTAAATAACATCACCTAAGACATAAAGAAATAAGCCTAAAATAACTTGAATACTATTCCAAATTTAAACCCTTCAATTGAAATTAAGCTAAATCACAAACCATTTGAACACCAATTTACCCTCAAAAGTTTTAGTTATCATAACTCCTAAACAGAATATTAAATGAAATGTTACTTCACTTATAGGACATTCAAATATCCTAGTTCACTGAAGCAAGTTAACAAAACTTGAAAACCTCGGACGATCGATTCATTTACATAATTAAATTCATTTGGACTTGAAACAATCCTAGAAATATTGAAAAGATGTTTAAGATTCTTCTTAAGCACTTCTTCAATATGATAGGATATTTATAAGAACAATTGAACTTAGTTGTTCTTTGATGAAGAAAATCGTCTTCAAACCAAAATTGAAGACCTAGACGTCATAGGAAATGACTAGCTATAGGATTAGGAATTTGGTAGAAAACCATAACCCTTACCTTAGCTTTACCTAGGAACTTGCTTAAATATTCTAACTGTGTTTTAAGTGCAGCTTGGGATGACGGGAAGACCCTCCAGGTACGCTTTTATTTTATTGCGATTTACTTTACGGTAATTTATTTAATCGCATCGTACTTATTTTTCTTGCATGATAAACAACAGTTGCATGAAAACCCACACCTTTAGGACAGAAACCAAAACTGAAACCCATAACTAAATTAAAAGACACTACAAGATAAAATTCACCTCCACAATATTTCAAAATATAAGGCAACTCAAAATTTAATCACAAACGTAACACAAAACTACAATTACAATCGAATTAAAACGTCTCGTTGGATGATCGGGAATACCTCGGATGATGTAACCTACGTGTTGCTAACGGGATTTCCCACGGTCTAAATGAAAGTGTGGAACTCATTCGATTGAGTTTAGAAAATTCATCCGGACTAAGTGAATCCGATAAAAATAACGATGCCGGAAGGATGGGACCGTGGGATCTTAACCGGTGTTGTTATAATCAACTTTAAGATTTGTTTTAATTAAAACACAAAAAACACTTGGAAATTAAGACTTCTCTAAACCAAACACTTTTCTCATCCCCTGATTTATGATTTCTAAAACTAAACCTCCGCAACAACAAGGAGCTCGGAGCATGGTGGGCAGCACGGCCATCGTCGTCAGCAAAACTTGAACTTACTTCAGCAAAACTTTCCTAGAATTAAACAACAAAGCCATAGGACTTCGAGGTAGTTTGCCTAGTGCAGCATAAATCCTCAACTCTTTGTTAGGCATTTGCATTGCAAATTAAGCCCTAACCGGTCTTAGGATTCCGAGGTAGTCGCCCGATACGACATAAACCCTCATATCTTCCAGGCTATTTGTATGATTCTATCATGTAAATATAAGCCCTAATTAATTAAAATTGGCAAGATTAAAACATTAAATAAACATTAGGACTTTACTAAATCCAAGCCAAATAATAGGATAGTCGGGAGATTATCGAAGTTCACTTCGAATCCGTAATTTCTCCTACTTTTCTTCCTTTGAATACCCAAAAATAAAATGTTCCAAACTCGATCCATTCCCTATTGAGATTCAAAAATTCAATTCTTTGAAAACTTAAACTTTGAAATTCTTGAGAGCAGAATTATTGATTATTATCGAGAGTTTTCTTAGGTGATTCCCGTCACTTAAGATGTAATTAACTATAAGGGCTTGCCCTTATAGGGAATTTTAAAGAACCCAGGTAATATAAACCCTGTTTAATGTTTTCATATTAAGCAGGGGAATTTGTCGGCTTATAAAATTAGTTCGCAGACCAAATGGATGTCACAAATCTTCTAGTTTATTTAACCGAGCCCCACCATCAAGCAGTGTGTTTATCCTTAGGGATAGATACACGGTTTGTGATGCGGTGCTCGTTTATATAAACTATTTGGGATGTGAGATCG
>JAKZJZ010002390.1:0-17094 GCA_022702705.1 Papilionanthe hookeriana x Papilionanthe teres
GAACCCGATCCATTCTAATAAGATCGAGGGTATGGTGGTCAAAGAGGTACGTAGCGGCGGTGCAAAGCCCATCAAATTTTACCGTGGTGCTCCTTCCTCCAAAACTGAAAATAATGTACAATTTGAAGATGCTACTTCATCAGAATTAATGGAATTGCCTTTTGAGTGGTACTCTCACTGTGTTCAAAATTTAATTCAGCGTGGTTTCTTACCTCGACAATGGACAAAAGGTCGATCACAAATTTTGAAAATTTATGGAATAACTCCGGTCGTCCACCCAATTCAAAGCATGGTCTCGGATTCGGCACGAGTAGGATCGGTCGACGATATCGAATTTTGCTTGGTTGTCACTTGCGAGTCTAATGGAAACCGCATGGAAACTACGGAAGAACTCGAAGATTTACAAATTGGAGACGCTCCACCGAATTCGAAGAAGAGATCAAATCTCTGATAGATGAGTTAACGGAAGTTAACTTAGGTACTAGCGAAGAACCTAGACCTACCTTTGTTAGCTCCTTACTCGATAAAGAAGACTCCGAAGAAATAATCAAGTTATTAATGGAATTTAAAGACTCGTTTTGCTTGGAGCTACGATGAGATGTCGGGTTTAGCTCCGCAGGTCGCGATCCATAAGCTAGGGTGGATCCTCGCTTCGTTCCGGTCGAACAAGGTCCTAGAAGAATGCGTCTAGAAATCGAACAACAAGTCATAGCTGAAGTTAAAAAGCTAATAGACGCTAAATTTGTCCGTGAAGAACAATACCCGACTTGGTTAGCCTAATGTGGTACCGATCGGGAAGAAGAATGGTCGGATCGGAATTTGTGTGGATTTCGAGAGATTTAAACAAGGCATGTCCAAAAGATGAATTCCCTCTACCGATCCCGAATTAATGATCGACATTGCTTCGACACATGAAATATTTTCGTTCATGGATGGATCTTCGAATACAACCGGATAAAAATGGCTCCGGAAGATGAAAAACTTACGAGCATTCGAGTACGCCGATCGGAGTATATTGCTACACGGTGATGCCATTTGGATCGAAGAATGCAGGAGCAACCTACCGAGAGCGATGACAAGAATTTTTGATGATCTCATCCACAATCAAGTCGAATGCTACGTGGATGATGTGGTCATCAAAAGCAAAATAAAGGACAACCACCTGTATGATTTGAGAATTGTTTTCGAACGATTAAGACAATTTAACCTTAAGATGAATCCCTTAAAATGCGCCTTCGGCGTCACCTCCGGAAATTCCGAGGATTCGTTGTCCGACATCGTGGAATCGAGATCGATCCGAAAAGATAAAAGCCATCTTAGAAATGCCGCCTCCCAAAACCTTAAAACAACTACGATCTTTTCAAGGGAAGTCGGCATATCTTCGACGCTTTATCTCGAACTTGTCGGGTAGGTGTCGACCTTTCTCGGCACTAGTTAAAAAGGACGCCAAATTTATTTGGGAAGAGAAATGCCGTAGGGCCTTCGAGGACATTAAGCAATATTTAATGACACCTCCCGTCTTAGCAGACCCTAGTCTCGTGTAGACCGTCGATACTTTATACCGCGGCTTTAGACGACTCACTCGGAGCCTCGTTAGCCTGTGTCAATGATGAGGGTAAAGAAAATGCTCTTTACTATCTAAGCCGTCGTTTACTCCGACGGAAGTAAGGTATCCCGCAATCGAAAAGCACTCGTTTAGCCCCGATCTTCGCCGCTCAAAAGCTCGTGCACTACATGCTTTCTCATAAGGTCAACTCGATCTCGAAATTTAATCCATTGCAATACTTGATGACCTGTCCAACGCTTTCCGGCAGACTCGCTGGATGGTCAATGATATTATCGCAATTCGATATAATTTTCGTGCCTCTTCATGCCGTAAAGGGACAAGTCTTAGCGTACTTCCTCGCAAAGACACCCTTTGCCGGCAGAATCGCCTCTCAATGACGACTTGCCGGATGAACAAATAATGAACCTAGAAGACCCCGATGATCGACGTTGGGAATTGTATTTCGACGGAGCATCTTCGACACATAAAGACGAAGAATCGCAAGTGATAAGTGCTCGGTAAGGCGGGAATCGGACTAATCTTTATAACACCGGAGCGGGGGATGTTAAGATACTCCTACCACTTGACAGAGCCGTGTACAAACAACGAAGCGGAATACGAAGCCCTCATAACGAGACCGGAATTAACTATTCAAATGGGTATAACGTATATCAACATCTACGGGGATTCGCAGTTAATCATTCAACGGATCGCCGGACAATACGGAATTTTAAAACCAAGACTCGAGCAATACTTCCAAGTATGTCATACAAATTGTTGGAACAGTATTCGAATGTGACAATCTACAAAATTCCCGTAAAAGAAAACGCTTTAGCGGATGCGCTAGCCCGTCTCGCAAAAGAATTTGCTCGTTTGCAAGATGAATCGGTGGAAGTGTCGGTTCACGGACGTCGGATCCTATCACGACTCGACATAGACATAATACACAAATCGAAAAAGAAGAAGAATCGGTTGCAACGAGTGACGGAAAACACGGAAGATTGGCGACGACCATTAATAGACTACCCGCAAACAGGAAAACTACCGGATGATAGGTCGTTAGGCCATCGGATCAAGAAAAGAACTCGTCCTACGCATTAATAAACAATACATTAAACGAAGGTCTTTTGATCGGATGTGGCTAAGATGCCTAGCGGGTCCGAGGCTCGTGAAATCGTTAAAGAGGTGCACTCGGGACTCGTGGCGCTCACCGATCGGGTCCGAAGATGAAAATGAAAATTAAAAGACTAGAGTACTACTCGGCCCTCGATGATGACCGACCGCATGAAAGTCGCCAAGAGCTGTCACCAATGCCAAGTGCATGGAGTGGTTCTACACCAACCTCTGAATGTGCTACATCTAACAATTGCATCGTGGTTTTTCAAATGTCGGGGCACAAATATAGTGGGTCCCATAAAACCACCATCTTCTAAGGACATCGCTTCATCCTTGCAGCTACAGATTACTTTTCAAAGTGGGCAGAGGCAGTTCCACTTAGAGAAGTGAAAGCACATCACGTGCTACAATTTTTCAAGAACCAAGTTGTCTACCGTTTCGGAGTGCCGCGCAGGATTGTTGACCTCATTTTTGATGAGGTCTTCTCTTCTTCTCTTTAGTACTTAGGATCTAGCCTTAGGCTTTTCCTTTGACTATCTTAGAGGACTAGAATTGGGATCCACCATCTAGAATTTTAAACCACTTCTTAACTCCCCGCAAACTCCACAAACTTGACTGTAGACCCCTAATCACCTAGAGGGTTGAAATCGAATGTGGAAGTTTAAAAGGATGAGTTCCTATAGGACTCTTTGGCCTTAGGATCGCCCAGGTGGCCTGGTCCGATGAAGGGGCCGACTTACACATACACTACACTTCCATACACCTCCTAAAACACACCCATACCCGACTTGACCTCCCGACTCATGTAGATGATTCACATGGATGGTCCTTAACCCCTAAGCCCTCGGGTAAGAGGTTAGGAACAACATAGTGAATGCCTCAAATGAGTCCCTTCATGGCTCATGTGGGCTTGATATGGCTTCATGGCTCAACCAAGATGATTTTATTCCACTTACATTCACCTAATCTTCCATTTTCCAAAATTTCAATTTTTGACCCCCGGGACCCAACACCCGCCAACCTACCCAAAGCGCTGAATTATCCAAATTTCTCAAAAATTTCCAAATCACCCAAAATTCTCCAAAATCATTCCAAAACATTTCCACATCACTCAAACTGATCATCCATAACCAAAAATACCAAAAATTCCAAAAATACCTCCCAATACCCTTCAAATACCCAAAATACCCCTCTTAGCCAAAAAATCCAAAAATTCAGAAAATTCCCAGAAAATTCCAGAAAATCCCAAATATTCCCAATTTCATTTTGTTCAACTACACCATGGGCCAATTTTGTCAATTTACCCCACTTTTATCAAAACCCCCAATTTGACCCATTTTAACCCAAAGTGAACCCAATGTCAAACCTAACCTACCCAATTGACCTAAATTCTGGTCCAATTCAATTCTAAACTTCAATTCAACATCCCCAACACCAATATAGACCAAATTCAAGCCCAATTTGATTGGCATTGGGATCCAATTTTACTTTTGGCCTTAAAGCCCAATTTGGACCTATGACCCAAACCTAACCCAAACTCACCCAATTCAACTCCAATTAACCCCAAATCTTTTCTAAACCCTCCTTGACATCCCCATAAACAAAACACTAACATGATTTGCCCAAAATTTAGACCCAAACCCCACTCAAATTCAACCCAAAATCAAAAAGCCCAATTTTGACCTAAACCTAAACCTAGCCCAAATGAGCCCAAATCCCAAAATCAAAACCTAACCAAAGCCAAAACCTCTTTGAAACACCCCCATAAACTTTTCCCAACATTAATTTTACATCAATTTCAACTCTAGCCCAACTTTGGCCCATGGTAGCCCATTTTGGCCCACCTTAGCCTCTTTACCAAAAGGCCCATATCCAACCCAATTCAAACCCAAATCACCTCAAATTTGTTTCAAACCACTCATGACACATCCCTAAACCAAACTCAACAATTATTTGGCCCAAGCCTTTACTAAAATTTCATCCCAAAATCCATTTTAAAATTCAAAAGCCCACTTTCCTAAACCATTTTAAAAGCCCATCCTTTACCACATCCAAAGGCCCAAAATTGGTCCCAAAGCCCATATGACATTTCCCCTCATCATACTTTCAATTAAACTCAATACTTAAGTCCTAAATTCATCATCAAATCATTCCAAATCAAGTTCCATACAAATTTCCATCAAATTACCAAAAAATTCCTATAATCCATTTTCATGAAATCGACCAAGCTTTCCCCAAGCCAAAGGTGAGCCATGAAGCCATGCATGAGCCACATGTGAGCCATGAGAGCCTTGGACACTCCACCATACCATATTGGGTAGGAAGGAGGGACCCTTTCCTTAATCCCTAAAGCTCATTAGTCCTTAATCATGATTCACCTAAACCTAAATTTAATCCAAATATATTTGGATGGAGACTTCTCCATGCCAAACCAGCTGATCCCTTTGATCCCCCACAACACCCAAAGCCACCTTGAGGGGTGCACCAAGCCCAAATGGGTGAGTTGACCCATTTAGACCCAAAACTAGCCATGCCCCATTCTATTTTGGATCAAGGCCTTTACACTTGGCCATTGCCAATTGCTCGCACAAACACCCGCACCCGACCCACCCGACCCCGAGGGTGACCCTTGCCTGCCGGCCGCCACCCCGCCGCCGGAAAACACCATGGCCGAGAGCTCACATGTGAGCCAACTTTGGAATTCTCACTGCCGAGTCGCCCCATCCCCAGGTGGCCATTGTGGTCGTTCTTCACATGCCGTGAGCAGCTGATCCCGACCCTCGACACCCCCGGGAGAGCCTCCACCATGCCTATTTAAACCCCTCACTCTCTCGGCCATGAGAGGTGCTAAAACAAACCTTAAGGAAACTCGCCAAAATAGTTCCGTACTACTCCCCATACACAGAGCACTTGATCCCCACTCGAAATCCCCCTACCATTTCTTCTCTCGTGAGCTCAATTTCGTAGTCGAAATCCAAGCCCAAAACCGGGACACTTCTCCACGGTGGATCAATCCTCAAATTGATTGGTCCTACACCTTCACCAGACCAAGAGAAGGTGTCCACCAGCAAAAGCCCCATCTCCAGGCCACCCAGTTGTTCCAGACTCCAAAGGTTGTGATCAGCCTTGGTGGAAATCACACCTAGGCAATTCACCACATCCCCAGGCTTCATCCCTAGCCTCCTGCAGCTCCAACGAACGTGCCGAGCATCTCTGATCGAGGCTTCACCTCTCGGAGCTAAGGTATGAGCTAATTCTTCATCCCGAGCTTACGGAGATTCTCCATTTCAAATGCTTTAATTTCAATGCATGATAACCGTATGGATGTGTTCGTCTTCTCAAGACGAATCCATAGAAGCATAAGAACACGAAAATCCATCGAGTATCGAGTGAGATCTTAGGGATTTAGTGTGGACGGCTCTCGGGTGAGGACGCTCGGGAACGATGAACGGATGCCGTCCATTCGATACACGCGCGGACGGACGGCTCGGATGGCGTCGGACCGGAAGATGGTACGTGAACCGCGGGGCCCGGGCCGCCGACTCAAGCGGCGGCGTCGAATGGGAGCGCGACGCGTGTGCGTTCGGAGATGCCGAGGATGACGCGGCGCCGACTCGGATAAATAGAAAATTAGGGGTATTTTCTATTTATTTAATTCCTTAAACTTGGAAAATTCATAACTATGTGTAGGAAAATCAGAAAAATAAAATAAAAATACCCTTTTGCTCAGTGAACAGAGGAGAATAATGTAGAAAAGAAATCATTTAATTTCATCAAGTATTTTATTTTTTATAATTTATTTACTCTCTGCATACATTTAATTCTCCATGTATGAATACAATTCACTATGGCATGAGACCATAGGGCTTTTGAAGCCTCTAATTTGGGAACATTCCCTGAATTTTCCAAAGTCGGAGGTCATCCCTATGAAAAGTTATTTATTTTTCAAATGCATGTTGCTGTTTTGAGTATTTTAATTCCAAAAATTAGCATGTTGTGAAATAAATTCTAGGAAAATTTGGTGATGTTCCTTATGACCGAGAGAACCCTAGGAAAAATAGGACTTGGATTAATTCACTTAAGATAACCCTAATCGGCTTAAACATCCAAAATAGACCCCTAATTAATTAGAGTTAACCACACATCAAATTGACTTGAAATCAATTCTCCACTGACCTTTAGGATCGGAGGAACCCACCATAAAAATTTGAAGTCAATTGAACTTGGTTTGCCTTACTAAATGGGTTGATTAAGCCATTTAGTCATTTTAAACTTTAAAAATTCATAACTTTCAAAATACCTTTCAAAAATTCACCAAATTGGTTTTGGAGCCTCTCTGGTATCAGGGGAATTTAAGAAAATTAAAATTTCAATTTTCTAAAAAAGTTGATTTTTAATATTATTTTTAATATTTTTAATAATTAAAAAATAATAAAAATCACAAAAATAATAAAATTCACCAAAATGTCACATTTTGAATTTTAATCACTTAGGAACAAACCCCATATTTTTCTTAGGCCTATTTGGTGAGATATTAATTTTTAAAACCCTAGGGTAATTTTAAAATTAAAAAAATGTATTTTCTAGCATATTCACTAAAATAATTGTAATAAATCATAGAAAAATCAGAAAATTGCAAAATTTGCTTCTCTGATTTCCTTGATATCAGAGAGATTTTTGAAAAATATAAAATTCATTTTTCAACATTTATTTTATTTTTAAATTAATTAACACTCCAGAACTTAAAATATTTATAATAAAAATAATATAATTCAAAAAATCACCAAAATTGGTCCAAGTGGTCCCCTGGTCATTAGGAATGTCCCCTAATTTTTCTTAAGGACAGAAACTTTCCCTTGGTCATGTTATTAAATTTTCCTTGGAAATCTCTATTTTCTACCAAAAATAATTATATAAATAAATTAAATACAAAAAAATCACATTTTCTCCTCTCATGTCTTTATTGACATATGAGTGAAGTCACATAAAAATTTCAAGTTCATTCGAGTTCAATTTAGTGAGTTATGAAATTATTGAGCTTAAAGGGTAAAGTGGTAATTAAATTTCTTTTAATCCTTAATTAAAACTTTAGGTTTAATAAAAAATTAACAAGTAAAATATTTGATCCTAATCTGATTTGGATGATTGAAATTTAATAATTGAAGGGTAGAAACCCATTAAGCAATTTAAAATGATTAAACTTTAATTAAATAATTGATTAAATTTGGAAGAATAATAAAATTGGAATTATTAAAATAGGGATATTATTAGGAAGAGATTTATTCTTTAATTTAAAAATCCTAAATTAATCATTTCATTAGTGTTTAATTCCTAATTAAAATGATAATTCAAATTTAAAATATTAAAAGACTTAATCATTAAACTAAAATTAAATTATTGAACTCTTTTAAAATTTTAATTAAAATTAAAATGAATAAAATTAAATTAAATTAAAAATTAAATTAAATCAAATTAAATCAAATTAAATCAAATTAAAAATTAAATTAAAAATTAAATTAAATTAAATTAAATTAAATTAAATTAAAAATTAAATTAAATTAAATAAATTAAATTAAAATTAAATTAAATTAAATCAAATTAAATAAAAAAAATTAATTAAATTAAATCAAATTAATTCAATATAACATCAAATCAAACTAAATTGAATTAAATTGAATTAAATTAAATTAAATTAAATTAAATTGAATTAAGTTGAATTAAATAACATCACCTAAGACATAAAGAAATAAGCCTAAAATAACTTGAACACTATTCCAAATTTAAACCCTTCAATTGAAATTAAGCTTAAATCACAAACCATTTGAACACCAATTTACCCTCAAAAGTTTTAGTTATCATAACTCCTAAACGGAATATTAAATGAAATGTTACTTCACTTATAAGGACATTCAAATATCCTAGTTCACTGAGCAAGTTAACAAAACTTGAAAACCTCGGACGATCAATTCATTTACATGATTAAATTCATTTGGACTTAAAACAATCCTAGAAATATTGAAAAGATGTTTAAGATTCTTCTTAAGCACTTCCTCAATATGATAGGATATTTATAAGAACAATTGAACTTAATTGTTCTTCGATGAAGAAAATCGTCTTCAAACCAAAAACACAAGGAACCTAGACGTCATAAAGAAATGACTAAGCTATAGGATTAGGAATTTGGTAGAAAACCATAACCCTTACCTTAGCTTTACCTAGGAACTTGCTTAAATATTCTAACCGTGTTTTAAGTGCGGCTTGGGATGACGGGAAGACCCTCCGAGTACGCTTTTATTTTATTGCGATTTACTTTACGGTAATTTATTTAATCGCATCGCACTTACTTTTCTTGCATGATAAACAACCGTTGCATGAAAACCCACACCTTTAGGATAGTCCCTAAACCGAAACCCATAACTAAATTAAAAGACACTACAAGATAAAATTCACCGCCACAACATTCAAAATATAAAACAACTCAAAATTTAATCACAAACAAAACCACAAAACTACAACTACAACTAAGTTAAAACGTCTTGTTGGATGATCGGGAATACCTCGGATGATGTAACCTACGTGTTGCTAACGGGATTTCCCACGGTCTAAATGAAAGTGTGGAACTCATTCGATTGAGTTTAGCAAATTCATCCGGACTAAGTGAATCCGATAAAAATAATGATGCGGAAGGATGGAGCCAGTGGGATCTTAACCGGTGTTGTTATAATCAACTTTAAGATTTGTTTTAATTAAAACACAAAAAACACTTGGAAATTAAGACTTCTCTAAACCAAAACACTTTTCTCATCCCCCGATTTATGATTTCTAAAACTAAACCTCTGCAACAACAAGGAGCTTGGAGCATGGTGGGCAACGACGGCCATCGTCGTCGACGAAACTTGAATCTACTTCGACGAAAACTTTCCTAGAATTGAACAACAAAGCCATAGGACTTCGAGGTAGTTTGCACTAGTGCAACATAAATCCTCAACTCTTCGTTAGGCATTTGCATTGCAAATTAAGCCCTAACCGGTCTTAGGACTCCGAGGTAGTCGTCCGATACGATATAAACCCTCACATCTTCGAGGTCTATTTGTATGATTTTATCATACGAATATAAGTCCTAACTAATTAAAATTGGCAGGATCAAAATACTAAATAAACATTAGGACCTTCCTAAATTCAAGCCAAACAATAGGATAGTCGGGAGATTATCGAAGTTCACTTCGAATCCGTAATTTCTCCTACTTTTCTTCCTTTGAATTCCCAAAATAAAATGTTCCAAACTTGATCCATTCCCTATTGAGATTCAAAAATTCAATTCTTTGAAAACTTAAACTTTGAAATTCTTGAGAGCAGAATTATTGATTATTATCGAGAGTTTTCTTAGGTGATTCCGTCACTTAAGATGTAATTAACTATAGGGGCTTGCCCTTATAGAGAATTTTAAAGAACCTAGGTAATATAAACCCTGCTTAATTCATTTATATTAAGCAAGGGAATTTGTCGGCTTATAAAATTGGTTCGCAGACCAAACGGATGTCACAAATCTTCTAGTTTATTTAACCGAGCCCCACCATCAAGCAGTGTGTCCATCCTTAGGGATAGATACACGGTTTGTGATGCGGTGCTCGTTTATATAAACTATTTGGGATGTGAGATCGGTTTGATTTCATATCTTAAAATCTTCAAATTTAAAATTATTTTCAAAATCAAATACTACTTTCTAAATTATATCTATATTTAAATTAAATTTAAAATTCGCCGACAAGGATCATCTCAGATAATGGGTCAGCATTCAGAAGCACGCAAATCAACAATTTTGTCAGGAGACACGGAATCGACTGGCGATATTCAACAATTTACTACCCAAGAGCAAATGGCCTGGCTGAGGCTTTTAATAAAACTCTCGTTCAAATTTTAAAGAAAACCTTGGACGATAATAAGAGAAATTGGCACGAGAAATTATTAGAAGCCTTATGGGCCTACCGAACAACCTTCGTAACTCCTACTCAAGCTACACCTTACGCTCCGGTGTATGGGTCCGAGGCGAGTGTTACCCTTAGAGGTCCAGACTTCCTTCACTTAGGATTGCGATTGCAAACAAAATCACGACAGAAGAGAATGCCAAATTACGACTAGAAGAATTGGAAAGCCCGGAAGGAAAAAGACTCGCAGTGCGACGGAATTTAGAACTATACCGAGCTAAGATGGTTCAAGCCCATGACGGACCGAGTCCGCCCAAGAACCTTCAAAGTTGGTGATTTAGTTCTCGTTCTCAAAGACCTATTCTTGCACACCGCAAGATAGGAGGAAAATTTGAACCCACTTGGGAGGGACCGTTTGTGGTTGAGGCGGCCTACTCGGGAGGCTCCTACCGCCGTAGTGAATTGCCAAGGGAACGACATATGCTTCCGATCAATGGACGATACTTGAAGAAGTATTACGCTACCTGATGTTTCGAAGGAATGAATTTTTCATCCCTAGAAGCACGGGTGAAGTAATTACTTATGACTGGGTCCGAACCCAAAAATAATAAAAAATGTACTAAAATAAATAAAATCATTTCCTTGTTTCCTCTTCCATGTCAAAATCTCTTTCCTGATCTTATCCCACTTCATTCCTGTTAAATTGAAAAATACAAAAGTAATAAAAAAAATTTGTCTTTAATAAACATTTTCTTAATGTTCTTGTTCTTAGTACAGCCCCTGATCCTTTTCCTTGTCTTTTCGCAGGGAAATGTCGAACGGGCGGTTGGTCCCGAACTTTAGAAATGGCGTAAGCCTCGCACTCGATGAAAAGAGGGTGAAAGATGGAGCGATAATAGAGATTGACTCGGACTTCGCACCGGCGAGGCTCTGCAATACGAGGAAAGTGACCGGGTCCCGATTGACCGAGAGGAACCGCCCAGACAGGTAATGAAAGTGGGTGGCCCAAGCCACCAATCCAAGCGACAGGAAAGGAAAACGGACACCGAAGAAGACAAGAGAATTAAGTCCGTAGTCGCTACGGCGAGAGGGCGAGGCTTGTCGGCGCCGCGCCCACGAAACTCGGGAAGTACGAAGAGCTACTCTCACAACGAACTCAACGAAGAAATAAAAATCGCCGTATCCGCAAGATGTTAACTAAATTAGCAGACGGATCGGCGCGACGGGCGATTCTACGCGCGGTACATACACTTCGAGGACACCGGTTCACCGGGGACTCGAAGAAAGGAGACCGGCTCCGAGAATAACGAAGAGACCGGGGAAATCTCAAGAAGAACAGAAGAAAGAAGGCTACTACGCCACCGGATAAAGTCACCGGTAATGCATGACCTTGTTGCGGAAGCAACCCCGGAGGATGTCCCGACGGACATCATCCCCGAGGAGCCGAGGTATGCGGGAGAACGTGAAGGAATTGAGCCATATATCCCACGAGTACGTCACTGGGCCTCGCCATTTGCAAATTATTCCGGAATACGAGCTAGAAAGGATGCAAAATGTCGAGAAGAAAACTTTGAATACTTCGAGAGAATCGGAGGCGGGAGGATCAATATACTTGAGGGCCTCGAGCTACATACGGACGTGTTCTCGGAATACGAACAACAACAAATCGTGGATCGCATCCGGGATTTGAAAAAGATGGGCCGAGCGGACCGCTTAAGAGAAAACACTTACTCGAACCCCGGAGATGGATGCCGGGGAAGGCGAGAATTACAATACAATGTGGATGCTCGCTACTAACTTCGCGAGAAGACAGGAAGGGAAACCCACGGGGATACTCCGACATGGCCGAGTGGATCCAATGCCATTAGTCATTAAAAGGATGGTAAAGAGAATGATAACATGGAGGGTATTGCCGGCAAATTGCATACCCAACGGTTGCATCATTAACATTTACAAGAAGGGTGATCGCATACCCCCGCACATAGATCACCACGACTTTGTCGGACCTTTCGCACGAGTTTCTTTTACGAACGAGTGTAATATCATGTTCGGATCGACCTCCGGATAGCGGGCCCGGGTGAGTTCCGAGGGCCGATAAAGATACCATTACCGTAGGTTCCGTCATGATATCGAAGGGAAACGGAGCGAGATGTCGCTAAACATTGCATACCGGAGTACCAGGTGAAGCGGATCTCGGTTACTTTCGAAGGTTGGACGACGGGAAAGCACCTTACCACTTCCAACCGGACCCGGAGTTAGAGAGCCTCCGACCTTACGAGCCGTGAGTTACATGGAAAATATCACACCTCCAACGTACATCCATACGGCATCCTTGCCAAGGATGGCTTGGAAGGTGATGTTATTGACCATGTACCTCACTTATTCGGACATGGATTTTTGACAGATACCCTTTTGGATGGATCGACAAAGATCATACATAGTCCGTTTTGAGTCTATATGGATTGTATGAGATGTATTCCAGATCGAGTTGTATGATGTATTTTCAGCAAGATTGGAATGAAAGTGACCATGTCACAATTTTGGCCTTCACCTCTTTTGTAGCAAATTGATAGGAAACGCCATTAAAGTTAAATGAACTTCGAACAAAGAACGGAAAAGAAACAAAAAGAATAAAAGAAAACTTTCCTTAAAAATCTAAAAAATGATAAACTCCAAATTCACGATAAAATAAAATCGAATCGTTAAAAGACAAACAAAATGACATCAAATCAAATTTTAAATCAAATTCAAATTCAACCATTCAAATTTCACATCAAATCTCAATCGATTTCAAATTCGATTCTCCAAATCTCAAATCAAATCTCAATCAAATTCAAACTCAATCTTCCAAATCCAATCCGTTCCACTCTCTCCCTTGTCTGGGATGGAAGCGGTTGATTCCATTGACACGGATCGAATCTAGTGGCAAGGAATTATATCCAATCCAAACCAGCAACTTTCGATCAACTCTTTTGAATGGGATATGTAGCATCTACATATTCCCTCCTAATTTATTTCTTTCCATGAAAGTCTTTTACAACTTTCATGAAATTCTCAAAACACCAAAATTCCATACTTTTCAAATCAACACTATAAATCTTTGCAATATCAATTACCATTTAAAATCAAATTTTTGGGGTTAAGGATTTTACATCCGAGACTGCATTGCTTTAGGATTCTTTCCCTATTGCACTGAAATACATCAAAATCAAATTCTTGGGGTTGAGGATTTTACATCCGAGACTGCATTGCTTTAGGTTCTTTCCCTATCGCAATGAAATACATCAAAATCAAATTCTTGAGGTTGAGGATTTTACATCCGATACTGCACTGCTTTAGGATTCTTTCCCTATCGCACTGAAATACATCAATATCAAATTCTTGAGGTTGAGGATTTTACATCCGATACTGCACTGCTTTAGGATTCTTTCCCTATTGCACTGAAATACATCAATATCAAATTCTTGAGGTTGAGGATTTTACATACGATACTGCACTGCTTTAGGATTCTTTCCCTATTGCACTGAAATACATCAATATCAAATTCTTGAGGTTGAGGATTTTACATCCAATACTGCACTGCTTTAGGATTCTTTCCCTATTGCACTGAAATACATCAATATCAAACCTTTGGGGTTGAGGATTTTACATCCGATACTGCACTGCTTTAGGATTCTTTCCCTATTGCACTGAAATACATCAATATCAAATTCTTGAGGTTGAGGATTTTACATCCGATACTGCACTGCTTTAGGATTCTTTCCTATTGCACTTTGAAATACATCAATATCAAACTTTTGGGGTTGAGGATTTTACATCCGAGACTGCATTGCTTTAGGATTCTTTCCCTATTGCAATGAAATACATCAATATCAAACTTTTAGGGTTGAGGATTTTACATCCGAGACTGCATTGCTTTAGGATTCTTTCCCTATTGCAATGAAATACATCAAAATCAAATTTTTGGGGTTGAGGATTTTACATCCAATACCGCATTGCTTTAGATTCTCTTCCTATTGCAATGAAGCACACCAAATCAAACTCTTGGGGTCGAGGATTTTACATCCGAGACTGCATTGCTTTAGGGTTCTCTCCCTATTGCAATAAAATACATCAAAATCAAACTCTTGAGGTTAAGGATTTTACATCCAATGCCGCATTGCTCTGAGATCTCTCCTCATTGTAATGATTCAATCCAATCAATTCAATTTTCTTTTGAGGTTGAGGATGTTACATCTAAAACCACAAAATTTCAATTTTCATTTCAAATCAAATCCCTTCAAAATTAATCTTAACAAAACTTCAATCTAAATGAAAACTCAAAATCTAAACTTACACATCAAAACTTAAACTTAAACAAAATGAAATCTAAATCGAAATTCCCCCAGATCATGTCATTTGAGATTCACCTCCTTTTCCTTTCCCCAGCGAGAGTTCAAGAATCTCCAGTCTCAGAGATATACTTGACACTCCCCGACGGAAACTCTTCTACTTCGTCCCAAGTTTGTCACTTGGACATCCGTGTTGGTTTTGTTGGTCTTTTCGGTCAACGCTGATACGCGCGGTGTGCTTGGTTAGCACACCACACCTATTGGGGGTCCATTTGTTGACCTCATTTTTGATGAGGTCTTCTCTTCTTCTCTTTAGTACTTAGGATCTAGCCTTAGGCTTTTCCTTTGACTATCCTCGAGGATTAGAATTGGGACCCACCACTTAGAAATTCAAACCACTTCTTAACTCCCTGCAAACTCCACAAACTTGATTGTAGACCCCTAATCACCTAGAGGGTTGAAATCAAATATGGAAGTTTAAAGGATGAGTTCCTATAGGACTCTTTGGCCTTAGGATCGCTCACAGGTGGCCTGGTGCAGTGAAGGGCTGACTTACACACACACTACACCTATACACTACACTTTCACACACCTCCTAAAAACACACCCATACCCAATTTGACCTCCCGACTCATGAAGGTGATTCACATGGATGATCCTTAACCCCTAAGCCCTCGGTAGAGGGTTAGGAACAACATAGTGGATGCCTCAAATGAGTCCCTTTTATGGCTCATGTGGGTTTGATGTGGCTTCATGGCTCAACCAAAATGATTTCATTCCACTTACATTTACCTAATCTTTAATTTTGCAAATTTTCAATTTTTGACCCCCGGGACCCTACACCCACCTAGCATACCCAAAACCCTTGAAATTACCCAAATTTTCTAAAATCTCCAAATCACCCAAAAATCCTCAAGACCAATCCCAAACATTCCCACATCACTCAAATTGATCATCCATACCCAAAAATACCAAAAATTCCAAAAATACCTCCCAATACCCTCCAAATACCCAAAATGCCCCTCTTAGCCAAAAAATCCAAAAATTCAGAAAATTCCCAGAAAATTTCAGAAAATCCCAAATATTCCCAATTTTATTTTGTTCAACTACACCATGGGCCAATTTTGTCAATTTACCCCACTTTTATCAAAACCCCCAATTTGACCCATTTTAACCCAAAATGAACCTAATGTCAAACCAAACCTACCCAATTGACCCAAATTCTGGTCCAATTCAATTCTAAACTTCAATTCAACATCCCCAACACCAATCTAGACCAAATCCAAGTCCAATATGATTGACATTTGGATCCAATTTCATTTTTGGCCTTAAAGCCCAATTTGGACCCATGACCCAAACTTAGCCCAAATTCATCCAATTCAACTCCAATTAACCCCAAATCTTTTCTAAACCTTCCTTAACATCCCCATAAACAAAACACTAACATGATTTTCCCAAAATTTAGACCCAAACCCCACTCAAATTCAACCCAAAATCAAAAAGCCCAATTTTGACCTAAACCTAAACCTAGCCCAAATGGACCCAAACCCCAAAATCAAAACCCAACCAAAGCCAAAACCTCTTTGAAACACTCCCATAAACATTTTCCAACATTAATTTTACATCAATTTCAACCCTAGCCCAACATTGGCCCAAGTTAGCCCAATTTGACCTATATTGGCCCATTCACTAAGGAAGCCCAAATTCAACCCAATTCAAGCCCAAACTACTTCAAATTGATTTCAAATCATTCATGAAACATTCCTAAATTAAATTCAACACTTATTGAATCCAATCCTTTGCAAAATTTTCATCCTAAAATTTTTTTGAAATCTAAAAGCCCACTCTCTAAACCATCTTGAAAGCCCATCCAAAGTGAAATCTAAAAGCCCAAAGCCCACATGACAATTCCTTCTCATCATCCCTTTAATTGGAATCAATTCCTAAGTCCCAAATCAATCATCAAATCAACCTAAATTGAGCACCATCTAAATTTTTCACTAAATTGCCAAAATCCCCAAATTCCTTAGACAAGCCACATGAAGCCATGGGGGGTTTGACATGTCACCATGCCATTTTGGGCAAAAGGAGGAGACTCTTTCCTTAATATTCTAAAGTCATTAGCCTTAACCATGATTCCCCTTAACCCAAATTTAATCTAAATATTCTTAGAAAG
>JAKZJZ010002391.1:0-17075 GCA_022702705.1 Papilionanthe hookeriana x Papilionanthe teres
AGCTCGATCCCAAGCCCTAACTCTCCCCGGGAGGCCCTCCACGCTCTCCTATTTAAACACCACCCCTCTCGGCCATGAGAGGTGCTCGAAACAAACCTAAAAGAAACTCGCCAAAATTGTTCCGGACTCCTCCCCATACACGAGCACTTGATCCCCACCGAGATCCCCCCGCCATTTCTTCTCCGCGAGCTCAATTTCGGAGTTGAAATCTAGGCCCAAAACTAGGACACTTCTCCACAAGTAAGCCAATCCCCAAATTGATTGGTTCTACACCTTCACCGCACCGAGGGAAGGTGTCCACCAGCAAAAGCCCCATCTCCGAGGCCACCTAATTGCTCCAGCCTCCAAGCTTTGTGATCGGCTGTGGTCGAAATCCTACTCTAGGCAATTCACTGGACCAGGAGACTTCATCCGGAGCTTGCGGGATCCAATCGAAGGTGCAACAACCCTCGGATCGAAGCCACACTTCTCCGAGCAAAGGTGTGAGCTTAATTCTTCATCCCGAGCTTCCGGAGATTCTCCATTTCAAATGCTTTAATTTCAATCGCATGATCAACCGTATAGATGTGTTCGTCTCTCAAGACGAATCCATGGAGCATAAGAACATGAAAATCCATTGAGTATCGAGTGAGATATTAGGGATTTAGTGTGGACGGCTCTCGGGTGAGGACACTTGGGGACGATGAACGGATGCCGTCCTTTCAATACACGCGCGGACGGACGGCTCAGATGGCGTCGGACCAGGAGACGGTTCGAGAACCGCGGGGCCTGGAGCGCTGAGTCAGATGGCGGCGTCGAATGGGAGCGCGCCACGCGGCGTTTCGAAGCTGCCGAGGTTGACGCGGCGCCGCGTGGATAAATAGAAAATTAGGGATTTTTCTGATTTATTTAATTCCCTAAACTTCAAAAATTCATAACTTTGTGTAGAAAAATCAGAAAAATGAAATAAAAATATCCTCTTGCTCAGTGAACAGAGGAGAATAATGTGGAAAAGAAATCATTTAATTTCATCAATTATTTTATTTTTAATAATTTATTTACCCTTTGCATAATTTTAATTCTCCATGCATGTATACAATTCACCATGGCATGAGACCATAGGGCTTTTGAAGCCTCTGAATTTAGGAACATTCCCTGAACTTTTCAAAGTCAGAGGCCATCACTATTAAAAGTTATTGATTTTTCAAATTCATGTTACTGTTTTGAGTATTTTAATTCCAATAAATAGCATGTTGTGAAATAAATTCTAGGAAAATTTGGTGATGTTCCTTAGGACCGAGAGGACCCTATGAAAAATATAGTTTTGAGTTAACTCATTTAGAATAACCCTAATTGGCTTAAACACCTAAAATGGATCTCTAATTAATTAGAGCTAACCATACATCAAATTAACTTGAAATCAATTCTCCACTGACCTTTAGGATCAGTGGAATCCACCATAAAAATTTGAGGTCAATTGGACTTGGTTAGCCCTACTAATTGGGTTGATTAAGCCATTTAGCCATTTTAAACTTTAAAAATTCATAACTTTCAAAATATCTTTCAAAAATTCACCAAATTGGTTTTGGAGCCTCTCTGATATTAGGAGAATTTAAGAAAATTAAAATTTCAATTTTCTAAAAAAGTTTATTTTTAATATTATTTTAATATTTTAATAATTAAAAAATAATAAAAATCACAAAAATAATAAAATTCACCAAAATGTCACATTTTAAATTTTAATCACTTAGGAACAAACCCCATATTTTTCTTAGGTCTATTTAGTGAGATATTAAATTTTAAAGCTTTAGGGTAATTTTAAAATTAAAAAAATGTATTTTCTAGCATTTTCACTAAAATAATTATAATAAATCATAGAAAAATCAGAAAATTGTAAAATTTGATTCTCTGATTTTCTTGATATTAGAGAGATTTTTGAAAAATATAAAATTCATTTTTCAACATTTATTTTATTTTTAAATTAATTAACACTCCAAAACTTAAAATAATTATAATAAAAATAATATAATTCAAAAAATCACCAAAATTGGTCCAAGTGGTCCTCTGGTCATTAGGAATGTCCCCTAATTTTCTTAAGGACAGAAACTTTCCCTTGGTCATGTTATTAAATTTTTCTTGGAAATCTCTATTTTCTACCAAAAATAATTATATAAATAAATTAAATACAGAAAAATCACATTTTCTCCTCTCATGTCTTTATTGACATATGAGTGAAGTCACATAAAAATTTCAAGTTCATTTGAGTTCAATTTAGTGAGTTATGAAATTATTAAGCTTAAAGGGTAAAATGGTAATTAAAATTTTTAATCCTTAATTAAAACTTTAGGTTTAATAAAAAATTAATAAGTAAAATATTTGATCCTAATCTGATTTGGATGATTGAAATTTAAATAATTAAAGGGTAGAAACCCATTAAGCAATTTAAAATAATTAAACCTTAATTAAATAATTGATTAAATTTGGAAGAATAATAAAATTAGAATTATTAAAATAGAGATATTATTAGGAAGAGATTTATTCTTTAATTTAAAAATCCCTAAATTAATTATCTCATTAATATTCAATTCTTAATTAAAATGATAACTCAAATTCAAAATATTAAAAGACTTAATCATTAAACTAAAATTAAATTATTAAACTCTTTTAAAATTTCAATTAAAATTAAAAATAAAATTAAATTAAAAAATTAAATTAAATTAAGTAAATTAAATTGAATTAAATTAAATTAAATTAAATTAAATTAAAAGTTGAATTAAATTAAATTAAATTAAATTAAATAAATAAATTAAATTAAATTAAATGAATTAAATTAAATTAAATTAAATAAATAAAACCAAATTAAATTAAGTTAAACCAAATTAAAAATTAAATTAAATGAATTAAAATTAAATTAAATTAAATTAAATTAAATTAAATCAAATTAAATTAAAATTAAATCAAATCAAATTAATTTAATGTAACATCAAATCAAACTAAATTGAATTAAATTGAATTAAATTAAATTAAAACTCAATTAAATTAAATTAAATTAAATTAAGTTGAATTAAATATAACATCACCAAAGACATAAAGAATTCAAAATAAATCTAAAATAACTTGAACACTATTCCAAATTTAAACCCATTAATGGAAATTAAACTAAATCACAAACCATTCGAACACCAATTTACCTTCAAAAGCTTTAGTTATCATAACTCCTAAACAGAATATTAAATGAAATGTTACTTCACCTATAGGATATTCAAATGTTCTAGTTCACTGAGCAAGATAACAAAACTTGAGATTCTTGGACGATTAATTCATTTGTATAATTGAATCCATTTGGACTTAAAACAATTCTAGCAAAATTGAAAAGATGTTTAAGATTCTTCTTAAACACTTTCTCAATATGATAGGATGTTTATGAGAACAATTGAATTTAATTGTTCTTTGATGAAGAAAATCGTCTTCAAACCAAAACACAAGGAACCTAGACGTCATAGGAAATGACTAGCTATAGGATTAGGAATTTGGTAGAAAACCATAACCCTTCCCTTAGCTTTACCTAGGAACTTGCTTAAATATTCTAATTGTGTTTTAAGTGCAGCTTGGAATGACGGGAAGACCCTCCAGGTACGCTTTTATTTTATTGCAATTTACTTTCTTGCAATTTACATTATTGCAATTTCATTAATCGCATCGCACTTACTTTTCTTGCATGATAAACAACTGTTGCATGAAAACCCACACCTTTAGGATAGTCCCTAAAACTGAAACCAAAACTAAGTTAAAAGTCATTTTAAGATAAAATTCACCGCCACAACATTTCAAAATATAAAAAACAACTCAAAATTTAATCACAAACAGAACACAAAACTATAATTACAATTAAATTAAAATGTCCTGTTGGATGATCGGGAATACCTCGAATGATGTAACCTACGTGTTGCTAACGGGATTTCCCACGGTCTAAATGAAAGTGTGGAACTCATTCAGTTGAGTTTAGCAAATTCATTTGGACTAAGTGAATCCGATAAAAATAACGATGCCGGAAGGATGGAATCGTGGGATCTTAACCGGTGTTGTTATAATCAACTTTAAGATTTGTTTTAATTAAAACACAAAAACACTTGGTAATTAAGAAGTTCTCTAAACCAAAACTCTTTTCTCATCCCCTGATTTATAACTTCTAAAATTGAACCTCTGCAACAACAAGGAGCTCGGAGCATGGTGGGCAGCACGGCCATCGTCATCAGCAAAACCTGAGTCTACTTCAGCAAAACTTTCCTAGAATTAAATAACAAATCCATAGGACTTCGAGGTAGTTTGCCTAGTGCAATATAAATCCTCAACTCTTCGTTAGGCACTTGCATTGCAAATTAAGCCCTAACCGGTCTTAGGATTCCGAGGTAGTCGTCCGGTACGACAATAAACCCTCACATCTTTGAGGCTATTTGTTTGATTTTATCATACAAATATAAGCCCTAATTAATTAAAATTGGCAAGATCAAAACATTTAAATAAATATTAGGACTTTCCTAAACTCAAGCCAAACAATAGGATAGTCGGGAAATTACCGAAGTTTGCTTCGAATCTGTGATTTCTCCTACTTTTCTTCCTTTGGATTCCCAAAACAAAATGTTCCAAATTTGATCAATTCCCTATTGAAATTCCAAAATTCAATCCTTTGAAAACATAAACTTTGAAATCCTTGAGAGCAGAATTATTGATTATTATCGAGAGTTTTCTTAGGTGATTCCCATCACTTAAGATGTAATTAACTATAGGGGCTTGCCTTTATAGGGAATTTTAAAAGAACCCAGGTAATATAAACCCTGTTTAATGCTTTCATATTAAGCGGGGAATTTGTCGGCTTATAAAATTGGTTCGCGGATCAAACGGATGTCACAAATCTTCTAGTTTATTTAATCGAGCCCCACCGTCAAGCAGTGTGCCTATTCTTCGGGATAGATACACGGTTTGTGGTACGGTGCTCGTTTATATAAACTATTTGGGATGTGAGATCGGTTTGATTTCATATCTTAAAATCTTCAAATTTAAAATTATTTTCAAAGTCAAATATTACTTTTTCAAAATTATTTATTTAAATTAAATTAAAATTCGCCGACAACTTCTGTTAGGCGACCCCCTTTTTAAAATAAAACACACAACCTAAAAATATGTCGACAACTTCTGGCGACTCCGCTGGGGAGAATTCCTCTCTCCATTATAATCAGATAATTCTGCTTTCAAAAAATCGGTAGTGTATCCATGTCCTTAATGGGTCAAACTACCCTTCTTTCCGTTGGAATACCATGTTCATTTCTACCTTGGACAAGTATAGCCAACCTTCTCTCAGATTTAGGAGCCACTGTTTAGACACCCCTAAACAGAGAGGTTCCGAGATCCTTTTACCTCATTTCGAGGTGGGGTGGACCCCCAATAGGTGTTAGTTTAGGAGTGATCCTTCGAGTCGAGAAATCTTGCATAAGACTTTCTTTTCCTTTCCAACTCCGAATCGGATTCCTTACCTCCTCTACACCTTCGAACATTCCGTTCTAAATAAACAAACCCTCTAATAAATGATTCTTTTAACAAATGATTCCTTCTTATAAATACATGAACAAGAATGAGTTCAGACTCTTTTCAATTCCTTTCTTTTCATCCTAAAGAAAAGAAGCATAACTCGGGACTGACAACCAGAATCTACCCTGCAGAAATGGAAGCCCCAATGCTGATTTTCTCCTTCACCAATGGACTGGACTTCGCTGTCTACAAGGATGAGCTGCCCGACAATGGGATCATCCGATTTGGACAAGGATTTGAAAACACGAATGTCAAGATCACCAACGTTTCCCTCTTTGCACTGACGAACAAAGTATTTGAAACTAAGAAGCCTTTGCTCGAGTTCAACCTTAGGTCGACTCAAGAGTTTCCTCCCCTGCAAAGGATCCCGACTGAGAGGAGTACTGCTGTCCGTAGGAGGACTGATCTTACTACCCCCATTGGTCTAGTTGTTTCTGCACCTACCCCGACTTCTGCCAAATTAAAGGGGAAAGAAATCCAGAATTATGGTGAACCTGTTACCGTGGAGGGTACAGATCTTCCTGTGAGACCTTCTGTTTTCGAAATCGGGTCCGAGCTCAAGAATTCCATCACCGACAAGGACCCGAAGAAGAAACGAAGCGAAGGATCACTAGAGAAGCCGGAGGCCGCTCGAAATTGCTTTCCTGGAGGAAATCCCAGAACTTCCGAATATACACCGCTGCCTGAATATACACCGCTGCCTGAATACATACCACTTTTGGGAGGAAGCGGGTTCCATCCCTCTCCGCCGCGAGAGGACGAGGAAAATGTTCGCAAGATTCGTCGCCGCATTGCCTCGACTTCGCATATTACAACGATAGCCGCAAGAAAAGGACTAGAACTACGCCATTTGCTCGACTGAAAACTTTGGTAGAAAAGTTAGCAAAGAAGGAAAAGTGCCCCGTATCGGAGATTCTACGAAGGATAGGGCGGGTGCCAGTCAAATCCCGTCTTGGGCCCCGAGTAGAACCCGCCGTCTCGACAAAAAGCCAAGTAAAAGAATGAAGGCTAGTCCGCTCTGTCGTCATCTCGGGATTACGGATTAGGGAGGATACCACCTTCCAGACATTTGGCCGAACGGACCATCCGGTCCTAGACCTTCTGCCGCTAGAAGGATGGTATGGCGTCCCACTACTGGGCGACTGAGATTGAAACAACAGACCCAAGAAAGAAAGTCTCGCCAGGAGACTTGAATCGAAGAAAGTGCTACCGCGATAAACGGGACTCGTGAAAAGGGGACCCGGCAGCCTATCGCATGCAACTCGCGAGGACACACGAAAGCCCCGCTAGAAGATGCCATAGAAAAGTTGAGAACCGATATCCGACGATTAGCAAAAGAAAGAGAAGAAAAGTTCGGAGACGAGATTGATTCATCGGAATTCATGGACGACGAATATGCGAGAAATCAACATGGTCGAAACACGAGCTTCATCGGCTTCGCAAGGTGCTCCTGCAGCCGCAGAAAGAGAGGAGCCAGAACTGATGAGAAGGCAGCTTCAGGAGAAAGACGACACGTTCGCTCAAATGGCGAAAAGGCTGTAGCTCTGGCCACTCTCCAGAGTCAAATGCAACCACAAAGAGAGACACCCCCAGAGGTCATTCACATTGTAGACGGAGGAAAGGAGATTACATCCGTCAACGGGGATGATCAGCTGAAAAAGGATACAACACAAAGTATGATCCCTGAAAAGGATATCAAGAACTTGGTGGAACAGCAGGTGCGAGAAGCCTTAGCACAATCGAAGAGCGGGACATCCATTCGGACGGGTAGACCTTACCCAGAAGAATTCGATGCTGTCCAATACCCGAAAGGCTTCGTACCACCTCTGTTCAAGACCTTCGATGGAACCGGGAACCCCCGACAGCATGTTGCACACTTTCGTGCCAGTTGTTGCAATGCCGGCGGGAGCGATGCATTACTCTTCCGACAGTCTCGTCGGCAGCACTCGTCGTGAATCGCGTTCGACCGGTATGCGAATTACCAAATGGTTCGGTGAAGACGTTCTCGAACTAGAGAACCTCTTCATCAAGCGATTCACCGGAGCTCGGCACCACATCACTATAGGTGATTTAGTGGTAGAGAAACAAAGGCCGAACGAAACTTTGGTGGATTATATACTTCGATGGAGGAACTTAAGCATGAAGTGTGAACCACAATCGCAAGAACAACATGCGATCGGCATTTTACTTAAAAGCATTCACGGCCCGATAAGCACTTCTCCTCAAAGGATTCACTATTAAGACTTTCGAGAAGTTGTTAAGCAAGGCCGGAAGCTTGCAAGAAGAGGCGAAGCAATTAAGTTTCGCCGACAAGACGGACAAGCAAAAGCCCGTGAAGACTTTTGAAAAGAAATTCGGGATCGTTGCAAGCAGTTGACAAAGGCAAGCAACCGATGCAAATACCACCAGAACGGCCGCAGCAACCACAACAGAATTATCAGCAACCCCGACCAAGCTATCAGTCATCTCCACAGTATGAACAACCGCCTCGTCCGCAACGTACATTAAGGGAGCTTCTGAGCAGAGAATATCCGTTCAAGAATGAAGCAGTGCCGAAAATGTTCCGTAGTCTGATGAAGACTCCGGATTTCCAGCTGCCAGAGCCTAAAAGACCAAAGGAAGTCAACAAGAAAGGTGATCCCAACTTTTGCCCCTACCACCGGATGCTTGGGCACAAGATAGAAGATTGCATTACCTTCAAATATTGGCTCAACGACAACCTTCGGAAAGGGAATATAACAATCCCGAAGGAGTACATGAAGGAACCCCAGAAAGGAGGTTCCGTCAATGTTATCTCAACTGATCCCATCATTCCGATAGATCCCTATACAACTGACGATGGATGGACTACCACTTGGACAAGGTCTTCGAAAAAGATTTTAGACAGCATCCAAACCGCTTAGGTGCGAGCTTCAATTCGTAGTTCGAAACCCGTTAAGTCGGCACTATCACTTGCGATAGAAGAACCACCTCAACAGGAGACGATCGAAGAGAAGAAGAAAATCGACGAAGAAGAGAGGACCGAGACTCCTAAGGCTAGACTAGGGGCTGCTTATCCTAGGATAGTTGTTTCTGATTCGGGGGAGAAATCCCTCGAACCTCTGATTTTGTATGATTATCTGCTCACTTCGGTGGGATCATATAATAATAAGGGTGATGGTGTTGGCTACGTTTTGACTGTTTCTAACGATTACGTAACTAGCGATAATCCGGATATCGATTTTGACATTAACGACAATTCTCAAATCATACACAATCTCGATGAGCAAAATAACGAAGAAGACATCCATCAAGAAGGCTACGAGAGTTCAACAAGCAACGGATCTATCTGTGAGTTTCGAGGAGCTCCAGTCACGATAGAGTTAGAGCCTTCGTATTCGAAGATAATCCGGAAGAGCCTGTCATTTTGATTCAGGAGGAGACACCGACAAGCTCAACACTAGATTCAGAAGAAATTACAGAAGTCAACTTAAGAAGTGGAAGAGTTCTACCTCCGAGAATGGGTCCAAAGGACAAAGGAAAGCAGGTGGTTGTTCAAGAAGAACCAACCCCAGCAGAAGAAATACCCATTCGGGAAGAAATCGAGACGCATGAAAATAAAGTGGACTACAACGTGCTAGCCCATCTTAGGAAACTACCGGCCAAACAGAGCATCTACGACGCCCTCATATATCAAAGGAGATGAGAGAAGCTCTGATCAAGGCCTTACTTGATCCAGAAATTTGCTTAGCTCAAATGGCCGGAGATTCCTTAGATGAGGTTTGTTCGTTAAAGGAACAACGAGGTGTTACCTTCACGGACAATGACCTACTACTTGGGACAGCAGATCACAACCAACCGTTGTACATTTCAGTTACAATCGGAAAATTTACACTCTCCAGAGTATTGGTGGATCCAGGAGCATCAATCAATATAATGAGTCTTCGAACACTAGCATACTTGGAAATTGATGCTCGTGAGCTCGAGGCCGACAAAATGTTATTAAGAGGATTAAACCAGAAAGGAGAAAGAGCCCTCGGATCAATAACACTACTAATGAAGACCGGTGACTTAGCAAAGACAACCGCAAAATTTCACATAATTGATTTAGAAACATCGTTCAACGCTCTACTGGGCCGACCATGGATACATGAAAACAGGATGGTACCATCATCTCTACATCAGTGCATCAAATACTACTATGGAGGGGAACAGTGCATCAAAGGTGACTTACAACCATTCTCCGTACTTGAGATTGGAATCCATGAAGACGCAGCTTATTATGCACCGCCGAAGAAAACAATCTTCTCCAGAGATATCGTAACAAATGAAGCAAAGAAAGTTCGGGACAACGAAGAACCTGAAGTTCTAGTCCAACAGTCACTCACCACTCCCTTCACGGCGAGATGGTGAAGGTTTCTCCACAACTCGCATCCGAGGTCGAGGCCGGGGACGAGGTCGTGGTAGAGACGTTAGGACGATTGGACAGAGGAAACCAACCATCAATGTCGATTGGGAAGATAGTTCTGAAGAAGAAAAAGAAATCAAACAAGAAGCAACGACAATAAGTCAGAAGAAGCCGCAATTCAAGATCTCTCTCGAAGATGAAAAGAAACGAAGAATACAAATCGATGTACGAGAAGATTAACCACTACGTACATACTATGACCCCAACCCCGATCCATTCTAACAAGATCGAGGGTATGGTGGTCAAAGAGGTACGTAGTGATGGTGCAAAACCAATCAAATTCTACCGTGGTACTTCTTCCTCTAAAACCGAAAATAATGTACAATTTGAAGATGCTCACTTCATCGAATTAATGGAATTACCTTTTGAGTGGTACTCTCCTTGTGTTCAAATTTTAATTCAACGTGGTTTCTTACCTCGACAATGGACAAAAGGTCAATCACAACGTTTTGAAAAATTATGGAATAACTCCGGTCGTCCACCCAACTCAAAGCATGGTCTCGGATTCGACACAGTAGGATCGCTGACGATACCGAATTTAGCTTGGTTGTCACTTGCGAATCTAATGAAAACTCGCATGGAAACTACGGACGAACTCGAAGATTTACAAATTGGAGACGCTCCACCAGAACTCGAAGAAGAAATCAAATCTACAATAGATGAGTTAACAGAAGTTAACTTAGGTACTAGCGAAGAGCCTAGACCTACCTTTGTTAGCTCCTTACTCAATAAAGAAGACTCCGAAGAAATAATCAAGTTATTAATGGAATTCAAAGACTGGTTTTGCTTGGAGCTACGATGAGATGCCGTGATTAGCTCCGCAGGTCGCAGTCCATAAGCTAGAGTGGATCCTACTTCGTTCCGACCGACAAGGTCCCGTGAAGAATGCGTCTAGAAATCGAACAACAAGTCATAGCCGAAGTTAAAAAGCTAATAGACGCTAAATTTGTCCGTGAAGAACAATACCCGACTTGGTTAGCCAACGTGGTATCGACCGAGAAGAAGAATGGTCGGATCGAATTTGTGTGGACTTCGCAGATTTAAACAAGGCATGTCCAAAAGATGAATTCCCTCTACCGATCCCGCAATTAATGATCGACATCGCTTCAACACACGAAATATTCTCATTCATGGATGGATCTTCGAGATACAACCAAATAAAAATGGCTCCGTAAGATGAAAAGCTTACAACGATTCGTAACGCCGATCGGAGTATTTTGCTACACAGTGATGCCATTCGGATCGAAGAACGCAGGAGCAACCTACCAGAGAGCAATGACAAGAATTTTTGATGATCTCATCCACAATCAAGTCGAATGCTACGTGGACGATGTGGTCATCAAAAGCAAAGTAAAGGAAAACCACTTGTATGATTTGAGAATTGTTTTCGAACGATTAAGACAATTTAACCTTAAGATGAATCCCTTAAAATGCGCCTTCGGCGTCACCTCCGGAAATTCTTAGGATTCGTTGTCCGACATCGTGGAATTGAAATCGACCCGGAAAAGATAAAAGCCATCTTAGAAATGCCGCCTCCCAAAACCTTAAAACAACTACGATCTTTTCAAGGGAAGTCGGCATATCTTCGACGCTTTATCTCAAACTTGTCAGTAGGTGTCAGCCTTTCTCGCACTAGTTAAAAAGGACGCCAAATTTATTTCGGGAAGAGAAATGCCGTAAGGCCTTCGAGGACATTAAACAATACTTAATGACACCTCCCGTCTTAGCAGCCTCTGGGCCTCGTGTAGACCGCTAATACTTTATACCGCGGCTTTAGACGACTCTCTCGGAGCCCCGTTAGCCTGTGTCAATGATGAGGGTAAAGAAAATGCTCTTTATTACTTAAGCCGTCGTTTACTCGCCGACGGAAATAAGGTATCCCGCAATCGAAAAGCATTGTTTGGCCCCGATCTTCGCCGCTCAAAAGCTCGTGCACTACATGCTTTCTCATAAGGTCAACCCGATCTCGAAGTTTAATCCATTGCAATACTCGATGACTCGTCCAACGCTTTCCGACGGACTTGCCGGATGGTCAATGATATTATCGCAATTCGATATAACTTTCGTGCCTCTTCGTGCCGTAAAGGGACAAGTCTTAGCGGACTTCCTCGCAAGACACCCTTTGCTGCGTAGAATCTCCTCTCAATGACGATCTGCCGGATGAACAAATAATGAACCTAGAAGACCTCGATGATCGACGTTGGGAATTATACTTCGACGGAGCATCTTCGCCACACAAAGACGAAGAATCGCAAGTGATAAGGTCCCGTGAAGGCAGAATCGGGCTAATCTTTATAACACCGGAGCGGGGGATGTTAAGATACTCCTACCACTTAACGGAACCATGTACAAACAACGAAGCGTAATACGAAGCCCTCATAACGGGATCTGGAATTAACTATTCAAATGGGGATAACAGTACATCAACATCTACGGGATTCGCAGTTAATCATTCAGCAGATCGCGGACAATACAGAATTTTAAAACCAAGACTCGAGCAATACTTCCAGTATGCCATACAGCTGTTGGAACAGATTCCAAATGTGACAATCTACAAAATTCCCAGAAAAGAAAACGCTTTAGCGGATGCGCTAGCTCGTCTCGCAAAAGAATTTGCTTGTTTGCAAGATGAATCGCTAGAAGTGTCGGCTCACGGACGCCGTGTCCTATCACAACTCGACATCGACACGATACACAAATCGAAAAAGGAAGAAGAATCAATTGCGACAGAGTGACGTAAAACACGGAAGATCGGCGACACCATCGATGGATTACCTACAAACAGAAAACTACCGGACGATAGATCGTTAGACTCCATCAGATCAAGAAAAGAACTCTGTCCTACGCACTAATAAACAACACATTATACAGAAGGTCTTTTGATCAAATGTGGCTAAGGTGCCTAAGCGGGTCCGAAGCCCGTGAAATTGTTAAGGAGGTGCATTCGAGACTCGTGGCGCTCACCGACGGGTCCAAAGATGAAAATGAAAATTAAAAGACTAGGGTACTACCGGCCCTCGATGATGACCGACCGCATGAAAATCGCCAAGAGCCGTCACCAATGCCAAGTGCACGGAGTGGTTCTACACCAACCTCCAAATGTGCTACATCCGACAATCGCATCGTGGCCATTCGAATGTCGGGGCACGGATATAGTGGGTCCAATAGAACCGCCGTCGTCAAAAGGACATCGCTTCATTCTTGCAGCTACAGATTACTTTTCCAAGTGGGCAGAGGCAGTTCCACTTAGAGAAGTGAAAGCACATCACGTGCTACAATTTTTCAAGAACCAAGTTGTCTACCGTTTCGGAGTGCCGCGCAGAATCATCTCAGATAATGGGTCGACATTCGAAGCACACAAATCAACAATTTTGTCGTGAGACACGGAATCGACTGGCGATATTCAACAATTTACTACCCAAGAGCAAACGGCCTCGCCGAGGCTTTTAATAAAACTCTCGTTCAAATTTTAAAGAAGACTTTAGACGACAATAAGAGAAATTGGCACGAGAAGTTGTTAGAAGCCTTATGGGCCTACCGGACAACCTTCGAACTCCTACGCAAGCTACACCTTACGCTCCGGTGTATGGGTCCGAGGCGAGTGTTACCTTTAGAGGTTCGGCCTCCTTCACTCGAATTGCAGCTTGCAAATAAAATCACAACGAAGAGAACGCCAAATTACGACTCGAAGAATTAGAAAGCCCGGAAGGGAAAAGACTTGCAGCCGCAACAAAATTTAGAACTATACCAAGCTAAGATGGTTCAAGCCCATGACAAACCGGGTCCGCCCAAGAACCTTCAAAGTTGGTGACTTAGTTCTCGTTCTCAAGAGACCTATTCTCGCACATCGCAAGATAGAGAGGAAAATTTGAACCCACTTGGGAAGGACCGTTCGTGGTCGAAGCAAGATACTCGGGAGGTTCCTACCAGCCTAGTGAATTGCCGAGGAGAACGACATATGCTTCCGATCAACGGACGATACTTGAAAAAGTATTACGCTACCCGATGTTTCGAAGGAATGAACTTTCCATCCCTAGAAGCACTGGTGAAGTGATTACTTATGATCGGGTCCGAACCCAAAAATAATAAAAATGTGCTAAAATAAATAAAATCCTCGATAATAAAATTTTCCTTGTTTTCTTTTCCAAATCAAAATCTCTTACCCGATCTTATCCCACTTCATTCCCGTTAAGTTTGAAAATATAAAAATAATAATAAAACAAGATGTCTTTAATAAACATTTTCGATGTTCTTGTTCTTAGCACAGCCCCTCGATCCTTTTCCTTGTCTTTTCGCAGGAAATGTCGAGCGGCGGTCGGTCTTGAACTTTAAGAATGGCGTAAGCCTCGCACTCGATGAAAAGAGGGTGAAAGATGGAGCGATAATCGAGATCGACTCGCATTTCGCACCACAGCCTACGCACGAGGAAAGTGACCGGGTCCCGGCTGACCGAGAAGAATCGCCCTGACATACAAGGATGAAAGTGGGTGGCCCAAGCCACCAATCCAACAACAAGAAAAGAAAGACAAATATCGAAGAAGATAAGAAAATGAAGTCCGTAGTCGCTACAAGCAGGGCAGTTTGCCAGCCGCCGCGCCCATAGAGATTCAAGAAGTTCGGAGAGCTACCTCACAAAGCAACGCAACGAAGAAATAAGAATCGCCGTATCCGTAAGATGTTGACAAAACTAGCCGCGGATCAAGCACGACGAGGCAAGCTACTAATGTCACGGCATACACTTCAAGGACACCAGCTCACCAGAACTGAAGAAAGGAGGCCACTCCTAGGATGACGTAGAAGAACTGTGGAAATCTTCGCAAAATCGAAGAAAGAAGGCTACCACGCCACCGGATAGAACCACCAATGATGCACGACCTTGTTGCAGTAGCAACCCTGGGGATGTCCCGACGTACATCATCCCCGAGGAGCCGAGGTATGCATGAGAACGCGAAGGGATCGAACCTTATATCCCACAATACGTCACAAGGCCTCGCCATCTCGCATCATTCCGAATACGAGCCGGAGAGAATGCAAAATGTCGAAAAGAAAACCTTTCGAATACTTTGAAAGGATTAGAGGCAGTAAGAATCAATATACCGGAGGGCCTCGAATTACATACGTACGTATTCTCGCAGTATGAGCAAGAAGAAATCGTGGATTGCATCCGGATTTGAAAAGACCGGGCCGAGCGGGCCGCCTAAGGGAAAACACATACTCGAACCCCGAGATGGATGCCGTGGAAAGGAAGAATCACAATACAATGTGGATGCCGTTACAACTTCGTCGAGGACAGAAGGGAAACCCGCCGGAATACTCCGTCATGGGCAAGTGGACCCGATGCCATTAGTCATCAAGAGAATGGTAAAGAGATTGATAACATGGAGGGTACCGCCAGCAGACCGCATACCCAATACCGCATCATCAACATCTACAAGCTAGGTGACCGTATACCCCCACACATCGATCACCATGACTTTGTCGTGCCTTTCCGCACACGCCCTTTTCCCGAGCGAGTGTAACATCATGTTCGGATCCGACCTCCGGATAACGAGTCCGTGTGAGTTCCGAGGGCCGTGAAGATACCACTACCGGTAGGTTCCGTCATGATACCGAAGGGTAACGGAGCGTATATCGCCAAGCATTGCATACCAGGAGTACCAATGAAGCGGATCTCGCTACGTTCGTGAGGATGGACGACGTAAAGACACCTTACCATTTCCACAGCACCCGGAGCTAGAAAGCCTCCGACTCTTACGAGCCGCGAGTTACATGGAAAATATCACACCTCCAATGTACATCCATACGGCATCCTTGCCAAGGATGGCTTGGAAGGTGATGTTATCGACCATGTACCCCACTATTCGTACATGGATTTTTCGACGTATGCTTCTTTAGATGGATCGACAAAGATCATACACAAATCCGTTTCGAGTCTACATGGATTGTATGAAATATATTCCGCATCAAGTTGTACGATGTATCTTCAGCATGATTGGAATAAAAGTGACCATGTCACATTTTTGGCCTTCACCTCTTTTGTGCAAATTGATTGGGAAACGCCGTTAAAGTTAAATGAACTTCGAACAAAGAACAGAAAAGAAAAAAAAAGAACAGAAGAAAACTTTCGTTAAAAAAAAGAGGATCTAAAAAAAAATGACAAACACCAAATTCACATGAACATTAAATAAACAACAAAATAAAATTTGAATCATTAAAGGATAAACAAAATCAACAAGAATGTTAAATCAAATTCTCAATCAAATTTCGAATCCAATCTCGATCAAAATTCAAATTCAATCTTTCCGCATTCCAAATCTCTATCAAAATTCAAATTCAATCTTTCCGCATTCCAAATCTCTATCAAATCTCAAATTCAATCTTTCCAGATTCCAAATCTCTATCAAATTTCAAATTCGATCTTCCAGATCTTAAATCAAATCTCAGTCAAATTTCAAATCTCAAATTCGATCTTTCCAGATCTCACATCAAACATCACATCAAATTCAAACTTTGGGTCGAGGATTTTACATCCAAGACTGCACTGCTTTAGGATTCTCTTCCTACTGCACTGAAATACATCAAATTCAAACTTCTGGGTCGAGGATTTTACATCCAAGACCGCACCGCTTTAGGATTCTCTTCCTATCGCACCGAAATACATCAAATTCAAACTTCTGGGTCGAGGATTTTACATCCAAGACCGCACCGCTTTAGGATTCTCTTCCTATCGCACCGAAATACATCAAATTCAAACTTTCGGGTCGAGGATTTTACATCCAAGACCGCACCGCTTTAGGATTCTCTTCCTATCGCACCGAAATACATCAAATTCAAACTTTCGGGTCGAGGATTTTACATCCAAGACCGCACCGCTTTAGGATTCTCTTCCTACCGCACCGAAATACATCAAATTCAAACTCTTGGGTCGAGGATTTTACATCCAAGACCGCACCGCTTTAGGATTCTCTTCCTACCGCACCGAAATACATCAAATTCAAACTCTGGGTCGAGGATTTTACATCCAAGACCGCACCGCTAGCAATACAACTGAACGAAGTAATAC
>JAKZJZ010002392.1:0-17064 GCA_022702705.1 Papilionanthe hookeriana x Papilionanthe teres
CTTTTAACTATTTCTGCCCCTCCCCCAAATCACACCAGCTCTCCTTTCGGATTCCTAAATTTCGGTCTTCACACCCCCGGTTCTTACCCCTCATCCAGTCTCTCCGGAATGGTGCTCCCAATAATGATCCACGGCTTAGGCTAGAACACCTCCATCGGAAAATCGGTAAAGAGCTTAAGAAGTGGAGTTGGAGAGAATTTGGAAATGTTCACACTTGTTGTTGCTTGAAGCTGAGAAGGAAGTACTTGACTTGGAGCGAAGGTTCGGATGGGAGTTGTTCACGACCACCTACCGACTGCGGCCCGGGTAAATCTCTCTAACTCCATTGAAATTCGGGAACGGTTTCTCGGACGAAGTCTTCTATGCATATATTCACCGAGGGGGACGAAACACAAAATTCTACCATTCCTTTATCAAATACGGAAGACATTGCAACACCATTCACGGTATCCGGGATGAGAATGGCACTTGGCTCGGGAACAATCAAGCTATTGGCGGAAGTGCTACCGACTACTTTCAAAAGCTCCTTTCCTTTCCTTCCGGGATTAGAGAACTCCTAAACCCTTTATGTTTCCGGGGAAACTACCATTACACCAACTCTCTTTCACTTACACACCCCCCAATGAGCATGAGGTTTGGCGAGTCATTAACTCCATTGATAACTCTAAATCAATTTGGACCGGATGGGTTCACTGCTGACTTCTACAAGAAAGCTCGTTTGTCATCGGACCCGATAATATTGCGGCCATTGCTAGTTTCTTCTTGGGAAGGGACCCCCCACAATTTTTCGGCTCATCCACTATTGTCTCGATCCCTAAGAACACACTTGCAGTCCAATCGGGACCACTTCAGACCCATAAGCCTCACATCAGTTATAAACAAGGTCATTAGCAAGATTATAGTGGCAAGGCTCCAACCCCATCTCAGTAAAATCATTTGTATGAACCAATCTGCTTTTGTGAAGGGGAGGACAATTTCAGATAATGTGTTATTGGCCCAGGAGATGCTCTATGATCTCAATAAAAAATGTAGGGGGGAAATCTAATTTATAAATTGGACATTAGAAAAGCCTATGATTCCATCGATGTGGGAGTTCATCAATGAGGTTCTCTCGGCTAGGGGCTTTACGAAGTTTTCTGCTGCATGGTTCAAAGATGGCTCGAAACAATTCCCACTCTATCCTCATAAATGGCACTAGGTCGGAACACTTTCACTGCAACTGGGGGCTTAAACAAGGGGACCCCTATCTCAACCCTATTTATTCTAGCTATGGATTACTTTTCCCATATGCTTGAATAATCTCCAAACCACTCACAAGCATACCGAGATATCACCATAAATCTAACATAATGGTTTCCCGCCTCATATATGCTTGATGATGTGATAATTTTTTCTAATGCCTCCAAGGGAGCTGTTAAACACACCTTCAAGTGCATCCAACATTTTCAACGAGCAATCGGGACTCATTTTCAACCCTTCTAAATGTCGGATTCTTTTTCCCCGAGAAGATCTCACACGAAATAAAAAATTGGATTCTCACCTACACTTCTTTTTCTAGCACACGGCTACCTATCGAAGCATTTGGGAGTACAACTTAATATAGGAAGAGTCAAAAGACCCACTTTGATGAAATCCGACATAAGATCGGCACTTACCTTTCTAGCTGGACTCACATCTATCTTTCAAATGGTGGAAGATTGACATTGCTTAAGAGCATCCTAACCACTCTACCCTCCTATGTTATGCGGGTGACCACTATGAAAAAGAGTACTCGGAACCGGTTTGAAAGAGCATTTAACCATTTTCTCTGGGCGAGGAACGAAATCAAACTCACCTGGGCTTCTTGGCAAAGGATGGCCAAACCCACACGGGCGGGTGGTCCGGGCTTCAAAGGGATCCGACGGATTATCACCTGTTAATCTTTGCATGCTGTGGATCAAATTCAGAACTCAAGACTCTTTGTGGGCACACTACCTTCTTGGAAAGTATTGCGAGACACACTCACCCTTCCCGGGTCCCCTCCAAGGCTCGGTGACTCCAAACTTTGGAGAGCTCTTATAAAGAAACGAACCACGGGTCGAGCAACGACGGTACCTTTGGAACACTGGGTCGGGGAAATCTCGGTTTTGGCTTGATCATTGGTGCCCTCCGGATTGGCTACAACCTCTCACTCCACCCACCTACCTTAATGCGAAAGTTGCTTGATTCTTTGGAATGGGGACGAGCTGGTCCTTGCCATTTCTCCACAACATCACGGAAGCTCATTCACGCCGGAAAGTTGCCACTATTCCTTTCAACGAGATCCAATCCGGATTCTCCTGTTAGGAAGGCCCTTCACGACCAAAGCTTCTCGAAAGCTGATTTACACTCGGCTCCATCGGTGGGAAGCTATTCCTTGGAGTGATCCGATGCGGAACAAGTACCTCTCCCCTCTCCATGAACCTCTTCGAGTTGGAGACTTTTCAAAAATCTTCTCCCCAATGACAACATCCTTAAGTTAAAGGGACTTAGGGGCCCTTCTTGCTTGTAGTTTGTGTCATATGGAGGAAGAAACTATAAATCATCTTTTCTTTGAATGCAAGTTTTCTAAGGAGGTACGGACTCGACTAATCCCTCGATTTAAATTGAATACCCTCCATTTGCACTCGGCATCATCTTCTCACCTACTTGGGCTCGAATGGCATCGGCGGGGACTGGAGCATTACCCCTACTCATTGCATGGTTCATTTGGATGGCAAGAAACAAGGCTATCTTTGAGGGAGCTGCCACAGGTGCTAGTCCTGTTGCCAGAAACTGCATATCTTATCTCCATAAACTTACTAGCCACAAGAAGTTTCCAAATATTTTTAAAGCTAGCTCAACCCTTGAACAACCAGGCTCCCTAAAATTCTCATTGTCACTGGTCTCCTCCACCAGCCAACTATGTTAAAGCAAACACTGATGGCTGCTACACCAGCGATGCTTGCGGGTGTGGGTGGTCTCTTCGGGAACCACAAGGGGCCACACTGCTGATCTTCCATGCCCCCATTCTTGCTGTGATGCTCTTGAAACCAAACTTATAGGCACTGCGGGCTCTGAAATTAGCTTTGATCTTCGATTGGAGGAATCTAATCATTGAGGGGATTCTCGGGAGATGATTAATTTGATTGATGCTGAAACTTTAACCACTTGGACCCACTCACTTTGGATCCAAAAATTCTTTCCCTCACTAGTAAACTAAAGGCCACCTTCACTTTTATTTTCGAGAGGGAAATAAGCCGTGACGCGGCTTGCAAGAAGCTGGATCCCTTTCCACTCAGAGTGACCCTCTCAACTATTCCCCCTGCTCATCTCGGAATCGTTGGAGGTCGGTGATCTCTTATCTCGTTCCCCACTTAAGGATTGACAATGGCCACTCTTTGTTATAACGACATTGGCTTGTGATGGTTTTGGTTGTTAGGTCATGTTGCTCATTGGGTTCTTTTTTGTTGGCTATATTTGCTCCATGAGGTCTCATGTTTCTTTGCTATCCCATTTGGACACACTATACGTAGGTTGAAGGTTCTCATGATCTCCTTACTTGTGAGGGTTAGTTTCGGTAATTTATAGATTTCCTTGTATCTAATAGAGTTGTTTTTATTTTAAGCTGATTTTGTTTTGTGATTAGGGATCCCCATGGGGCTTCAAAATGTATTTTGTTACTTGTTTGGTGGGGACCCCCTCTACTTCTACTTTTGTAACCCCTTTTTATTTACTAATCAACATGCAGGGAGCCTATGTTGGCTCCTTTTCTCTAAAAAAAATATATATATATATATATATATATATAGATACATATACATAGATATACATATATATATATATATATATATATTATTTGAATAATTATAGGATGGAGGGAGGTGCTCTGCTAGGGTTTCCTTGGCATCCATGGCGGCGGTGATCTGTGGGAGGCTTGCTGCTGGTGTGGTGGGGCTTAGGGAAGGCAGGCTGTTTGGTGGTTTTGGTGAATTGAGGTGGTCTGCTATTTTTTCTCCTTCCCGGGCTCTTGTTTTTTCAATTTCTTTGGCCTGGTTACTGTTGGATTGCTCTGGTTTTTTGTGGTGGAGGCTGTTGTTGGCTCTATGGCACAGCAGCTGGACTTGGATACTAATATTCAGTGGTCTAAGGCCACTTTTGCTAGTGTTGTTGGTAACAGCAAAAATGTGGAGGCTAATCCTGAAGGAACTTTCTTCCCACAATACCTCCATGATGCTGCTGCAGGGAGGTCAACTTGCCCTTTTGTTCATCCAACTGGAACCAAAGATTGTGAGCCAGCTGTCTTTTTTTCTTCTCAGGATCTTTTGCAACTCAACGAGGAGGTGAAACTCACTCTCATAGGAAAGTTTGCACTTGGACACCCAAGAATGGAACTGGTTAGAAATTTTTTTGAGTCCCTTCAGTTTGCTGGTACACAGCGAGTGGGTCTACTGATGGTAGACATCTTCTCATTCAATTATCTGTCGAGGAAGATTTTGCAAGGCTCTTTGCAAAAAGGTCGTGATTATTGCTGGCTCTGAGATGAGAATTTTCAAATGGACCCCAGAGTTTAACCACAGGAATGAGCCACCAGTTGTTCCCATCTGGTTTAAATTTCCTGAGCTCCCTCTCAGATTTTTTAATCATAATGCACTCTTCAACATTGCCAAAGCTATTGGCACTCCTTTGAGGATGGACAATCCCACCGAGAACAAGGCCGGACACTGCGGTGCCAAGGGTATTAATTGAGAGAGATGTTACACTCCCTGAAATTAAGAGGCTTTGGGTAGGTTCTGATGGGGAGGCCTTCTGGCAGGCTGTGATCACGGAGCAGCAACCTTATTACTGTAGTCATTGCAGAATGTTTGGACACACAGTTAACAAATGCTACAGACTCCATCCCCCCTCAAGAAAGCATGGTGAGGTGCCTGCTTCAATCTCTGTTGGTGTCCTGGGGCCTGTCCCACCAGCTGTGAATCTTTCCCCACATCCTATCTCTTCACCTCAATCCTTTTCTAACCCTCTAACGGGTAACTGTCCTCTTCCCCCCTCTAAACCATCAACTATATCTGGTACTACTGAATCATTACCTTCCCTTTCTCAGAATTTACCCAGCTCCCCCAGACTTAGACCTCCTCCTGCCCCTCCCTCACTGCACCCAGCTTCCCCATAGTTAGACTGTTCCCCCCTACCCACCTCACCTTCTCATAGGCCACCCCCTCCCCCCCATCCCCTCTACATCCCCTAGTCACCCCTCACCATTTACTACTTCAACCTCTTCCCCTCTAATCTTCCCCTTTCCTTCTGACTTTTCCCCCTGGGTAGAATGAGGGAGGAAGCTCTTCCTGTTGCCATTATCTCCCCTACTACTTCATCTGACCCTACTGCTAGTGAGAATAATCTGACTGAGGGAGAGTGGCATGTCATTACCCCTAAAAAGAAAAGGAAAAACAGTAAAGAACTTCTCAGGCTCCACCCTACCCCATCTGTAGAAGAGTTGGACTCTCTCCTGGCAGCTGCACCCCAGGTGAACACTAGAGGGAGAACCAGATCAAAATCTCAATCTGCTATTTACCCCCCAGCACCATCTTCCAACACCTAATGATTAACATCATCTGTTGGAATATTAGAGGGGCTGCTCACCCCTCATCCCTCCAAAGATTAATCAACCTGAATAGAAAGCACAAATTCTGGTGCATAGTCTTGCTTGAACCTATGATCCATAAAAAACCTGGAAAAATTCTCCTTAAATTCCCTAGATTCTCCCATTACTCTAACATCAGTAATAAAATCTAGATTTTCTGTAGACATGAACTCAGGTGGTCTGTTCTTTTGGACCAAAGACAACTTCTTCACAATGCATTCTCTCATCATGGGATGCAAGATGTGGCTTCTTTCATATATGCTGGTTGTACTAGGAATGATAGGCTGTAACTGTGGGCTTCTCTCCACTCCATTGGAAATGATCTGGACTCTCCTTGGTTGGTTGGGGGAGACTTTAATTGCATCTCTACCTCTGCTGAGAAGTTGGGGGGGAGACCACCTAATATCACCACCATGAATAACTTCTGTAATAATATATCTCTTGCTGGTCTTTTTGATCTGGGATTTTACAGTCTGAATTTACTTGGAAGAGAGGTAGGCTGTGGGAAAGACTGGACAGATTCTTGGTGAATGGATACTGGCAGTCCCATTTTCTCCATACTTTTGTGACCCACCTTCCACTTGCTGGCTCAGACCATAGACCTCTTCTCATTACCATTACCTCTCCTCCCCCCACCTACAAGCAATTCCCTTTCAGATATCTAAATTTTTGGTCAGCTAATGACTCTTTCCTTGCTGAGGTGGCTTCTTTGTGGTCAGGGGTCCTTCACCCTGACCATTGGACTAGGCTTTCCCTTCTTCATCAGAAGGTGGGCAAGGGCCTCAAGAAGTGGAGCTGGACTATTTTTGGAGATGTGTTTTCTGCTGTGGAGGTTGCTAGCAGGAAGGTGGCCCAGTTAGAGAAGGAGGTGTTGGAAAATGAATCCTTGGATGGCCTTCTTCTTCAAGCTCAGGAAAACTTACTCACCACTAACCATATTCAGGAACTACTATTAAAGCAAAAAGCAGCTGTGAATATTTTTACAGAGGGAGACAGGAACACAAAATTTTTTCATGCTCATATCAAATACAAGAGAAGATGCAATACTATTCATAAAATCATTTCTGCTGATGGTACCCTCCTTACTGATAATTCTGCCATTGCACTTGATGCTGTCCAGTACTATCAGCACATTCTCAGCCAACCCCAGCTTGAGAGAACCCAGTTTGATAAATCTTTATTTGCTCAGGATGCACAGTTCACCAGCAACATTGAGTTGTGTCATATTCCTACAGAGCAGGAAGTCTGGGCTGCCATTTCCACTCTTGATAGTTCTAAAGCAGCAGGTCCTGATGGATTTACTGCTGACTTCTATAAGAAAGCATGGAGCATTGTTAAGCTGGAGGTGATCCATTCCATCCAGTCCTTCTTCCAGAGGCAGGACATTCCATACTATTTTAATCACTCTAATATTGTTTTAATTCATAAATCAACTAAGGCTGAATCATGGAATCATTATAGGCCTATAAGTCTGTCATCTATAATCAGCAAGACCATCAGCAAAATCCTGGTTTCTAGACTATAGCCTCTCTTAGATAAAATTATATCTCCCAGCCAATCTGCATTTGTTCATGGCCGTTCCATTACTGACAATGTCCTTTTGGCCCATGAAATGCTTCTGGATCTGGATAGGAGGTGTAGAGGTGGGAATCTCATCTATAAGCTGGACATCGGTGAAGGCACATGATACACTCCATTGGGATTTTCTTACGGATGTTCAATCTGCTAGGGGATTTTACGGCGGTTTGCAATCTTATCCACGAGATGGCTCCGATCGAATAGTCACTCCATCCTTATCGATGGTCGAGCTTGGGGTAATTTTGTTGCTTCAGGGGTCTTAAGCAAGGTGACCACTTGTCCCCTTCCCTTTTCATTTTGGCCATGGACTATTTTTCCAGGGTGCTCAGCTCCCCAACCGAGTCCCAACACCTGTATAGATACCATCATAAGTCCAATATCCATATTTCCCATCTCATTTATGCTGATGATGTGATTATTTTCTCCAATGCTCAGAAGAATGCTGTTAAGAATATTATGAAATGTCTCCAGCATTTCCAGGCTTGCTCAGGTTTACAATTCAATGCTGATAAATGCCAATTGATCTGCCATAAAAGAATGACACTCTGTCATAAGAACTGGATCCTTCAGTTCTTGGTTTCAGAAGTCCTCCTGGCCCTCTTATATATCTTGGTGTTCCATTACTCAGAGGGAGAATTAAGCAGACCCACTTTGACTCCATTCTCCAGAAGATTCATAATCAACTTTCTAGCTGGCCCCATTCCTTCTTATCTAGTGGAGGGAGGATAACACTTCTTAAAAGCATTCTCACTACCTTCCCTTCCTACACCCTTCAGATGATAGCTATGAACAAATCAACTCAGATGCAGATGGAAAGGCTCTTTAACAGATTTACGTAGTGCAGGAATAGGAGGCGAGTGCATTGGACTTCTTGGCTTAAGGTTGCTAAACCTGCTTGGGCTGGGGGTATTGGGGTTAAAAGTCTGAATCAACTCTCCCAGATCAACCACTGCAAGTTGTGGATCAGATTTCAATCACAAAATTCCCTTTGGGCTAAATTCATGATGGGTAAGTACTGTAGAGATTATCACCCAGCTTTGGTATCTAGGAAGTTGGGAGACTCTAGAGTGTGGGTCAACATGCTTCAGGCTAGACCCAAGGCTCACAATATGTTCCCTTGGGAGCTGGGTGGTGGCCAAATCTCCTTCTGGTTGGACAAGTGGTGCCCTGAGGATTGGCTCCTGCCAGCCACTGATGTCACAAAAGCTCCTTTGCTGAAAGTTGCTGACTGTTGGAGCAATGGTGAATGGTCTCTTCCCAGGCTCACTTCCCTTCTTCAACCTGATTCTACAAAGTTGGTGGCTGCTATACCTCTACACCCTTCCACACCTGACAGAATTAGTTGGGCTGCTTTTAAATCTCAAAGTTTATCTAAAGCTATTTACTCAAAGCTGTTCCAGTGGCAGGCTTCTCCTAGGGACTGTGCCATTTGGAATAAATATCTAACTCACTCTATGTCCTTTTTTTGCTGGAAGGCTGCTACACAATGTCCTTCCCACTCGATGACCTCCTCGAGTTAAAAGGTTTGAGGGGTCCCTCTTCTTCGCGGATTGTGTATGAAGGATGAGGAATCCAATTCACATCTTTTCTTTGAGTGTCCTTTCTCCCAATAGGTCTGGACTTACTGTACACAGTTCTTTAAGTTGAATCTGATCAATCTATCCTGGAGATGTCTATTGACCCACAATTTTATATTATGATATTTTAATTTGATTGCAACGACGCCAAAAACTTGACCCTGCTATATTATATGTATAGAATTGTAATTTTTTATGTTGTGGATGCTACGCGAGTATACGTATCGTATCAAGTAATACGGGGCTCTAGTGGAGTCCTGGTTATCGATCCCACGGGGAAAGAGAAAATTAAATAACGACTAATTTTAAAATAATAATAATAATAATAATAATATACGAAAATTTGGAATTCTGAATTTAAGCGCAATAAAGTAAGCTAAGTATTTTAATTAGATAAATTAATTAAGTAGAAAATTAATACGAATTGCAAGTGCAGGAAATAAAATTAATTGCTAAATAAGTCTTAACTGTTCAGAAAAAGTATCTTTCCCCTTGTTTAGAAATTTAAGTGATTGATGAATTTAAATAGATAATGTTAAGGTATTGTGACAAATAGGAGCATTCCTATTCTTTACCCTTTGGTCCGAGTGTAAAGAATATTGACTAATCCTATGTTTGATTGCGGAATCCGCGGCTAGAGTCTGGGAGGATACCGGCTGCCACTTCGAGCTCCCACGTTCCCCTCTCACGAGGGCTAACATTTACACTTCGGCTCTCGAACAATAGGATCGAATTGAATATTTTAGTCTCGTCACACTAAAATGCTCGATTCTACGCCCGGTGATATTATTTCCCTATTTATTTGCACCCTCCTTCCAAGGCTTTTGAATTTCCCCGAATATCAGATGTAATTTTTACTATAGTTGATAATCAACATATTTTAACAAATCAAATGGCCAGTTTGAAAAGTAAATTAAGTTTTAAGTAAAAATTATCACAATTTATTACTATATAAAAATATCTTTATTTTAATTTCATCAAGTCACTTAATTTCATAAACGAGGAGAAAGACTAAATAAACTACTCAGAATGCATGGAAACTAAACTAAGCATGGATTTCATTTAAAGTTAAAAATAATAAATACAAATACTTATCTTAATTTATCCCCAAGCAGACTCCTCGCAATTCCTTTGACTCTTCCTTCCAGTACAGCAAAACTCACTAAAAACTTACTAACTCACTAAGTACTCACTAAAGATTCAAATTAACTCACTTAGAACACAAAGACTGCACACAAAATAACACTAAATAACACAGACGTAACACACAAAAGACTTAATTTCGGCTTCTATATATAGAGGTAAGCAAAGGACCAAGAGGTGTGTAAGCATCCCTTCAAAAAGTGTCCAGGTTCAATGTATCTGCACCATTTGAACTATCTCGCCATCGGCGACGAACTACCTCGCTGTCGGTGAGGCTTCTAGAAGATCTTCAACCGCTCTAGCTCGCTGTCAGCGGGTCGGGCTCGCTGTCAGCGAGACAGTAATAAATTCTTCAGAATTTTCTTCTCGTAACCTCGCCGTCGGCGGGCTCGATCTCGCCGTCGGTGACTCAGCACAATTTGCATGATTTTGCTCCAAATTCACTCCTTTTTATGATTTTTGCTTTTATCACCTAAATTCTTTATTCCTGCAATAAAATAAAGAAAATACCCTTCTTTAAAGTGCAATTTCATCAAAAATAGGTATGAATTTCTTAATAAATTTTTCAGCGATCAAAATCCCCCAAACTTACTTATTACTTGTCCTCAAGTAATTTTAGTACTACATTAAAATAATGAGTTTTATAATAAGATTTTTCAATTTAAATAACTATGAATTAGATTAATTAATATCATAATAAAGTTAAACAAAAATAATTCATGTAATTTAATTAATCTTATAGAAATAAATTATTTAGTTATCGAGTCTAAGATTTCTAGCTTACTATTCATTTCGGGAATGACTATATTTAAAAGAATAACTACTTAAGATATTCATATGATAAGAAATTCAAGAAAATACTATTAGGTAAAATTCTAATCCATAAACATAAGTTTGGAAATATCTAAGTTTTTCCCTTTAGGTTAAATCAATTGAAGCCGATTTTGATAAGGCATCTCCTCGAAGCTTCTCCTCATTTTTTCTTTTTTCTTTTTCTTTTTTTTTTTTAATAATGAGGATTACTGTATGCTGGAGAGCACTGTTAATAATTTTGAACTTCATTTTCATCTTCCTAAATTTGAAACTTAGGAATATTTCTTAGCTTATATATACTTCATAGTTTTTACTTCATTGATTTTCAATCTTTTCTTTTTCACTTGAATACTTAAAATTTCAATTTTAAAATATAGTTTTCCTTACTAAAAATAGTTTACTATATTCTTATTCTCTTTAACCAAAATATTTTATTCTATTTAATCAATTAAAGTACTAGAAATATTTTATTTAACCTTTTATAATAATTAAATAAAATAATTCATATTAAATCAAATTGAAAAATTTCGTTATAAAAATCATTTTATAATAATTTGAAAATAGAAATTGAGAACAAGTTAATAACTAAATTTGTATTTTACTCTCCCCCAAACTTAAATTTTTATATCTATTCTAAATAATGGATAAGAAGGGAAGTAAATAAATCATACCTTTGAAGTTTAGGTATTTTTTTTTCTTTGAAATTTTTGCGAGCTTTTTCATTTTTCATTGAACCTGTACTTGTTAGTATTCTCCATATATATATAACAATTTAAAGAAAATGCGGGGATAAAATCTAAGATAAGTATTAAACACAACGAGTTAAAATAACTCTACACTACACATATGAATTACTAACATATTAAAAACAATTGAACTAACAGATTAACAATTCTAAAAACTTAAAACAATACAAAATAAAATAAAAACATATTAAAGAAAACTATCATCCTAATTAACATAAAAACAAATGCAATTAACTAACACAAAAACAAAAACTAACTACTATAACAATCCAAGCAGATTAATCTAACTAACATCCAATGTCTCAAAATATAAAGTACTGAATATTACAAACATATATACAGTCCTCAAAATAACTTACATCAAACAAATAAAATACATAAAGTCCTAATCTTCAGCATCAAAGTCCCAAACTATATCATCCCCTCCTTGATCCGTAGGCTGCTGAGAAGGCGAGCGGGGGTGATGCCGAGTGTACACGGGGCATTCGGAAAGACTACATCTAAATCTCCACTCCTATAACGACGTTCAGCTTCATAATATGCAATCTCGTATTCAGAATGTCGCTGGAGGTATTCACTATCATAATCATGTCTTCTCTCCAGATTATCAATCCTTTGATCAAAATGATCAAACCTTCTCCCATGGTCTCTCCAAACTGCTCAAAACTCCTCCTATGCAGAGTCAATTCATTCATCAGATCTTGTAAGGTAGGGGTGGTAGGCTCAGGAGGTCCATAGCTAGTAGAGGGTATATCTCTACTTGATTGAGTAAAATAACTTCTTACTCCTGCTCTCCGCCCTTCATGGGACTCATACTTCTTAATGTTAGCGAGTTGTAAGTGGTTTCATAGGTTCCACCCATTCTTCATCATCTCTAGCCTCAACTCGGAAAGTTGGCGAGTGCAAAAATCAATCCGGGGTGGCCCAATCCGGCTCCACTCTCATTTCGAGGAGTGGCCGGGATATTCGATAAATAACTCTCCCGATGTTGATGGTTCTATTATTCGAATGCGAAATTCAGAATTGCTCTATCTCGTGTTACCTCACTATGGTGATATGTGGGTAACGAGTAGAATAAATGAAGTAATGCCGAGCCTTGAGAGCGCATTTAATTTGGAAAGAGGAAAATTCACTCTTTCCCGTACGCTTCATTTTCCATACTGCGGTCCCATCGATGAGAAAGTTAATGACTTCCTCCGAGTGGTCCTTCCATCGTTCCAAAAGTTTCATACTCGCTAAAGTGCGAGTCATGAACTTCATAGAACGCGTTAATTCTAGCGACATTAAAATCTACAAAAAACCCTCGTACCTTTACGGGTGCATCTTCAGCTGACGATCAATTGGCATAAAAATCTTTCACCACTTCTACGATATGCTCTATACTGAACATAACAGAAATTTTCCCAGCCTCGTTCCTTTATAATCCGCTCTACCTCTCATCCCAGATTTTTAAATACCCGATCCGCAATGCACTTTCTTCCTTGTATATTTTCTAAATATTTTACCTGTGCTCGTGCATTAATGAATCAGTTTTCGTCGAACTCTACTCGACGTTTTTGTCGTGGAGCCATTCGATCGATCTGTGAAAATCATAAAAATTTTCACCAAACTTAATAATAATCCTAAGAAGGCTTCCTACAACATCTGTAAGCAATTTAAATCAAATTCCATGGATTTCCACCCAATATTTCTTCCACATTTTGATTTTTCCCAAAATTTGCAATGTGGTAAAAATACATGGTGAAAATCAAAATTTTTTTTGCATAGGAGTGAAGCTCTTACCAAGAGAAGATGAAATCCGGTGTTTTTGAGTGATGAAATCACTTCAAATCCAAGATCTCTCAAGCCCTAGGTCGGTTTTTGCAAAAATTGGAGGTTGGGGATGATGAATAGTGTTTTTGACCGGTCAAATATATATATTTTTTCCTACCTCGCTGTCAGCAAGATTTTTCTCGCCGTCGGCGAGCTAATTTTTTTCAGAACCAAAAACTTTCGGGAAAAATCCGCTGTCGGCGAGAAATTCTTCTCTGTCAGCGAGTTCGATCTCGGTGTCGGCGGGATTTTTCTCGCCGTTGGCGAGATTCCAAAAAATTTAAATTTCTGAAATTCGTCACTCATTTTCGTCCTTGATTTGTCTTATATTATATTTCCGATCACATCATTTATTAATTTAATATGAAGATTAGCAATTTATACACAAATAAATTCACACAACACAACAAATTAACTTTAATATTGAAATCCATGAGATGTACAAACTAACATAATTTTTAGACTCTATAATCAAACTTCAAACTTCAATCCTTACTACTAATCAGCATCGCAAACCAAACCACGACACACTAAATGCTGATACAAAACTATGACGCATATCTCAATTAAGTTTGAGATATTCAAATCATCACTCCACACATAATAAAAGTCTAAATCAAATCAGATAACATAAACACAAACATACTATGAAAATCTTTACTACTACTCTTCAATGTCAGAATTTTCATCTTCTCTGATATTTCCGATATGACGATGATGCACAAATAAGTTATAGAAAGGCTTGAAGGGAAATTTCGAAGCAGATTCTTCAGTGATCCAACCCTTTTGTCTCAGTAAATGAAGAAAGCTAGCTTCCAAGTGTCCAGAATGATCGAAGTGTTCCTTCATCCTCCAGTCAATGTGATTAAATAAATCGGATATATTGTCGATTAAATCTCTCACATTCCGTAGTTCTTTCTCCATTCCATTAATTTTCTTCATAAGTAACTCCGTTTTATCTGAAATAGGCCTTGCTATAGGATGATTCTGTGAAGCTCTATCAGAGATGAATGTAATGTCTTCATTATTGTCCAAAGTAGGGAACATATCTGTAGGATCAAGCGGCTTCCAAGGTAACAGAACCTTTTCCCAAGCTTCATAAGAAACCTGGTACTGACTGCATAATGCAAAAATAGTAGATGGGTGTCCTAGTCCGTGAACTGACCCATGCACAATTAAACCCAATGCAGACTTAACAATTATTGATCCCACGTCGATAGGCAATCCAATTTGAATACAATAATTCAATATAGCGCATTCTTTCGAAACCTTGTTTACCCTCGTAAGTAGGTAACAATTTAGATGAGATGAAAAAGTACCGGTGCTTCGAGACGAGATTCAAAAGTGATGCGAGAGAAACTAACATACCTGTCTTCACGCATTTCCCAATCTTTCGGTTCATCAGTCAGATATCGAAATATCTCATTCATATTATACCGAGAAGGCACAAAATTTGAATAGTGACATACCAGGGTGTTTTCTATAGAGAATAACTCATTCACTCTTGATGGAGTAAACGTCACCCATCTTCCTCGGACGTAGATATTCTCAATGTTGATCGCATTTAAGTTAGAGTAGAACTCTTTCACAACTGGAATAACAACAGCAGACGTAGTGTAACAGAATACCTCCCAGTGCCGCTGCGCGATCATTTCTTCTATTTTCATAGTGGAATTCTCTAATTCTCGATTGACAAATACCCGTTCCTTGATAACTCTTTTCTTTACCAAAACCTTATTGAAGATTCTCTGCGCTTCTGCACTCACAAATTTCCTCCGGTTAAACACTCCAGATTTAGAAGAATCCAAGAATTTGGAGGCCATTATGGTGAATGGAATAATTTCTAGTGAAGAAGGCAGAGTTAGAATGGTTTAAGAATGATCTTTCACTAAGGATTTAGTGTTGAAACTGTCCAATTTGGCATTTAAAGTATATATAACTCATTTTTATAACTTCCTCGCTGTCGGCGGGAGGTTTCTCGCCATCGGAGACTTAGTTATAAAAACTACCTTTCAAGTTCTCGCTGTCGGCGGGCTCATTTCTCGCTGTCAGCGAGCTTATGTATAAACTGAATTAGGCGCAAACCTCGATGTCGGCGAGTATCGACCTCGCCGTCGGCGAGATTTCAAAATAATGTCCAATTTTGCTCTAAATCGAATAATTTCTTTTCTCATCATAATGGTTCAAATATGTGACGATTCTTAATAATAATTGAGTAGTAAATTTCAATAATATAAGTAAATTTCAATAATATAAACTAACTATTAAAATACAATAAAAATAGATAACTAATATGGGTTGCCTCCCATAAAGCGCTTGGTTTAACGTCGTCAGCCCGACCTAATCTCAATTATTAATCAGGTTGACTAAGCATTAAAACCTCTTTATAGTTAGGTCTTATACCTTCGAAATATGGTTTTAATCTATGTCCATTAACTTTAAATTTATGTCCGAGTTTTTGGATCTTCGATTTCTATAGTTCCGTATGAAAATATTTGAGTTATGGTGAAAGGTCCTAACCATCGAGACTTCAATTTTCCGGGAAATAATTTCAATCTAGTATTATATAACAAAACTTCCTCGTCTCGGTTCAAAATTTCTCTGATTAATCTTCCGATCATGCCATAATTTCATCTTTTCTTTATAAATCCGATCATTATCATATGATTCATTTCTTAATTCTTCCAATTCATTTAATTTCAACAATCTCTTCTCACCAGCTTCCTTCATATTATAATTAAATTCTTTAATCGCCCAATATGCTTTATGTTCTAATTCAACTGATAAGTGGCATGTTTTTCCATATATAAGCCTGTAAGGAGTCATTCCAATCGGAGTTTTATAAGCGATCCTATAAGCCCATAATGCGAGTGTCTAATCTAATAGACCAATCTAACCTATTTGGGTTTACAGATTTTTCTAAAATACGTTTAATCTCACGATTGGATACTTCAGCTAATCCGCTAGTCTGTGGATGATAAGCAGTGGATATCTTATGAGTAATATTATATTTTTCTACTAGTTTGTGAATGTATTTATTTCTAAAATGAGTTCCTCCGTCAGTGATAATCACTCTCGGCATTCCAAATCTAGTAAAAATATTTTTCATCGAAATTTTGAAACACTCTTAGCATCACACCTAGGTAAAGCTTGTGCCTCAATCCATTTGGAAACATAATCAACGACTACTAATATATATGAGTTTCCAAACGAAGGAATAAAAGGTCCCATAAAATCTAATCCCCAAACATCAAAAATTTCAACTTCTAATATAAAATTTAGAGGCATTTCGTTTCTTCTAGATATATTTTCTACTCTTTGGCATTTATCACAAGTTTTAATATCTGCATACGTCTCTAAATAGAGTAGGCCAGTAAAATCCAGATTGTAGAATCTTATAAGCAGTTTTATCAGTCCCAAAATGTCCTCCAAAATCAGAATCATGACATTTTTGAATAATTGGTTCAGTTTCTTCATAAGGTACACATCTTCTAATAATTAAATCTTTACATTGCTTATATAAATATGGTTCATCCCAAAAATAGATTTTCGTATCATGAATGAATTTTTTCTGTTGTTGCAAAGTTAGCATAGGTGGTAAAATATTACTAACTATATAGTTTACTATATCAACATACCATGGTATTTTCCACTCATTGATATTATATAGTTGTTCATCGAGAAACTCGTTTATAATTTCATTTTCAATATCGAGATAATTCATGATTTTCTAATCTTGATAAATGATCCGCAA
>JAKZJZ010002393.1:0-17063 GCA_022702705.1 Papilionanthe hookeriana x Papilionanthe teres
GGACCCGCCTTTTAGAAATTCAAACCACTTCTAAACTCCCCGCAAACTCCACAAACTCGACCATAGACCCCTAATCACCTGGAGGGTCGAAATCAAATGTGGAAGTTTAAAGGATGAGTTCCTATAGACTCTTTCGTGCTCAGACTACCCCAGCGGTCCTGGTCTCGATGAAGGGCCGACTTACACACACATTACACTTATACACTACACTTACACACTACATTTCCACACACTTCCTAAAACCACACCCATACCCAACTCGACCTCCCGACTCATGTAGGTGATTCACATGGATGGTCCTTAACCCCTAAGCCCTCGCTAAGAGGGTTAGGAACAACATAACGAATGCCTCAAATGAGTCCTTTCATGGCTCATATGGGCTTCGAAATGGCTTCATGGCTCAACCAAAATGATTTCTTTCCACCTAAATTCACCCAATCTTCAATTTCCCAAATTTTCAATTTTCGACCCCCGGACCCTACACCTACTAAACCTACCCAAAACCCTCGAATTACCCAAATTTTCGCAAAATCTCCAAATTACCTAAAATTTTCCAAAATCAATCCCAAACACCTCCACATCACTCAAATTGATCATCCATACCCAAAAATACCAAAAATTCCAAGAAAACCCCCCAATACCCTCCAAATACCCAAAATACCCTTCTCGGCCTAAAAATCCAAAAATTCAGAAAATTCCCAGAAAATTCCAGAAAATCCCAAATATTCCCAATTTCATTTTGTCCAATTACACCATGGGCCAATTTTGTCAATTTACCCTACTTTTGTCAAAACCCCCAAATCGACCCATTTTAACCCAAAGTGGACCCAATGTCAAACCAAACATACCCAATTGACCCCAATTTTGGTCCAATTCAATTCTAAACTTCAATTCAACATTCCCAATACCAATTTAGACCAAATCCAAGTCCAATTTGATTGACATTTGGATCCAATTTCACTTTGGGCCTTAAAGCCCAAATTTGGACCCATGACCCAAACTTAACCCAAACTAACCCAATTCAACTCCAATTAACCCCAAATCTTTTCTAAACCTTCCTTAACATCCTCATAAACAAAACACTAACATGATTTGCCCAAGATTTCGACCCAAACCCCACTCAAATTCAACCCAAAATCAAAAAGCCCAATTTCGACCTAAACCCAAATCTAACCCAAATAGGCCCAAACCCCAAAATTAAAACCCAACCAGAGCCAAAACCTCTTTGAAACACTCCCATAAACATTTCTTAACATTTATTTTACATCAATTTCAACCCTAGCCCAACATTGGCCCAAGTTAGCCTAATTCGACCTACATTGGCCCATTTACCAAATAAACCCAAATTCAACCCAATTCAAACCCAAACCACCTTAAATCTATTTCAAATTATTCATGAAACATCCCTAAACCAAAACCAACAACTATTTGGCCCAAACTTCTACAAAAATTCCCATCCATGAACACATCCTTAAACTTAAAAGCCCACTTCCCTTAAACCTTCTTAAAAGCCCATTTCCTTCAAAATTCAAAAGCCCAAATCTACCCTAAAGCCCACATGACATCTCCATTTGTCATCCATTTAATTAAATCCATTACCTAAGTCCTAAAATCATCATTGAATTATTCCAAATGAAGCCTCATGCCAAATCACCCCTAAATACTAAAATTTTCCTTAAATCCATTTCCATGAAATCGACTTTACTTTTCCCAAGCCAAATGGAGCCATGGAGCCATGCATAAGCCATATGCAAGCCATGAGAGCCTCTTTACATGTCACCATGCCATTTTGGGCAAAAGGAGGAGGCTCTTTCCTTAATTCCTAAAGGTGATTAACCACTTCCATGTTTCCACTAAACCATGCTTAAGCCTAATCGTGCTTGGATGGTGACTCGACCCTACCGATTATGCTCGAGCCAAATCACTTTTCCCTCAGCCAAAACCAGGCCTCAGGTGGTGCACCTAGCCCAAATGGGTGGGTTGACCCATTTAGGTTCAAATCTAGCCATGCCCCATTCCACTTTGGATCAAAGCCTTTACACATGTCCATGGCCAATCGATCAGCACAAACCTCCACCCTCGACCCACCCGACTTCGAGGGTGACCCATGCTCGGCCGGCCGGCCACCAGGCCGCCGGAAAACACCATGGCCGAAAGTTCACATGTGAGCCAACATCGAAATTCTCACTCGCCGAGCCGCCCCATCCCCGCTGGCTACCATGGCCGATCTTCTCCTCACCGTAGCAAACTCGATCCCAAGCCCTAACTCCCCCGGGAGGCCTTCCACCCTCTCCTATTTAAACCCCTCACCCTCTCGGCCAAAGGGGAGCCAAGCACAAACCCCGCCGAAACTCGCCAAAATTGTTCCAAACCCTTCACCATCCCGAGAGCAGCTTGATCCCCGATGTCAATTTGCCCTAATCCCCACCAACAGAGCCCAACTTCTCAACCGAAATTCCACCCAAAACCAGGACACTTTGCCACAGCTGAGCCAATCCTCAAATCGACCGGTCCTACACCTTCACCGGACCAAGAGGAGAAGTTTCCCACCGAAAGCCCCATCTCCAAAGCCACCCAGCTTGCTCCAGCCTCCAAGCTTTGTGGATCGACCGTGGTCACTTTCATAGCTAGGCAATTCACCGCACCGGAGACTTCATCCGGAGCTTCACTGGGACCCAATCGAAGGTGCAACAACTCTCGATTGAAGCCACACTTCTCCGAGCTAAGGTATGAGTTAACTATTCATCCCGAGCTTCCGGAGATTCTCCATTTCAAATGCCTTAGTTCCAATGCATGTTAGCCGTATAGATGTGTTCGTCTCTTCAAGACGAATCCATGAGAGCATAAGAACATGAAAATCCATCGAGAATCGAGTGAGATCTTAGTGGATTTAGTGTGGACGCGCTCTCGGGCGAGAACACTCGGGACGATGAACGGATGCCGTCCATTCGATACACGCGCGCACGGACGGCCATGATCGCGTCGGACTGCAGAGACGGTACGAGAACCGCGGGGCCCGGCCGCCGACTCGATGGCGGCGTCGAATGGGAGCGCGACACGCGGCGTTTCGGAGTCGCCGAGGCTCGACGCGGCGCCGCGTGGATAAATAGAAAATTAGGGTATTTTTCTATTTATTTAATTCCCCAAACTTCAAAAATTCATATCTCTCGTGTAGAAAAATCACAAAAATAAAATAAAAATACCCTCTCGCTCAGATGAATGTAGGAGAATAATGTGGAAAAGAAATCATTTAATTTAATTAAGTATTTTATTTTTTATGATTTATTTACTCTCTCGCATACATTTAATTCTCCATGCATGTATACAATTCACCATGGCATGAGACCATAGGGCTTTTGAAGCCTCCGAACTCGGGAACATTCCCCGAATTTTCCAAGGTCGAGGCCATCTCTCGTGAAAAGTTATTTATTTTTCAAATGCATGTTGTCTGTTTTGAGTATTTTAATTCCAAAAATTAGCATGTTGTGAAATAAATTCTAGAAATATTTGGTGATGTTCTTTATGACCAGAGAACTCTAGGAAAAATAGGACTTGAGTTAATTCACTCGCATTAACCCTAATCGGCTTAAACACCTAAAATAGGTCTTTAATTAATTAGAGTTAACCAGGCATCAAATTGACTTGAAATCAATTCTCCACTGACCTTTAGGATCAGAGGAATCCACCATAAAAATTTGAAGTCAATTGGACTTGGTTAGCCCCACTAATCGGGTTGATTAAGCCACTTAGCCATTTTAAACTTTAAAAATTCATAACTTTTAAAATACTTTTTAAAAATTCACCAAATTGGTTTTGGAGCCTCTCTGATATCAGGAGAACCCAAGAAAATTAAAATTTCAATTTTCTAAAAAAGTTGATTTTTAATAATATTTTAATATTTTTAATAATTAAAAAATAATAAAAATCACAAAAATAATAAAATTCACCAAAATGTCACATTTTGAATTTTAATCACTTAGGAACAAATCCCACATTTTTCCTAGGTCTATTTAGTGAGATATTAAATTTTAAAGCCCTAGGGTAATTTTAAAATTAAAAAAATGTATTTTCTAGCATTTTCACTAAAATAATTATTATAAATCATAGAAAAATCAGAAAATTGCAAAATTTGTTTCTCTGGTTTCCTTAATATCAGAGAGATTTTTGAAAAATATAAAATCCATTTTTCAACATTTATCTTATTTTTAAATTAATTAACACTCCAAAACTCAAAATAATTATAATAAAAATAATATAATTCAAAAATCACCAAAATTGGTCCAAGTGCTTCTCTGGTCATTAGGAATGTCCCCTAATTTTCTTAAGGACAGAAACTTTTCCCTTGGTCATGTTATCAAATTTTCCTTGAAAATCTCTATTTTTCACCAAAAATAATTATATAAATAAATTAAATACAGAAAAATCACATTTTCTCCTCTCATGTCTTTATTGACATATGAGTAAAGTCACATAAAAATTTCAAGTTCATTTGAGTTCAATTTAGTGAGTTATGAAATTATTAAGCTTAAAGGGTAAAATGGTAATTAAAATCTTTAATCCTTAATTAAAACTTTAGGTTTAATAAAAAATCAACAAGTAAAATATTTGATCCTAATCTGATTTGGATGATTGAAATTTAAATAATTAAAGGGTAGAAACCCATTAAATAATTTTAAAATGATCAAACTTTAATTAAATAATAGATTAAATTTGAAGAATAATAAAATCGGAATTATTAAAATAAGGGATCTTTATTAGGAAGAGATTTATTCTTTAATTTAAAAAATCCCTAAATTAATTATATCAACTAATACTCAATTTTTAATTAAAATGATAACTCAAATTTAAAATATTAAAAGACTTAATTTCAATTAAAATTAAAAATAAAGTAAATTAAAGATAAATTAAATTAAGATTAAATTTAAAAATTAAATTAAATTAAATTTAATAATTAAATTAAATTAAATTAAACAATTAAATTAAGTTAATTAAAATTAAATTAAATTAAATAATTAAATTAAATTAAATAATTAAACAATTAAATTAAATTAATTAAAATTAAATTAAATTAAATCAAACAATTAAATTAAATTAAATTAAAATTAAATTAAATTAAATTAAACAATTAAATTAAATTAAATTAAATAATTAAAATTAAATTAAATTAAATTAAATAATTAAATTAAAGTTAAATCAAATCAAATTAATTAAACACCAAGTCAAATTAAATCGAATTATGTTAAACTAAATTAAAACTCAATTAAATTAAGTTAAATTAAATATAACATCACCTAAGACATAAAAGAAATTAAATATAAAACAACTTGAACACTATTCCAAATTTAAACTCTTTAACTTAAATCAAGTCATTTCAATACTAATTTACCCTCGAAAGCTTTGATTATTGTAACTCCTAAATGAAACATTAAATGGAGTGTTACTTCACTCATAGTGATATTCAAATGTCCTAGTTCACCGAGCAAGTTAACAAGACTTCAAAACCTCGACGATCGATTCATTTATATAATTAAATTCATTTGGACTTAAAATAATCCTAGAAATATTGAAAAGATGTTTAAGATCCTTCTTAAGCACTTCCTCAATATGATAGGATATTTTTAAGAACAATCGAATTCGATTATTCTTCGATGAAGAAAATCGTCCTTAAACCAAAACCCAAAGAACCTAGACGTCATAGGAGATGACTAGCTATAGGATTAGGAATTTGGTAGAAAACCATAACCTTTCCCTCAGCTTTTACCTAGGAACTTGCTTAAATATGCTAATTGTGTTTTAAGTGCAACTTGGGATGACGGGAAGACCCTCCAGTACGCTTTTATTTTATTGCAATTTACTTTCTTGCAATTTACTTTCTTGCAATTTACTTTCTTGCAATTTACTTTATTGCAAATGCATTTTACTTTTCTTGTACGATAAAACAACAGCTAGCATGAAAACCCACACCTTTAGGATAGATCCCTAAAACCGAAAACCAAAATTAAGTTAAAAGTCATCGCAAGATAAAATTCACCGCCACAACATTTCAAAAGATAAAACAACTCAAAATTTAATCACAAACAGTAACACAAAACTACAATTGCAACTAAATTAAAACGTCCCGTTGGATGATCGGGAATACTTCTGATGATGTAACCTACGTGTCGCTAACTGGATTTCCCACTGCCTAAATGAAAGTGTGGAACTCATTCAACTGAGTTTAGCAAATTCATCCGGACTAAGTGAATCCGATAAAAATAACGATGCCGAAGGATGGAACCGTGGGATCTTAACCTAGGTGTCGTTATAATCAACTTTAAGATTTGTTTTAATTAAAACACAAAAAACGCTTGGAAATTAAGATTTTCTCTAAACCAAAACACTTCTCTCATCCCCCGATTTATGATTTCTAAAACTAAACCTCTCGCAACAACAAGGAGCTCTGAGCATGGTGGGCAAGCATGACCATCGTCATCAGCAAAACCCGAGTCTACATCAGCTAAACATTTCTTAGAATTAAATAACTAAACCATAGGATTTCGAGGTAGCTTGCCTAAGTGCAACATAAATCCTCAACTCTTCGTTAGGCATTTGCATTGCAAATTAAGCCCTAACCGGTCTTAGGATTCCGAGGTAGTCGTCCGATACGATATAAACCCTCACATTTTCTAGTGCTATTTGTTTGATTTTATCATACAAATATAAGCCCTAATTAATTGAAATCGGCAAGATCGAAATATCAAATAAACATTAGGACTTTCCTAAATTCAAGACAAACAATAGGATAGTCGGAAATTATCGAAGTTCACTTCGAATCGTTGATTTCTCCTACCTCTCTTCCTTTGGATTCACAAAACAAAATGTTCCAAAATTTGATCCATTCCCTATCGAAATTCCAAAATTCAATCTTCGAAAACCTTAAACTTTCAAATTCTTGAGAGCGTAATCATCGATTATTATCGAGAGTTTTCTTAGGTGATTCCCGTCACTTAAGATGTAATTAACTATAGGGGCTTGCCTCTTATAGGGAATTTTAAAGAACCTGAGTAATATAAACCCCGTTTAATGTTTTCATATTAAGCAGGGGAAACTTGTCTGGCTTATAAAATTGGTTCGCGTACCAAACGGATGTCACAAATCTTCTAGTTTATTTAATCGAGCCCCACCATCAAGCAGGTGTATCTATCCTTAGTGATAGATACACGGCTTAGTGGTGTGGTATTCGTTTATATAAACTATTTGGGATGTGAGATCAGCTTGATTTCATATCTTAAAATTTTTCAAACTTAAAATTATTTTCAAAATCAAATACTACTTTTCAATTTATTTATTTAAACTAAATTAAAAATTTGCCGACAACTTCGTTAGGCGACCACTTTTCAAAATAAAACACACAACCTAAAAATATGCCGACAGGATTTCCGGCGACTCCGCTGAGAATATTCCTCTCTCCATTATAATCAAATAATTCCGTTTTCAAAAATCGGTAGTGTATCCATGTCCCTAATGGATCAAACTACTCCTTCTTTCCATTGGAATACTATGTTCATTTCTATCTCGAACAAGTATAGCCAACATTCTCTCGGATTTAGGAGCCACCGTTTAGACACCCCTAAACGGAGAGGTTCCGAGATCCTTTTACCTCATTTCCGAGGCGGGGTGGACCCCCAATAGGTGTTAGTTTAGGAATGATCCTTCGAGTCGAGAAGTCTTGCTTAAGACTTTCTTTTCCTTTCGAATCGATTCCTTACCTTCTCTACACCTTCGAACATTCCGTTCTAAATAAACAAACCCTCTAATAAGTGATTCTTTTAACAAATAATTCCTTCTTATAAATACATGAACAAAGAATGAGTTCGGACTCTTTTCAATTCCTTTCTTTTCGTCCCGAAGAAAAGAAGCATAACTCGAGACCGACAACCGAATCTACCTCGCGAAATGGAAGCCCCGAAACCGATTTTCTCCTTCACCAACGTGACTGGACTTCGCTGTCTATAAGGATGAACTGCCCGACAATGGGGTCATCCGATTTGGACAGGGATTTGAAAACACAAACGTCAAGGTCACCGACGTCTCCCTCTTTGCACTGACGAACAAGGTATCTAAAGCTGAGGAACCACTGCTTGAGTTCAACCTTAGGTCGATCCAAGAGTTTCCTCCCCGCAAAGGGTCCCGACTAGGAGGAGTACCGCCGTCCGGCAGAGGACCGTTCTCACTACCCCCACTCGGTCTAGTTGTTTCCGCACCTACCCCGACTTCGCCAAATCAAAGGGGAAAGGAATCCGTAACTATGATAAACCTCGTTACCGCGGAGGGTACGGATCTTCCCGTAAGACCTTCGTCTTCGAAATCGGGTCCAGCTCGAAGATTCCTTCGCCGACAAAGACCCAAAGAAGAAATAGAAATAGAAGGATCGCCAGGGAAGCCGTAGCCGCCGAGATCGCCTTCCCGGAGGAAATTCCGTAGTTGCCGTAATATACACCGTTACCGAATATACACCACCGCCCGACTACATACCACTTTTGGGAGGAAGCAAGTTCCATCCCCTCTCCGCCGCAGAGGATGAAGAGAATGTTCGAAAGATTGCCGCCACATTACCACGACCCGCATACTACAACGATAGCCGCAAGAAAAGAACCGTAACTACGCCGTTTGCTCGACCGCAAACTTTGGCAGAAAAGTTAGCAAGGAAGGAAAACCGCCCCGTGTCGGAAATTCTACGAAGGATGTGACGGGTGCCGGCCAAATCCCGTCTCGGGCCCCGAGTAGAACCCGCCGTCATGATAGAAAAGCCAAGCAAGAGAATGAAGGCTAGCCCGCCCGTCGTAGTATCGTGTTGACAGATTAGGAGGATACCACCTTCCAAGCATTTGGCCGATGCGACCATCCGGTCATAGACCTTCTCGCCGCTGAAGGATGGTGCGGCGTCCCACTACGGGGCGCTGAGACCGAAACAAGCAGCTCGAGAGAGAAAGTCTCGCCGAGAGGCCGGAATCGAAGAAAGTGCTACCGCGATGAAGGGGACTCGTGAAAAAGGACCCGCAACCATCGCATGACAACAACAAAGATACACGAAAGCTCCGCTAGAAGATGCCATGGAAAAGCCGAGAACCGACATCCGACGGCTGGCAAAAGAAAGAGAAGAAAAGTTCGGAGATGAGATCGACTCATCGGAATTCATGGACAACGAATATGCGGAAATCAACATGGTTGAGACACGAGCTTCATCATCTTCTCAAGGTGCTCCCGCAGACTCGCAGAAGAGAGGAGCCGGAACCGATGAAGAGACAGCCTTCAGAAAAGGACGACACGATCGCTCAAATGGCGAAGAGGATGGAAGAGATGGCCAGTAGCTCTAGCCACTCTCCAAAGTCAAGTACAACCACATGGAGAGACACCCCGGAGGTCATTCACATCGTAGACGGAGGAAAGGAGATTACATCCGTCAATGGGGATGACCAACTGAAAAGGATACAACACAAAGTATGATCCCCGAAAAGGATATCAAGAACTTGGTAGAACAGACAAGTGCGAGAAGCCCTAGCACAATCGAAGAACGGGACATCTATTCGGACGGGTAGACCTTACCCGGAAGAATTCGACGCCGTCCAATACCCAAAGGGCTTCGTACCACCTCTCGTTTAAGACCTTCGACGGAACCGGAACCCCCGACAAGCATGTTGCACACTTTCGTGCCGCTTGTTGCAATGCCGGCGGGAGCGATGCGCTACTCTTCCGACAGCTCGTTAGCGATCTGTCAGGAATCGCCTTCGACCGGTATGCGAATTACCCAACGGATCCGTAAAGACATTCTCGCAGCTAGAGAGCCTCTTCATTAAGCGATTTGTCGGAGCTCAGCACCACATCACTATAGGTGATTTAGTGGTAGAGAAACAAAGGCCGAATGAAACTTTGGTGGATTACATACTTCGATGGAGAAACTTAAGCATGAAGTGTGAACCACAACTGCAAGAACAACATGCGATCGGCATCTCGCTTAAAAGCATTCACGGCCCGATAAGCACTTCTCCTCAAGGGATTCACTATTAAGACTTTCGAGAAGTTGTTAAGCAAGGCCGGAAGCTTGCAAGAAGAGGCGAAGCAATTAAGTTTTGCCGACAAGACGGACAAGCGTAGCTTCGGTGAAGACTTTCGAAAAGAAATCTCGGGTCGCTGCGAGCATGACAAAGGCAAACAACCGATGCAAATACCACCGTAACGGCCGCAAAGAACTACAACAAAATTACCAAGAACCCTGGTCCAAACTATCGATCGTCTCCGCAAGATGAACAACCGTCTCGTCCGCAACGCACATCGAGGGAGCTTCGAGCAGAGAATATCCGTTCAAAAATGAAGCAAGATCGAAGATGTTCCGTAGCTTAATGAAAACTCCGGATTTCCAACTGCAGAGCCCAAAAGACTCGTAGGAAGTCAACAAGAAAGGTGATCCCAACTTTTGCCCCTACCATCGGATGCTTCGGGCACAAGATAGAAGACCGCATTACCTTCAAAAGTTGGCTCAACGACAACCTTCTGGAAAGGAAATATAACAATCCCGAAGGAGTACATGAAGGAACCCCGAAAGGAGGTTCCGTCAATGTTATCTCAACCGATCCCGTCATTCCGATAGATCCCTATGCAACCGACGATGGATGGACTACCGCCTCGACGAGATCTTCGAAGAAGATTTTAGACAACATCCGAACCGCTTCGGTGCGAGCTTCAATTCGGAGTTCGAGACCCGTTAAGCCGGTACTATCACTTGCGATGGAGGAACCACCTCGACAGAGAAAATCGAAGAGAAGAAGAAAATCGACGAAGAAGAGGGGACCGAGATTCCTAAGGCTAGACTAGGGGCCGCTTATCCTAGGATAGTTGTTTCCGATTCGGGGAGAAATCCTCGAACCTCTCGATTTTGTATGATTATCTCGCTCACTTCGGTGGGATCATATAATGATAAGGGTGATGGCGTTGGCTACGTTTTGATCGTTTCTAACGATTACGTAACTAGCGACAATCCGGGCGTCGATTTCGATACCAACAACAATTCTCAAATCATACATGATCTCGACGATCAAAATGACGAAGAAGACATCCATCAAGGAGGCTACGAGAGTTCAACAAGCAACGGATCTATCCGTGAGTTTCGAGGAGCTCCAGTTACAATAGAGTTAGAGCCTTCAGATTTGGAAGATAATCCAGAAGAGCCAGTCATTCCGATTCAGGAGGAGACACCGACAAACTCAATACTAGATTCAGAAGAAATTATAGAAGTCAACCTAAGAAGTGGAAAAGTTCTACCTCCGAGAATGGGTCCAAAAGACAAAGGAAAGCAGGTGGTTGTTCAAGAAGAACCAACCCCAGCAGAAGAAATACCCATTCGAGAAGAAGCCGAGACGCATGGAGAACAAAGTGGACTACAACGTGCTAGCCCATCTTAGGAAACTACCGGCCAAACCGAGCATTTACGATGCTCTCATCTTATCAAAGGAGATGAGAGAAGCTCCGATCAAGGCCTTACTTGATCCGGAAATTTGCTTAGCTCAAATGGCCGGAGATTCCTGGATGAGGTTTGCTCGTTAAAGGAACAACCGAGGTGTCACCTTCACGTACAATGACCTACTACTGGGATGCCAGATCACAACCGACCGTTGTACATTTCAGCTTACAATCGGGAAGTTTACGCTCTCCGCAGTATTGGTGGATCCAGGAGCATCAATCAATATAATGAGTCTTCGAACACTAGCATACTTGGAAATCGATGCTCGCGAGCTCGAGGCCGACAAAATGTTATTAAGAGGATTCAACCGTAAAGGAGAAAGAGCCCTCGGGTCAATAACGCTACCGATGAAGACCGGTGATTTAGCAAAGACAACCGCAAAATTTCATATAATCGATTCGAAACGTCGTTCAACGCTCTATCGGGCCGACCATGGATACATGAAAACAGGATGGTACCATCATCTCTCGCATCAGTTGCATCAAATATTACGATGGAGGAGAACAGCGTGCATCAAAGGAGACTTACAACCATTCTCCGTACATGAAATTGGAATCCATGAAGATGCAGCTTATTATGCACCGCCAAAGAAAACAATCTTCTCCGGAGACACCGTAACAAATAAAGCAAAGAAAGTTCGGGACAACGAAGAACCTGAAGTTCTAGTCCAATCAGCCACTCACCACTCCCTTCCGGCGAGATGGTGAAGGTTTCTCCACAACTCGCATCCGAGGTCGAGGCCGGGGACGAGGCCGTGGTAGAGACACTAGGACAATTGGACGTAAGAAACCAGCCATCAATGTTGATCGGGAAGATAGTTCCGAAGAGGAAAAAGAAATCAAGCAAGAAGCAAGAACAATAAGTCGAAAGAAGCCGCAATACAAGATCTCCCTCGAAGATGAAAAGAACGAAGAATACAAATCAATGTACGAGAAGATTAACCACTACGTACATACTATGACCCTAACTCCGATCCATTCTAATAAGATCGAGGGTATGGAGGTCAAAGAGGTACGTAGTGACGGTGCAAAGCCGATCAAATTCTACCGTGGTGCTTCTTCCTCCAAAACTCGAAAATAATGTACAATTCGAAGATGTCACTTCATCGAATTAATGGAATTACCTTTCGAGTGGTACTCTCCCCGTGTTCAAAATTTAATTCAACGTGGTTTCTTACCTCGACAATGGACAAAAGGCCAATCACAACATTTTGAAAAGTTATGGAATAACTCCGGCCGTCCTCCCAATTCAAAGTATGGACTCGGATTCGCGACAAGAGGGTCGACTGACGATACCGAATTTTGCTTGGTTGTCACTTGCAAGTCCAATGAAAACCGCATGGAAACTACGAGACGAACTCGAAGATTTACAAATTGGAGACGCTCCACCAGAATTCGAAGAAGAAATCAAATCTACAATAGATGAGTTAACGGAAGTTAACTTGGGTACTAGCGAAGAGCCTAGACCTACCTTTGTTAGCTCCTTACTCAATAAAGAAGACTCCGAAGAAATAATCAAGTTATTAATGGAATTTAAAGACTCGTTTTGCTTGGAGCTACGATGAAATGCCAGGATTAGCCCCGTGAGGTTGCAGTCCATAAGCTAGGAGTGGATCCTACTGCGTTCCGGCCGTACAAGGTCCCGTAAGAATGCGTCTGGAAATCGAACAACAAGTCATAGCCGAAGTTAAAAAGCTAATAGACGCTAAATTTGTCCGTGAAGAACAATACCCGACTCGGTTAGCCAATGTGGTGCCACGTAAAGAAGAATGGTCGATCGAATTTGTGTGGACTTCGCAGATTTAAACAAGGCATGTCCAAAAGATGAATTCCCTCTACCGATTCCAGAACCGATGATCGATATTGCTTCGACACATGAAATATTCTCATTCATGGATGGATCTTCGAGATACAACCGGATAAAAATGGCTCCGGAAGATGAAAAGCTTACAGCATTCGGAACGCCGATCGGAGTATTTTGCTACACGAGTGATGCCATTCGGATCGAAGAACGCAGGAGCAACCTACCAAAGAGCAATGACAAGAATTTTTGATGATCTCATCCACAATCAAGTCGAGTGCTACGTGGACGATGTCGTCATCAAAAGCAAAGTAAAGGAAAACCACTCGTATGATTTGAGAATTGTTTTCGAACGATTAAGACAATTTAACCTTAAGATGAATCCCTTAAAATGCGCCTTCGGCGTCACCTCCGGGAAATTCTTAGGATTCGTTGTCCGACATCGTGGAATTGAAATCGACCCGGAGAAGATTAAAGCCATCTTAGAAATGCCGCCTCCCAAAACCTTAAAACAACTACGATCTTTTCAAGGGAAGCCGGCATATCTTCGACGCTTTATCTCAAACCCGTCGTGTAGGTGTCAGCCTTTCTCGCACTAGTTAAAAAGGACGCCAAATTTATTCGGGAAGAGAAATGCCGAAGGCCTTCGAAGACATTAAACAATATTTAATGACACCTCCTCGTCTTAGCAGCCCTGGCCTCGTGTAGACCGCTGATACTTTACACCGCGGCTCTAGACGACTCCTCGGAGCCTCGTTAGCCTGTGTCAATGATGAGGGTAAAGAAAATGCTCTTTACTACTTAAGCCGTCGTTTACTTCCGACGGAGGTAAGGTATCCCGCAATTGAAAAGCATTGTTTGGCCCCGATCTTCGCCGCTCAAAAGCTCGTGCATTACATGCTTTCTCATAAGGTCAACCTCGATCTCGAAGTTTAATCCATTGCAATACTCGATGACTCGTCCAACACTTTCCGGCGGACTTGCCGGATGGTCAATGATATTATCGCAATTCGATATAACTTTCGTGCCTCTCGCGTGCCGTAAAGGGACAAGTCTTAGCAGACTTCCTCGCAAAGACACCCTTTGCCGCCGAATCTCCTCTCAACGACGATCCGCCGGATGAACAAATAATGAGCCTAGAAGACCCCGATGATCGACGTTGGGAATTGTATTTCGACGGAGCATCTTCAAGCACACAAAGACGAAGAATCGCAAGTGATAAGTGCCCGTGAAGGCAGGAATCGGGCTAATCTTTATAACACCGGAGCGGGGATGTTAAGATACTCCTACCACTTGACGAACCGTGTACAAACAACGAAGCGAATACGAAGCCCTCATAACGGGATTGGAATTAACCATTCAAATGGGGATAACAGACATCAACATCTACGGGGATTCACAAGTTAATCATTCAACGGATCACGGACAATACAGGATTTTTAAACCAAGACTCGAACAATACTTCCAAGTATGCTATACAACTTGTTGGAACAGCATTCCAAATGTGACAATCTACAAAATTCCTAGAAAAGAGAATGCTTTAGCAGATGCTTTAGCCCGTCTCGCAAAAGAATTTGCCTCGTTTGCAAGATGAATCGGTGGAAGTGTCGGCTCACTGACGTCAGGTCCTATCACAGCTTGACATGACATGATACACAAATCGAAAAAGAAAAAGAATCGACTGCAAGAAGTGACGTAAAACACGGAAGATTGGCGACAGACTATCGATGATTACCCGCAAACAGAAAGCTACCGGAGGATAGGTCGCCGGCCCATCGCATCAAGAAAAGAACTCGTCCTACGCATTAATAAACAACATATTATACGTAAGGTCTTTTGATCAAATGCGGCTAAGGTGCCTAAGCGGGTCCGAGGCCCGTGAAATTGTTAAAGAGGTGCATTCGGGACTCCGTGGCGCTCACCGCCGGGTCCAAAGATGAAAATGAAAATTAAAAGACTAGGGTACTACCGGCCCTCGATGATGACCGACCGCATGAAAATCGCCAAGAGCCGTCACCAATGCCAAGTGCACGTGAGTGGTTCTACATCAACCTCCAAATGTGCTACACCCGACAATTGCGTCGTGGCCATTCGAATGTCGGGGTACGTATATAGTGGGTCCGATGGAACCACCATCTTCAAAAGGACATCGTTTCATTCTTGCGGCTACAGATTACTTTTCCAAGTGGCGAGCGCTCCACTTAGAGAAGTGAAAGCACACCACGTGCTACGCTTTTCAAGAACCAAGTTGTCTACCGTTTCGGAGTGCCGCGCAGATCATCTCGTATAATGGGTCAGCATTCGAAGCACACAAATCAACAATTTTGTCGGAGACACGGAATCGACCGGCGATACTCGACAATTTACTACCCAAGAGCAAACGGCCTCGCCGAGGCTTTTAATAAAACTCTCGTTCAAATCTTAAAGAAAACCTCGGACGATAATAAGAGAAATTGGCACGAGAAATTGTTAGAAGCCTTATGGGCCTACCGGACAACCTTCGAACCCCTACTCAAGCTACACCTTACGCTCCGGTGTATGGGTCCGAGGCAAAGGTTACCTTTAGAGGTTCGCCTTCCTTCACTCGAATTGCAATTGCAAACAAGATCACGACGAAGAAAACGCCGGATTACGACTCGAAGAATTAGAAAGCTTGAAGGGAAAAGACTTGCAGCAAGCAACGTAATTTAGAACTATACCAAGCTAAGATGGTTCAAGCCCATGACAAACCGGTCCGCCCAAGAACCTTCAAAGTTGGTGATTTAGTTCTCGTTCTCAAGAGACCTATTCTCGCACACCGCAAGATAGGAGGAAAATTTGAACCCACTCGGGAAGGACCGTTTCGTGGTCGAAGCAAGATACTCGGGAGGTTCCTACCAGCTAGTGAATTGCCGGGGAGAACGACATATGCTTCCAATCAACGGACGATACTTGAAAAAATATTACGCTACTCGATGTTTCGAAGGAATGAATTCTTCATCCCTAAGAAACACGGGTGAAGTAATTACTTATGATTGGGTCCGAACTAAATAATAAAATGTGCTAAGATAAATAAAATCATGATAATAAAGTTTTCCTTGTTTTCTATTCCAAATCAAATTCTCAATCAAATCTCAAATTCAATCTTTCCAAATTCCGAATCAAATTTCAATCTTTTCAAACTTCAAAATCAAATTCTATCCTTCCAAACTTCCAAATCAAACCTCAATCAAAATCTAAATCCAATCTCGATCAAGTTTCAAACTTGATCTTTCAAATTTCAAATCAAATCTTAAATCAAATTTCAATCGAGTTCAAACTCATCTTTCCAAATTTCCAAATTTCCAAATTCAATCTTTCCAGATTTCAAGTCTCAATCAAATCAAAATTCAAACCTTTTGAGTCGAGGATTTTACATCCAAGACTGCACTGCTTTAGGATCCTTTTCCTATTGCACTGAAATACATCAAAACTCAAAACTCTTGAGGTCGAGGATTTTACATCCAAGACCGCATCGCTTTAGGATCCTTTTCCTATTGCACCGAAATACATCAAAATTCAAAACTTTTGGGTCGAGGATTTTACATCCAAGACCGCACCGCTTTAGGATTCTCTTCCTATCGCACCGAAATACATCAAAATTCAAAACTTTTGGGTCGAGGATTTTACATCCAAGACTCGCACTCGCTTTAGGATTCTCTTCCTATCGCACCGAAATACATCAAAATTCAAACTTTTGGGTCGAGGATTTTACATCCAAGACCGCACCGCTTTAGGATCCTCTTCC
>JAKZJZ010002394.1:0-17027 GCA_022702705.1 Papilionanthe hookeriana x Papilionanthe teres
TTGGTATTTTTGGGTATGGATGATCAATTTGAGTGATGTGGAGATGTTTGGGATTGATTTTGGAAAATTTTGGGTAATTTGGAAATTTTGCAAAAATTTGGGTAATTTCAAGGGTTTTGGGTAGGTTTAGTAGGTGTAGGGTCCCGGGGGTCAAAAATTGAAAATTTGGGAAATTGAAGATTGGGTGAATCTAGGTGGAAAGAAATCATTTTGGTTGAGCCATGAAGCCATTTCAAGCCCATATGAGCCATGAAAGGACTCATTTGAGGCATTCACTATGTTGTTCCTAACCCTCTTACCAAGAGCTTAGGGGTTAAGGACCATCCATGTGAATCACCTACATGAGTCGGGAGGTTAAGTTGGGTATGGGTGTGGTTTTAGGAAGTGTGTTGAAATGTAGTGTGTAAGTGTAGTGTGTATGTAAGTGTATGTGTAAGTCGGCCCCTTCACTGGACCGGGCCACCTGGAGCGGTCCTAAGGCCAAAGAGTCCTATAGGAACTCATCCTTTAAACTTCCACATTTGATTTCAACCCTCTAGGTGATTAGGGGTCTATAGTCGAGTTTGTGGAGTTTGCGGGGAGTTTAGAAGTGGTTTGAATTTCTAAAAGGTGGGTCCCAATTCTAGTCCTCTAAGACGAGTCAAAGGAAAAGCCTAAGGCTAGATCCTAAGTACTAAAGAGAAGAAGAGAAGACCTCATCAAAAATGAGGTCAACGGATCGGTACCTAAATTCCGAGCTTCTCATTCCGAGATCGATACCTAAATTTCGATTCTCATCCGAATTGATACCTAAATTTCAATTCAAAATTTCGAAGACCGGTACCTAAATTCCAGTTCTCATTCCGAGATTGATACCTAAATTTTGATTCTCATCCGAATTGATACCTAAATTTCAACTCAAAATTTACGAGACCGGTACCTAAATTCCGAGTTCTCATTCCGAGATCGATACCTAAATTTCGATTCTCATCCGAATTGATACCTAAATTTCAATTCAAAACTTTCGAGACTGGTACCTAAATTCCAGTTCTCATTCCGAGATCGATACCTAAATTTCGATTCTCATCCGAATTGACACCTAAATTTCAATTCAAAACTTTCAAGACTGGTACCTGAATTCCAATTCTCATTCCGAGACCGATACCAAAATTTTGATTCTCATCCGAATTGATACCTAAATTTCAATTCAAAATTTTCGAGACTGGTACCTGAATTCCAGTTCTCATTCTGAGATCGATACCTAAATTTCGATTCTCATCCGAATTGATACCTAAATTTCAATTCAAAATTTCCGAGACTGGTACCTAAATTCCAGTTCTCATTCCGAGATCGATACCTAAATTTTGGTTCTCATCTGAATTGATACCTAAATTTCAATTCAAAATGTCCGAGACTGGTACCTAATCCGAATTAATACCTAAATTTCAATTCAAAATTTCCGAGACTGGTACCTAAATTCCACTTCTCATTCCGAGATCGATACCTAAATTTCGATTCTCATCTGAATTGATACCTAAATTTCAATTCTCAACTTTCGAGACTGGTACCTAAATTCAAGTTCTCTTTCGGGGACAGTACCTAAATTCTGCCTCCCATCTTTCGAGATCGATACTTAAATTTCAATTCTCTCCCAGGATTGATACTTAAATTTCAATTCCTGTTTCGTTTGAACTTTCGAGATCAGTACCTAAATTCTGATTCCCATCCTTTTCAATCGATACTTAATCTCTGATTCTCATTCCAAGGCTGGTACCTAAATTCCAGTTTTCTTTGCAATCCCGAGATTGGAACCTAGGTTTCAATTCTCGTTTCAAATCCAAATTTCCTCAAATTGATTTTAAATCAAACTTCAATCTAAATTAAAACTAAAAATCTAAACTTACACATCAAAACTTGAACATGAAATGAAACGAAATCTAAATTGAATTCCCCAGATCTGGTGGTTTGGAATTCACCTCCTTTTCTTTTCCCCAGCGAGAGATCAGGAATCTCCAGTCTTGGAAATATACCTCGTACTCCCCAGCGGAAATTCTTCTACTTCGTCCTAAGTTTGTCACTTGGACATCTGTGTTGGTTTTGTTGATCTCTTCGGTCAACGCCAATACGCGCTGTGTGCTTGGTCAGCACACCACACCTATTGGGGGTCCATTTGTTGACCTCATTTTTGATGAGGTCTTCTCTTCTTTTCTTTAGTACTTAGGATCTAGCCTTAGGCTTTTCCTTTGACTATCTTAGAGGACTAGAATTGGGACCCACCACTTAGAAATTCAAACCACTTCTTAACTCCCTGCAAACTCCACAAACTTGACTATAGACCCCTAATCACCTAGAGGGTTGAAATCAAATGTGGAAGTTTAAAGGATGAGTTCCTATAGGACTCTTTGGCCTTAGGACTACCCGGGGTGGCCTGGTCTGGTGAGGGCTGACTTACACACACACTACACCTATAAACTACACTTTCACACACCTATACCCAACTTGACCTCCTGACTCATGTAGGTGATTCACATGGATGGTCCTTAACCCCTAAGCCCTTGGCTAAGAGGGTTAGGAACAACATAGTGGATGCCTCAAATGAGTCCCTTTATGGCTCATGTGGACTTGATATGGCTTCATGGCTCAACCAAAATGATTTCATTCCACTTATATTCACCCAATCTTCAATTTTGCAAATTTTCAATTTTTGACCCCCGGGACCCTACACCCGCCTAGCCTACCCAAAATCCCAAATCACCCAAATTTTTCAAAAATCCCAAATCACCCAAGATTCCCCAAAATTAAGCTTGAACATTTACACATCACTCAAATTGACCACCCATAGCCAAAAATACCAAAAATTCCAAAAATACCTCTCAATACCCTCCAAATACCCAAAATACCCCTCTTAACCCAAAAATCCAAAAAATCAGAAATTTCCCAGAAAATTCCAGAAAATCCCAACTATTCCCAATGTCATTTTGTTTAACTACACCATGGGCCAATTTTGTCAATTTACCCTACGTTTGTCAAAACCCCCAATTTGACCCATTTTAACCCAAAGTGAACCCAATGTCAAACCAAACCTATCCAATTGACCCAAATTCTGGTCCAATTCAATTCTAAACTTCAATTCAACCTTCCCAAAACCAATCTAGACCAAATCCAAGTCCAATTTGATTGACATTTGGATCCAATTTCACTTTTGGCCTTAAAGCCCAATTTGGACCCATGACCCAAACCTAACCCAAACTCATCCAATTCAACTCCAATTAACCCCAAATCTTTTCTAAACCTTCCTTAACATTTCCAAAAACAAAACACTAACTTGATTTTCCCAAAATTTAGACCCAAACCTCATTCAAATTCAACCCAAAGCTAAAAGGCCCAATTTGGACCTAGACCCAAACCTAACCCAAATAAGCCCAAACCTCAAAATCAAAACCCAACCAAAGCCAAAACCTCTTTGAAACACTCCCATAAACATTTCCCAACATTTATTTTACATCAATTTCAACCCTAGCCCAACATTGGCCCAACTTGGCCCACTTGGGCCTATGTTGACCCATTCACCAAAAGAACCCAAATTCAACCCAATTCAAACCCAAATCACTCCCAATTTGCTTCAAGTCACTCATGACTCATCCATGAGCTAAAAACAACATTTGTTTGGCCCAATCCTTCACAAATTCCCCATCCATAAATTTATTTCCAAACCAAAAGCCCACTTTCTTAAACCTTCCTAAAAGCCCAAATTTCATGCTAAAGCCCATATGACAAATTCTTCTCATCATACCCTTAATTAAAATCAATCCCTAAGTTTCAAAAACTCATCATGAAGCCATTCCAAATTAAGCCCCATACAAATTCCCATCAAAATACCAAAATTTTCTTAAATCCATTTCCATGAAATCGACTTAACTTTTCCCAAGCCAAAGATGAGCCATGAAGCCATGCATGAGCCACATGGAAGCCATGAGAGCCTCTTTACATGTCACCATGCCATTTTGGGCAAAAGGAGGAGACTCTTTCCTTAATTCCTAAAGGTGATTAACCACTCCCATGATTCCCTTAACCATGCTTATGCCTAATTGTGCTTGGATGGTGACTTGACCCTACTGATTATGCTGAGCCAAATCACTTTTTCTTCAGCCTAAACCAAGCCTTGGGTGGTGCACCTAGCCCAAAGGGAAGGGTTGACCAATTTGAGCCAAAATGAGCCTTCTCTCATACCATTCTAATCCAAGCCTTTTACACATTGCATTTGCCAATCGCCTACACTAAACCCCAGCCACGACCCACTGAACAAGATGGTGACCGAGTGCACGGCCGGCCGACCACCGGTCGCCGGAAAACACCATGGCCGAGACCTCGGGAGGAGCCAAACTTTGGAATTCCACCTTGCCGAGCCGCCCAATGCCCAATGGCCACCGTGGCTGTTCTTCCCATGCCCAGACCAGCTGATCCCAACCCTTGGCCATCCCTGTGAGGCTCTCCAGCCACCTCTATTTAAACCCGACCCCCTCACGGCCATAAAGGAGAGTTGCAAAAACCTTGCCGAAACTCTGCCAAAATTGTTCCAAACCCTACTCCATACTTAGAGCAGTTGATCCCCAATGTCAATTTGCCCTAATCCCCACCAACAGAATCCAATTTATCAATTGAAATTTCACCCAAAACCAGGACACTTTGCCACAGTGAGCCAATCCTCAAATTGATCGGTCCTACACCTTCACCGGACCAAGAGGAGAAGTTTCCCACCGAAAGCCCCATCTCTGAGCCACCCGATTGTTCCGACTCTCCAAGCTTTGTGATCGGCTGTGGTCACTTTCATAGCTAGGTAATTCACCAGACCAGGAGACTTCATCTGGAGCTTGTTGGGATCCAATCGAAGGTGACACAACCCTCAGATTGAAGCCACACTTCTCTGAGCAAAGGTATGAGCTAATTCTTCATCCCGACCTTCTGGAGATTCTCCATTTCAAATGCTTTAATTTCAATGCATGATCACCGTATAGATGTGTTCGACTCTTCAAGACGAATCCATAGAGCACAAGAACACCAAAATCCGTTAAGTGTTGAGTGAGATATTAGGGATTTAGTGTGGACGGTTCTCGATCTAGGAGGCTTGGGGACGATGAACGGATGTCGTTCATTTAATACACGCGCGGAGGGACGGCCAGGATCGCGCCGGATGAGGAGACGGAACGATACAGCGGGCCCCTGGAGCGCTGAGTCGGATGGCGGCGTCGATTCATAGAGCGCCACGCGGTGTTTCGGAGCTGCCGAGGTTGATGCGGCGCCGCGTGGATAAATAGAAAATTAGGGTATTTTCTTATTTTTTTAATTCCCTAAACTTCAAAAAATCCATAACTTTGTGTAGAAAAATCAGAAAAATAAAATAAAAATACCCTCTTGCTCAGTGAACAGAGGAGAATAATGTGGAAAGAAATCATTTAATTTCAATAAGTATTTTATTTTTAATAATTTATTTTCTGTCTTCATTTTTTTTAATTCTCTATGCATATAGGAAATTCACCATGGCATGAGACCATAGGGCTTTTGAAGCCTCTGAACTTGGGAATATTCCCTAAATTTTCCAAGGTCAGAGGCCATCCCTATGAGAAGTTATTCATTTTTCAAATTCATGTTGCTGTTTTGAGTATTTTAAATCCAATAATTAGCATGTTGTGAAATAAATTCTAGGAAACTTTGGTGGTGTTTCTTATGGCTAGAGGACCCTAGGAAAAATAGGTTTTGAATTAATTCATTCAAAATAACCCTAATTGGCTTAAACACCCAAAATAGCTCCGTAATTAATTATAGCTAATCATACATCAAATTGACATGAAATCAATTCTCCACTGACCTATAGGATCAGAGGAACCCACAATAAAAATTTGAGGTCAATTGGACTTGGTTAGCCTTACTAAATGGGTTGATTAAGCCATTTAGTCAATTTGAACTTTAAAAATTTATAACTGTCAAAATATTTTTCAAAAATTCACCAAATTGGTTTTGGAGCCTGTCTAATATCAGGGGAATTTAAGAAAATTAAAATTTCAATTTTCTAAAAAAGTTGATTTTTTGTATTATTTTAATATTTTAATAATTAAAAAATAATAAAAATCACAAAAATAATAAAATTCACCAAAATGTCACATTTTGAATTTTAATCACTTAGGTGCAAACCCCATATTTTTCTTAGGTTTATTTGGTGAGATATTAAATTTTAAATCCCTAAGGTAATTTTAAAATTAAAAAAAAATATTTTTTTTTTGGCATTTCCACTAAAATAATTCTAATAAATCAAAGAAAACTCAGAAAATTGTAAAAATTGATTCTCTAATTTCCTTGATATCAGAGAGATTTTTGAAAAATATAAAATTCATTTTTTAACCTTTATTTTATTTTTAAATTAATTAAAACTCCAAAACTTAAAATAATCATAATAAAAATAATATAATTCAAAAAATCACCAAAATTGGTCCAAGTGGTCCTCTCGGTCATTAGGAATGTCCCATAATTTTCTTAAGGACAGAAACTTTCCCTTGGTCATATTATTAAATTTTCCTTGGAAATCTCTATTTTCCACCAAAAAATAATTACATAAATAAATCAAATACAGAAAAATCACATTTTCTCCTCTCATGTCTCTATTGGCATATGAGCGAAGTCACATAAAAATTTCAAGTTCATTTAGGCTCAATTTAGTGAATTATGAAATTATTAAGCCTAAAGGGCAAAGTGGTAATTAAAGTTTTAACCCTTAATTAAAACTTTAGGTTTAATAAAATTAAAAAGTAAAATATTTGATCTTAATCTGATTTGGATGATTGAAATTTAAATAATTAAAGGGTAGAAACCTATTAAACAATTTAAAAATAAATAAAATAAATCTTAATTAAATAATTGATTAAATTTGGAAGAATAATAAAGTTGGGATTATTAAATTAGGGATATTATTAGGAAGAGATTTGTTCTTTAATCTAAGGGTCCCTAAATTAATCATCTCAATAATATTCAATCCCCAATTAAAATGATAATTCAAATTTAAGTTTTAAAATGTTAAAGGACTTAATCATTAAAATTAAATTAAAAGTTAAATTATTAAACTCTTTTTTAAATTTTCAATTAAATTAAAATTAAAAATAAAATTAAATTAAAGATTAAATTAAATTAAATCAAGCAAATTAAATTAATTTAAATTAAATTAAATTGAATAAATTAAATTAAATTGAATTAAATTGAATAAAATTTAATTAAAATTAAATTAAATTAATTAAATAAAATTAAATTAAAAAAATAATAATTAAATTAAATTAAATTAAATTAAATTAAATCATATTAAATTAAATTAAATTAAATTAAATTAAATTAAATTAAATTAAATTAAATTAAATCATATTAAATTAAATTAAATTAAATTAAATTAAATTAAAATAAAAAAATAAAATCAAGTTAAAATTAAAATTAATTTAAATTAAATAAATTAAATTAAAATTGAAGCTAAACCAAATTAAATTAAATTAAAGTTAAATTAAATTGAATTAAAAAAATACTATCACCTAAGACATAAAGAAATTCAAAATAAAGCAACTTGAACATTATTCCAAATTTAAACCCGTTAATTGAAATTAAATTAAATCACGGATCATTTGAACATCAATTTGCCCTCGAAAGCTTCTGTTGTCATAACTCCTAAACGGAGTGTTAAGTGAAGTATTACTTCACTCATAGGATATTCAAATGTCCTAGTTCACTGAGCAAGAAAACAAAACTTGAACTCCTGGATGATTAATTCATTTGTATGATTAAATTCATTTGGACTTAAAACAATCCTAGAGGTATTTAAAAGATGTTTAAGATTCGTCTTAAGCACTTCCTTAATATGATAGGATGTTTATATGAACAATTGAACTTAATTGTTTCTTTGATGAAGAAAATCGTCCTCAAACCAAAACACAAGAACCTAGACGTCATAGGAGATGACTAGCTATAGGAGTAGGACCTTGGTAGAAAACCATAACCCTTCCCTTAGCTTTACCTAGGAACTTGCTTTAAATGATTAAATATCATAAATTGTGTTTAAGTGCAGCTTGGGATGACGGGAAGACCCTCCAGGTACGCTTTTGTTTTATTGTAATTTACCTCCTTGCAATTTACTTTATTGCAAATGCACTTTACTTTTCTTGCATGATAAACAACTGTTGCATGAAAATCCACACCTTTGGGATAGTCCCTAAAACTGAAACCAAAACTAAATTAAAAGTCATTGCAAGATAAAATTCACCGCCACAACATTTCAAAATATAAAACAACTCAAAATTTAATCACAAACAGAACACAAAACTGTAATTACAACTAAATTAAAACGTCTTGTTGGATGATCAGGAATACCTCGGATGATGTAACCTGTGTTGCTAACGGAATTTCCCACGGTCTAAATGAAAGTGTGGAACTCATTCAGTTGAGTTTAGCAAATTCATCTGGACTAAGTGAATCCGATAAAAATAACGATGCCGGAAGGATGGAACCGTGGGATCTTAACCGGTGTTGTTATAATCAACTTTAAGATTTGTTTTAATTAAAACATAAAAAAACACTTGGAAATTAAGAAATCTCTCTAAACCAAAACACTTCTCTCATCTCCTGATTTATGACTTCTATAATTAAACCTCTGCAACAACAAGGAGCTCGGAGCATGGTGGGCAGCACGACCATCGTCCTCAGCAAAACCTGAGTCTACTTCAGCAAAACTTTCTTAGAATTAAATAACTAAACCATAGGATTTCGAGGTAGTTTGCCTAGTGCAACATAGATCCTCAACTCTTCGTTAGGCATTTGCATGATCATGTCATGTAAATTAAGCCCTAACCGGTCTTAGTTTTTAAACGTTAAAGGGAGGGATTATGCACTTCTATAGTCTATAAAAAGGCCCTGGATTAAGAGAAATACTTGCCCCAAGTCCTATTTTCATTTCTAAGTCTTTAGAAGAGTGTTTTGAGTGCATCATGACTTCCTAGGTGAATGAAATCAAGAAGAAAGAGGAGTCTAACAAGAGTAAGTCTATTAGTGATAACGCTAAAGAGTTATTCAGTGGATTTCTTGCTGTTAATATTCACGGAATTGCAGAAAAGATTGCAATGATCGAAGCCCGAGTGACTTCAATCGAAGCCAAGATTAATGAAACTAAAGCACATTTGGAGCACATGGGATGGCAACTCAAGATGCAATTCAATCATACAAGTCCTGTAGAAGAAGCGGATAAGGTGATGTTTCTGAAGAACAAGTGGTTAGAAGAAGAAGATGTAAGAATGTTCAATCGTCATCTTTTCTATCAGATTTATATTCCAAAAGGGTCAAATGGAAATAATAGTGGTTCAGGATATATTCCGTTTACTGGAGAGTGGAATTAAATGTTGGTTTGATCTTGTGATTTGGTTTGAGTATTTTATGTTTTATGTGTTTGAATGTTTTAAAGTGTTTAATGTTTTATGTTTGTGATTTGTTACACTTAAATGTTTGATTGTTACATCTTAGTGATGTAAACTTATCATTATGCTTATTGAGTTCATTTGTATCTAGGGAATTTTATCCAAAGTGTTTGGATATAAATTTTTAGTTTGTATTAAGTGTGGTTTGTTTATAATGAATATAAGTTTGTGTTTGTGTGAAACTTGATTGGAATCGATGGATATTAAAGTTTGATATTGGAGTATTGGAGATTATTGAGTAAGAAATAATTATTTTGAGAAGATTAAGGGAGATCAACTAGTGGTTTATTGCATTTTCTTAATTGTGAAAATCTTGGCACTTGCGACTAAGAGCCAGATTTCACAGCTAAGTGTTGAAGGCCTCGTGCTTAGGCGCCAGTTCGCGAAAATTGGTTTTCAGTAGTTAAAACCTGAAAATTGCCATTCTTTAACCTCTAACTTTCGCAAAAAAAAGAGCCTAGGGCATCAACATTTTGGATCGTTTGAAGGCCGATTTCAACAAAAACTGTTAGATTTGTATTTGTTGACCTCATTTTTGATGAGGTCTTCCCTTCTTCTTTTTAGTGCTTAGGATCTAGCCTTAGGCTTTTCTTCGACTATCTTAGAGGACTAGAATTGGGACCCACCTTTTAGAAATTTAAACCACTTCTAAACTCCCCGCAAACACCACAAACTTGACTATAGACCCCTAATCACCTAGAGGGTTGAAATCAAATGTGGAAGTTTAAAGGATGAGTTCCTATAGGATTCTTCGGCCTTAGATCGCCCTCAGGTGGCCCGGTCCAGTGAAGGGGCTGACTTACACTACACTTACACACTACATTTCCACACACTTCCTAAAACCACACCCATACCCAACTTAACCTCCCGACTCATGTAGGTGATTCACATGGATGGTCCTTAACCCCTAAGCCTTTGCTAAGAGGGTTAGGAACATCATAGTGAATGCCTCAAATGAGTCCTTTCATGGCTCATATGGGCTTGAAATGGCTTCATGGCTCAACCAAAATGATTTCTTTCCACCTAGATTCACCCAATCTTCAATTTCCCAAATTTTCAATTTTTGACCCCGGGACCCTACACCTACTAAACCTACCCAAAACCCTTGAAATTACCCAAAATTTTGCAAAATTTCCAAATTACCCAAAATTTTCCAAAATCAATCCCAAACATCTCCACATCACTCAAATTGATCATCCATACCCAAAAATACCAAAGATTCCAAAAATACCTCCCAATACCCTCCAAATACCCAAAATACCCTTCTTGGCCTAAAAATCCAAAAATTCAGAAAATTCCCAGAAAATTCCAGAAAATCCTAAATATTCCCAATTTCATTTTTTCCAACTACACCATGGGCTAATTTTGTCAATTTACCCTACTTTTGTCAAAACCCCCAAATTGACCCATTTTAACCCAAAGTGAACCCAATGTTAAACCAAACCTATCCAATTGACCCAATTTTGGTCCAATTCAATTCTAAACTTCAATTCAACATCCCCAATACCAATCTAGACCAAATCCAAGTCCAATTTGGTTGACATTTGGATCCAATTCCACTTTTGGCCTTAAAGCCCAATTTGGACCCATGACCCAAACCTAACTCAAACTCACCCAATTCAACTCCAATTAACCCCAAACCTTTTCTAAATCCTCTTTAACATCCCCACAAACAAAACCCTAGCATGATTTACCCAAAATTTAGACCCAAGTCCCACTCAAACTCAACCCAAGGTTAAAAGGCCCATTTTTGACCTAAACCCAAACCTAACCCAAATTCAACCCAATTCAAGCCCAAACTACCCCAAATATGCTTCAAGTCACTCATGACACATCCATGAGCTAAACCCAACAATTATTTGGCCCAACCTCTTTACAAAATTCCCATCCATAAATTCATTTTTAAACTTAAAGGCCCATTCCTTAAACCATTTTAAAAGCCCACTTCCACCAAATCCAAAACCCCAAAAAATTCTTCCAAAGCCCATATGACATTTCCCCTCATCATACTTTCAATTAAAATCATCCCTAAGTCCTAAACCAATGATCAAATATTTCTAAATGAAGCTTCATCCAAATTTCCACCAAATTATCCAAAATCCTTAAAATCCTTTTTTATGAAATTGACCAAACTTTTTGCCAAGCCAAAGGTGAGCCATGAAGCCATGCATGAGCCACATGTGAGCCATGAGAGCTTTGGACACTCCACCATGCCATATTGGGTGAGAAGAGGGGGGCTTTCCTTAATCCCTAAAGCTCATTAGCCTTAATCATGTTTCACCTAAACTTAAATTTAATCCAAATATATTTGGATGGAGACTTCTCCATGCCAAACCAGCTGATCCCTTTGATCCCCCACAGCATCCAAAGCCACCTTGAAGGGTGCACCAAGCCCAAATGGGTGGATTGACCCATTTAGACTAAAAACTAGCCATGCCCCATTCTACTTTGGATCAAAGCCTTTACACATATCCATGGCCAATTGATTGCACAAACCTCCAGCCCCGACCCACTCTGACCTCGAGGGTGACCCATGCTCGGCCGGCCGACCACCGAGCCGCCGGAAAACACCATGGCCGAGAGCTCACATGTGAGCCAACATTGAAATTCTCACTTGCCGAGCCGCCCTTGCCTAGTGGTCACCATGGCTGTTCTTCTCCTCACCGCAGCAGCTCGATCCCAAGCCCTAACTCCCCCGGGAGGCCCCCAGCCGGCTCTATTTAAACTCCACCCCTCTCGGCCATGAGGAGGAGAGAAGCACAAACCTTGCCAAAACTCGCCAAAATTGTTCCGGACCCTTCTCCATCCTTATAGCACTTGATCCCCAGGTGAAATCCCCCTGCCATTTCTCCTCCGTAAGCTCAATTTCGAGTCGAAATTCCACCCAAAACCAGGACACTTCTCCACGAGTGAGCCAATTCCCAAATTGATTGGCTCTACACCTTCACCGTACCAAGAGAAGGTGTCCACCATCAAAAGCCCCATCTCCGAAGCCACCCGGTTGCTCCGGCCTCCAAGCTTTGTGATCGGGCTTGGTCGAAATTATATCCGGACAATTCCCAGCACCGAGAGACTTCATCTGGAGCTTGCTGGGACCCAATCGAAGGTGCAACAACTCTCAGATTGAAGCCACACTTCTCTGAGCCAAGGTATGAGCTAACTCTCCATCCCGAGCTTCTGGAGATTCTCCATTTCAAATGCCTTAGTTTCAATGCATGTTAGCCATATAGATGTGTTCGTCTCTTCAAGACGAATCCATAGAGCATAAGAACATGAAAATCCATTGAGTATCGAGTGAGATATTAGGGATTTAGTGTGGACGGCTATCGGGTGAGGACACTTGGGGACGATGAACGGATGCCGTCCATTCAATACACGCGCGGACGGACGGCCAGGATCGCGTCGGATCAGAAGACGGAACGATACAGCGGGCACCCGGAGCGCTGAGTCAGATGGCGAAGTCGAATAGGAGCGCGCCACGCGGCGTTTCGGAGCTGCCGAGGTTGACGCGGCGCCGCGTGGATAAATAGAAAATTAGGGTATTTTCTGATTTATTTAATTCCCTAAACTTCAAAAATTCATATCTCTGTGTAGAAAAATCAGAAAAATAAAATAAAAATACCCTCTTGCTCGGTGAAGAGAGGAGAATAATGTGGAAAAGAAATCACTTAATTTCATCAAATATTTTATTTTTTATAATTTATTTACTCTCTGCATTGTTTTAATTCTCCATGCATGCATACAATTCGCCATGGCATGAGACCATTGGGCTTTGAAGCCTCCGAATTTGGGAACATTCCCTGAATTTTCCAAAGTCGAGGCCATCCCTATGAAGAGTTCTTGATTTTTCAAATTCGAGTCATCTGTTTTGAGTATTTTAATTCCAGTAAATAGCATGTTGTGAAATAAATTCTAGGGAAATTTGGTGATGTTCCTTATGACCGAGAGAACCCTAGGAAAAATAGATTTTGGCTTAGTTCATTCAAAACGTCCCTAATTGGCTTAAACACCCAAAATAGGTCTTTAATTAATTAGAGTTAACCGGGCATCAAATTGACTTGAAATCAATTCTCCACTGACCTTTAGGATCGGAGGAATCCACCATAAAAGTTTGAGGTCAATTGGACTCGGTTAGCCCCACTAATTGGGTTGATTAAGCCACTTAGCCATTTTAAACTTTAAAAATTCATAACTTTTAAAATACTTTTCAAAAATTCATCAAATTGGTTTTGGAGCCTCTCTGATATCAGGGGAACCTAAGAAAATTAAAATTTCAATTTTCTAAAAAAGTTGATTTTTAATAATATTTTAATATTTTTAATAATTAAAAAATAATAAAAATCACAAAAATAATAAAATGCACCAAAATGTCACATTTTGAATTTTAATCACTTAGGAACAAATCCCACATTTTTCTTAGGTCTATTTAGTGAGATATTGAATTTTAAAGCCCTAGGGTAATTTTAAAATTAAAAAAAAATGTATTTTCTAGCATTTTCACTAAAATAATTATAATAAATCATAGAAAAATCAGAAAATTGCAAAATTTGCTTCTCTGGTTTCCTTGATATCAGAGAGATTTTTTAAAAAATATATAAAATCCATTTTTCAACATTTATTTTATTTTTAAATTAATTAACACTCCAAAACTTAAAATAATTTTAATAAAAATAATATAATTCCAAAAATCACCAAAATTGGTCCAAGTGCTTCTCTCGGTCATTAGGAATGTCCCCTAATTTTCTTAAGGACAGAAACTTTCCTTTGGTCATGTTATCAAATTTTCCTTGAAAATCTCTATTTTTCACCAAAAATAATTATATAAATAAATTAAATACAGAAAAATCACATTTTCTCCTCTCATGTCTTTATTGACATATGAGTGAAGTCACATAAAAATTTCAAGTTCATTTGAGTTCAATTTAGTGAGTTATGAAATTATTAAGCTTAAGGGGTAAAATGGTAATTAAACTTTTAACCCTTAATTAAAACTTTAGGTTTAATAAAAAATCAACAAGTAAAATATTTGATCTTAATCTGATTTGGATGATTGAAATTTAAATAATTAAAGGGTAGAAACCCATTAAATAATTTTAAAATGATTAAACTTTAATTAAATAATAGATTAAATTTGGAGGAATAATAAATTGGAATTATTAAAATAAGGGATATTTATTAGGAAGAGATTTATTCTTTAATTTAAAAATCCCTAAACTAATTATATCATTAATACTCAATTCTTAATTAAAATGATAACTCAAATGTAAAACATTAAAAGACTTAATTGAATTATTAAACTCTTTTAAAATTTCAATTAAAATTAAAAATAAAGTAAATTAAAATTAAATTAAAATTAAATTAAATTAAACTAAATTAAAATTAAACTAAATTAAAATTAAATTAAATTAAAATTAAATTAAATTAAATTAAATTAAATAATTAAATTAAATTAAAATTAAATTAAATTAGATTAAATTAAATAATTAAACAAATTAAATTAAATCAAATTAAATTAAATAAAATTAAATTAAATTAAATTAAAATTAAATAATTAAATTAAATTAAATAATTAAATTAAATCAAGTCAAATTAAATTAAAATTAAATCAAATCAAATTAATTAAACATCAAATCAAATTAAATTAAACTATATTAAGTTAAATTAAAGCTCAATTAAATTAAGTCGAATTAAATATAACATCACTTAAGACATAAAGAATTCAAAATAAATCTAAAATAACTTGAACGCTATTCCAAATTTAAACCCTTTAACTTAAATCAAATCATTTGAATACTAATTTACCCTTGAAAGCTTTGATTATTATAACTCCTAAATGAAACATTAAATGAAGTGCTACTTCACTCATAGGATATTCAAATGTCTTAATTCACCTGGGCAAGTTAACAAAACTTGAAAACCTCGGACGATTGATTCATTTATATAATTAAATTCATTTGGACTTAAAACAATCCTAGAAATATTGAAAAGATGTTTAAGATTCTTCTTAAGCACTTCCTCAATATGATAGGATATTTATAAGAACAATTGGATTTAATTGTTCTTTGATGAAGAAAATCGTCTTCAAACAAAAACACAAAGAACCTAGACGTCATAGGAGATGACTAGCTATAGGATTAGGAATTTGGTAGAAAACCATAACCTTTCCCTTAGCTTTACCTAGGAACTTGCTTAAATATTCTAATTGTGTTTTAAGTGCAACTTGGGATGACGGGAAGACCCTCCAGGTACGCTTTTATTTTATTGCAATTCACTCTCTTGCAATTTACTTTCTCGCAATTTACCTTCTTGCAACTTACTTTATTGCAAATGCATTTATTTTTCTTGCATGATAAGACAACTATTGCATGAAAACCCACACCTTTAGGATAGTCCCTAAAACTGAAACCAAAACTAAGTTAAAAGTCATTGCAAGATAAAATTCACCGCCACAACATTTCAAAATATAAAACAACTCAAAATTTAATCACAAACGTAACACAAAACTACAATTGCAACTAAATTAAAACGTCCCGTTGGATGATCGGGAATACCTCGGATGATGTAACCTACGTGTTGCTAACGGGATTTCCCACGGTCTAAATGAAAGTGTGGAACTCATTCGAGTTGAGTTTAGCAAATTCATCCGGACTAAGTGAATCCGATAAAAATAATAATGCCGGAAGGATGGAACAGTGGGATCTTAACCGGTGTCGTTATAATCAGCTTTAAGATTTGTTTTAATCAAAATACAAGAACACTTGGAAAATTAAGACTTCTCTAAACCAAAACACTTTTCTCATCCCCTGATTTATGATTTCTAAAACTAAACCTCTGCAACAACAAGGAGCTTGGAGCATGGTGGGCAAGCACGGCCATCGTCATCAACAAAACTTGAACCTACTTCAACAAAACCTTCTTAGAATTAAACAACAAAGCCATAGGACTTCGAGGTAGCTTGCCTAGTGCAACATAAATCCTCAACTCTTCGTTAGGCATTTGCATTGCAAATTAAGCCCTAACCGGTCTTAGGATTCCGAGGTAGTCGTCCGATACGACAATAAACACTCACATCTTCCAGACTATTTGTTTTATTTCATCATACAAATATAAGCCCTAATTAATTAAAATTGGCAAGATTGAAATACTAAGTAAACATTAGGACTTTCCTAAACTCGAGCCAAACGATAGGATAGTCGGGAAATTACCGAAGTTCACTTCGAATCAGTGATTTCTCCTACCTTTCTTCCTTTGGATTCACAAAACAAAATGTTCCAAGTTTGATCCATTCCCTATTGAAATTCCAAAATTCAATCTTTGAAAACTTTAAACTTTGAAATTCTTGAGAGCAGAATTATTGGTTATTATCGAGAGTTTTCTTAGGTGATTCCCGTCACTTAAGATGTAATTAACTATAGGGGCTTGCCCTTATAGGGAATTTTAAAGAACCTGTGTAATATAAACCCCGTTTAATACTTTCATATTAAGCAGGGGAATTTGTCGGCTTATAAAATTGGTTCGCAGACCAAACGGATGTCACAAAACTCCTAGTTTATT
>JAKZJZ010002395.1:0-17025 GCA_022702705.1 Papilionanthe hookeriana x Papilionanthe teres
AGGGCAGGCACACACAGCCCCGGAATACATGCTGCCTTTTAAGATTGGAACCATGGGCTGTTTTTCCCGCCGAGACGCTGCTCTCGGTAAGAACTCATTCGTCGGCATCAGCCACCACCCTGTCTCCCGACAAAATTGTTGATTTGTGTGCTTCGAATGCCGACCCATTATCCGAGATGATCTCGCGCGGCACTCCGAAACGGTAGACAACTTGGTTCTTGAAAAACGCAGCACGTGGTGTGCTTTCACTTCTCTGAGTGGAACCGTCGCCCACTGGAAAAGTAATCTGTAGCCGCAAGAATGAAACGATGTCCTTTTGAAGATGGTGGTTCTATCGGACCCACTATATCTGTGCCCCAACATTCAAACGGCCACGACGCAATTGTCGGGTGTAGCACATTTGGAGGTTGATGTAGAACCACTCCGTGCACTTGGCATTGGTGACAGCTCTTGGCGATTTTCATGCGATCGGTCATCATCGAGGGCCGCAGGTACCCTAGTCTTTTAATTTTCATCTTCATCTTTGGACCCGACCGGTGAGCGCCACGCAGTCCTGAATGCACCTCTTTAACAATTTCACGGGCCTCGGACCCGCTTAGGCACCTTAGCCACATTTCGATCAAAAGACCTTCCGTATAATGTGTTGTTTATTAATGCGTAAGACGAGTTCTTTTCGATCTCGATGGGCCGGCGACCTATCGTCCGGTAGCTTTCCTGTTTGCGGGTAGTCCATCGATGGTCGTCGCCAATCTTCTCGTGTTTTCCGTCACTACACGGTCCGATTCTTTTTCTTTTCGTCGATTTGTGTACCGTGTCTGCATGTCGAGTCGTGATAGGACCCGACGTCCGTGAACTGACACTTCCATCGATTCATCTTGCAAACGAGCAAACTCTTTTGCGAGACGGGCTAAAGCATCTGCTAAAGCATTCTCTTTTCTAGGAATTTTGTAGATCGTTACATTTGGAATCCGTTCCGATAGCTGTATGGCATACTCGGAAGTATTGTTCGAGTCTTAGCTTTAGAATTGCGTACTCGTCCGGCGATCCGTTGAATGATTAACCGTGAATCCCCGTAGATGTTGATGTCCGTTATCCCCATTTGAATGGTTAATTCCAATCCCGTTATGAGGCTTCGTATCTCGCTTCGTTGTTTCGTACACGGCTTCGTCGAGTGGTAGGAGTATCTTAACATCCCCCGCTCCGGTGTTATAAAGATTAGCCCGATTCCCGCCTTACCGGCACTATCACTTGCGATTCTTCGTCTTTGTGTGCTGAAGATGCTCCGTCAAAATACAATTCCCAACGTCGATCATCGGGGTCTTCTAGGTTCATTATTTGTTCATCCGGCAGATCGTCATCGAGAGGAGATTCGGCGTGCAAGGGTGTCGTCGCGAGGAAGTCCGCAAGACTTGTCCCTTTACGGCACGCGCAGAGCACGAAAGTTATATCGAATTGCACACATCATCGACCATCCGGCAAGTCCGCCTGAAAAGTGTTGGACGAGTCATCAAGTATTGCAATGGATTAAACTTCGAAATCAAGTTGACCTTATGAGAAAGCATGTAGTGCCCGAGCTTTTGAGCGGCGAAGATCGGGCCAAACAATGCTTTTCAATTGCGGGATACCTTACCTCCGTCGGAAGTAAACGACGGCTTAAGTAGTAAAGAGCATTTTCTTTACCCTCATCATTGACTCAGGCTAACAGGGCTCGAGAGAGTCGTCTAAAGCCGCGGTGTAAAGTATCGGCGGTCACACCGAGACTCGGGCCGCTAAAACAGGAGGTGTCATTAAATATTGTTTAATGTCTTCGAAGGCCTTCTCGGCATTTCTCTTCCCAAATAAATTTGGCGTCCTTTTTAACTAGTGCCGAGAAAGGCCGACACCTACTCGACGAGTTTCGAGATAAAGCGTCGAAGATATGCCGGCTTCCCTTGAAAAGATCGTAGTTGTTTTAAGGTTTTGGGAGGCGGCATTTCTAAGATGGCTTTAATCTTCTCCGGGTCGATTTCAATTCCACGATGTCGGACAACGAATCCTAAGAATTTCCCGGAGGTGACGCCGAAGGCGCATTTTAAGGGATTCATCTTAAGGTTAAATTGTCTTAATCGTTCGAAAACAATTCTCAAATCATACGAGTGGTTTTCCTTTACTTTGCTTTTGATGACGACATCGTCCACGTAGCACTCGACTTGATTGTGGATGAGATCATCAAAAATTCTTGTCATTGCTCTTTGGTAAGTTGCTCTCGCGTTCTTCGAGCCCGAATGGCATCACCGTGTAGCAAAATACTCCGATCGGCGTTCCGAATCGTCGTAAGCTTTTCATCTTCTCGGAGCCATTTTTATCCGGTCTGTATCTCGAAGATCCATCCATGAATGAGAATATTTCATGTGTCGAAGCAATATCGATCATCGGTCCTGGAATCGGTAGAGGGAATTCATCTTTTGGACATGCTTTGTTTAAATCTGCGAAGTCCACACAAATTCCCGATCCGACCATTCTTCTTTCGACCGGCACTACGTTGGCTAGCCGAGCTCGGGTATTGTTCTTCACGGACAAATTTAGCGTCTATTAGCTTTTTAACTTCGGCTATGACTTGTTGTTCGATTTCTAGACGCATTCTTCCGGGACCTTGTTCGACCGGAACGAGTAGGATCCACTCCTAGCTTATGGTGACCGCAACCTCTGGGCTAATCCCGGCATTTCTCGTAGCTCCAAGCAAAACGGTCCTTAAATTCCATTAATAATTTGACTATTTCTTTGGAGTCTTCTTTATCGAGTAAGGAGCTAACAAAGGTAGGTCTAGGCTCTTCGCTAGTACCTAAGTTAACTTCCGTTAACTCATCTATTAGTGGATTTAATTTCCTCTTCGAATTCCGGTGGAGCGTCTCCAATTTGTAAATCTTCGAGTTCGTCCGTAGTTTCCATGCGGTTTTCATTGGATTTGCAAGTGACAACTAAGCAAAATTCGATATCGTCAATCGACCCTACCGTGCCGAATCCGAGTCCATACTTTGAATCGGGAGGACGGCCGGAGTTATTCCATAACTTTTCAAAATGTTGTGATTGGCCTTTTGTCCATTGTCGAGGTAAGAAACCACGTTGAATTAAATTTTGAACACAGGGGAGAGTACCACTCGAAAGGTAATTCCATTAATTCGATGAAGTGACATCTTCGAATTGTACATTATTCTCGGCTTTGGAAGAAGAAGCACCACGGTAGAATTTGATCGGCTTTGCACGTCACTACGTACCTCTTTGACCTCCATACCCTCGATCTTATTAGAATGGATCGGAGTTAGGGTCATAGTATGTACGTAGTGGTTAATCTTCTCGTACATCGATTTGTATTCTTCGTTCTTTTCATCTTCGAGGAGATCTTGTATTGCGGCTTCTTTCGACTTATTGTCGTCTGCTTCTTGCTTGATTTCTTTTTCTTCTTGAACTATCTTCCCGATCAACATTGATGGCTGGTTTCTTCCGTCCAATTGTCCTAGTGTTCTCTACCACGGCCTCGTCCCGGCCTCGACCTCGGATGCGAGTTGTGGAGAAACCTTCACCATCTCGCCGGAAGGGAGTGGTGAGTGATCGTTGGACTAGAACTTCGGGTTCTTCGTTGTCCCGAACTTTCTTTGCTTCATTTGTTATGGTATCTCTTGAGAAGATTGTTTTCTTTGGCGGTGCATAATAAGTCGCATCTTCATGGATTCCAATTTCATGTACGGAGAATGGTTGTAAGTCTCCTTTGATGCAATCTGTTCCCCTCCATCGTAATATTTCGATGCACCGATGTAGAGATGATGGTACCATCCTGTTTTCATGTATCCATGGTCGGCCTGATAGAGCGTTGAACGATGTTTCGAATCGATTATATGAAATTTTGCGGTTGTCTTTGCTAAATCACCGGTCTTCATCGGTAGCGTTATTGACCCGAGGGCTCTTTCTCCTTTCCGGTTGAATCCTCTTAATAACATTTTGTCGGCCTCGAGCTCACGAGCATCAATTTCCAAGTATGCTAGTGTTCGAAGACTCATTATATTGATTGATGCTCCTGGATCCACCAATACTCCGGAGAGCGTAAACTTCCCAATTGTAATCGAAATGTACAACGGTCGGTTGTAGATCTGCCGTCCCAAGTAGTAGGTCATTGTCCGTGAAGGTAACACCTCGCCGTTCCTTTAACGAGCAAACCTCATCTAAGGAATCTCCGGCCATTTGAGCTAAGCGAATTTCCGGATCAAGTAAGGCCTTGATCAAAGCTTCTCTCATCTCCTTTGATAAGATGAGAGCGTCGTAGATGCTTCCGGTTGCCAGGTAGTTTCCTAAGATGGGCTAGCACGTTGTAGTCCACTTTGTTCTCCTGTGTCTCGGCTTCTTCTCGAATGGGTATGTCTTCTGCCGGGGTTGGTTCTTCTTGAACAACCACTCGCTTTCCTTTGTCTTTTGGACCCATTCTTGGAGGTAGAACTTTTCCACTTCTTAGGTTGACTTCGTAATTTCTTCGAATCTAGTGTTGAGTTTGTCGGTGTCTCCTCCCGAATCGGAATAGCCGGCTCTTCCGGATTATCTTCCAAATGCGAAGGCTCTAACTCTATTGTAGCTCGGAGCTCCTCGAAACTCACAGATAGATCCGTTGCTTGTTGAACTCTCGTAGCCTCCTTGATGGATGCCTTCTTCGTCATTTTGATCGTCGAGATCATGTATGATTTGAGAATTGTTGTTGGTATCGAAATCGACGCCCGGATTGTCGCTAGTTACGTAATCGTTAGAAACGATCGAAAACGTAGCCAACGCCATCACCCTTATCATTATATGATCCCACCGAAGTGAGCGAGATAATCATACAAAATCGAGAGGTTCGAGGGATTTCTCCCCGAATCGGAAACAACTATCTCAGGATAAGCAGCCCCTGATGTCTAGCCTTAGGAATCTCGGTCCCCTCTTCTTCGTCGATTTTCTTCTTCTCTTCGATTGTCTCCCGTCGAGGTGGTTCTTCTATCGCAAGTGATAGTACCGGCTTAACGAGTCTCGAACTACTGAATTGAAGCTCGCACCGAAGCGGTTCGGATGTTATCTAAAATCTTCTTCGAAGATCTCGTCCAGCGGTAGTCCATCCATCGTCGGCTGCATAGGGATCTATCGGAATGACGGGATCGGCTGAGATAACATTGACGGAACCTCCTTTCGGGGTTCCTTCATGTACTCCTTCGGGATTGTTATATTTCCTTTCCGAAGGTTGTCGTTGAGCCAACTTTTGAAGGTAATGCGGTCTTACATCTTGTGCCCAAGCATCCGATGGTAGGGGCGAAAGTTGGGATCACCTTTCTTGTTGACTTCCTCCGGTCTTTTAGGCTCTGGCAGCTGGAAATCCGGAGTTTTCATTAAGCTACGGAACATCTTTAGTCTTGCTTCATTCTTGAACGGATATTCTCTCGCTCGAAGCTCCTTCGATGTACGTTGCGGACGAGACGGTTGTTCATACCGCGGAGACGATCGATCATTCGGACCGGGGTTGCTCGGTAATTTGTTGTAGTTGCTTGCGGCCGTTACGGTGGTATTTGCATCGGTTGTTTGCCTTTGTCAACCGCTCGCAACGACCCCGCATTTCTTTTCGAAAGTCTTCACCGGCTTACGCTTGTCCGTCTTGTCGACGAAACTTAATTGCTTCGCCTCTTCTTGCAAGCTTCCGGCCTTGCTTAACAACTTCTCAAAAGTCTTAATAGTGAATCCCTCGAGGAGAAGTGCTATCGGGCCGTGAATGCTTTTAAGCAAGATGCCGATCGCATGTTGTTCTTGCGGTTAGTGGTTCACACTTCATACTTAAATTTCTCCATCGAAGTATGTAATCCACTAGAGTTTCATTCGGCCTTTGTTTCTCTACCACTAAATCACCTATAGTGATGTGGTGCCGAGCTCCCGACAAATCGCTTAATGAAGAGGCTCTCTAGCTACGAGAATGTCTTTGCTGCATCCGTTGAGTATCTCGCATACCAGGTCGAAGGCGATCCCCGACTGATCGCTAACAAACCTGTCGGAAGAGTAGCGCATCGCTCCCGCCGGCATTGCAACAATCGGCACGAAAGTGTGCAACATGCCTGTCGGGGGTTCCGGTTCCGTCGAAGGTCTTAAACGAGAGGTGGTACGAAGCCCTTTGGGTATTGGATTGCGTCGAATTCTTCCGGGTAAGGTCTACCCGTCCGAATAGATGTCCCGTTCTTCGATTGTGCTAGGGCTTCTCGCACTCGCTGTTCTACCAAGTTCTTGATATCCTTTTCGGGGATCATACTTTGTGTTGTATCCTTTTCACTTGGTCATCCCCATTGACGGATGTAATTTCCTTCCCTCCGTCTACGAGGTGAATGACTTCTGGGGGTGTCTCTCTATGTGGTTGTACTTGACTTTGGAGAGTGGCCAGAGCTATGGCCATCTCTTCCATCCTCTTCGCCATTTGAGCGATCGTGTCGTCCTTTTCACGAAGCCGTCTCTTCATCGGTTCCGGCTCCTCTCTTCATGCGCGTGCAGGAGCACCTTGAGAAGATGATGAAGCTCGTGTCTCAACCATGTTGATTTCTCGCATATTCGTTGTCCATGAGATTCCGATGAGTCGATCTCATCTCCGAACTTTTCTTCTCTTTCTTTCGCCAACCGTCGGATGTCGGTTCTCAACTTTTCCATGGCATCTTCTAGGCGGAGCTTTCTGTGTATCTTTGTGGTTGTCATGCGATGGTTGCCGGGTCCTTTTTTCACGAGTCCCCTTCATCGCGAGTAGCGCTTTCTTCGGATTCGAGCCTCCCGGCGAGACTTTCTCTCTCGGGCCTGTCGTTTCGGCCTCAATCGCCCCGTAGTGGGACGCCACACCATCCTTCTAGCGACGGAAGGTCCAGGACCGGATGGTCACGTCGACCGAATGCCGGAAGGTGGTATCCTCCCTAATCTGTAATCCGAGACAACAACGGGCGGACTAGCCTTCATTCTTTTGCTTGGCTTTTCCGTCATGATGGCGGGTTCTACTCGGGGTCCAAGACGGGATTTGACCGGCACCCGCCCTATCCTTCGTAGAATTTCCGATACGGGCGCTTTTCCTTCTTGCTTAACTTTTCTACTAAAGTTCGCAATCGAGCAAACGGCGTAGTTCTAGTTCTTTTCTTGCGGCTATCGTTGTAGTATGCGGGTCGTGGTAATGTGGCGACGAATCTTTCGAACATTCTCTTCATCCTCTGCGGCGGAGAGGGGATGGAACCTGCTTCCTCCCAAAAGTGGTATGTAGTCAGGCAGTGGTGTATATTCTGGCAACTCTGGAATTTCCTCCAGGAAAGCAATCTCAGCAGCTCTGGCTTCCCTGGCGATCCTTCTATTTCTATTTCTTCTTTGGGTCTTTGTCAGCGACGGAATCTTCGAACTGGACCCGATTTCGAAGACGGAAGGTCTTACGAGAAGATCCGTACCCTCCACGCGTAACGGGTTTACCATAGTTCCGGATTTCTTTCCCTTTGATTTGGCGTAAGTCGGGTAGGTGCGAAACAACTAGACCAGTGGGGGTAGTGAGAATGATCCTCCTGCGGACAGCAGATCTCCTCTAGTCGGGACCCTTTGCGGGGAGGAAACTCTTGGGTCGACCTAAGGTTGAACTCGCGCGGTGGCTCCTCGGCTTCGGATACCTTGTTCGTCGGTGCAAAGAGGGAGACGTCGGTGACTTCGACGTTCGTAGTTTTCAAACCCTCGTCCAAATCGGATGACCCCATTGTCGGGCAGTTCATCCTTATAGACGACGAAGTCCGATCCGTTGGTGAAGGAGAAAATCAGTTCGGGGCTTCCATTTCGCAAGGTAGATTCGGTTGTCAGTCCCAAGTTATGCTTCTTTTCTTCAGGACGAAAAGAAAGGAACTAAAAAGAGTCCGAACTCATTCTTTGTTCATGTATTTATCATTCGTTAAAAGAATCACTTATTAGAGGGTTTGTTTATTTAGAACGGAACGTTCAAAGGTGTAGAGAAGGTAAGGAATCCGATTCTGAAAGGAAAAGAAAGTCTTAAGCAAAACTTCCCGACTCGAAGGATCACTCCTAAACTAACACCTATTGGGGGTCCACCCCACCTCGTAAATGAGGTAAAGGATCTCGAACCTCTCTCGTTTAGGGGTGTCTAAACAATGGCTCCTAAATCCGAGAGAATGTTGGCTATACTTGTTCAAGATAGAAATGAACATAGTATTCCAACGGAAAGAGGGGTAGTTTGATCCATTAGGGACATGGATACACTACCGATTTTTGAAAGCAGAATTATTTGATTATAATGGAGAGAGGAATTTTCCCCAGCGGAGTCGCCAGAAATCCTGTGCGGCTTATTTTTTTTATTATTTTTTTTTATTTTTTAGGTCGTGTTTTATTTTGAAGAGGGGTCGCCTAACAGAAATCTGTCGGCGAATTTTAATTTAATTTAAATAAATAATTTGAAAAGTAGTATTTGATTTTAAAAATAATTTTTAAATTTGAAGATTTTAAGATATGAAATCAAACCGATCTCACATCCCAAATAGTTTATATAAACGAGCACCGCACCACAACCGTGTACCTATCCCTAAGGATAGACACATCGCTTGATGGTGGGGCTTGATTAAATAAACTAGAAGATTAGTGACATCCGTTTGGTCTCGTGAACCAATTTTATAAGTCGACAAGTTTCCCCGCTTAATATGAAAACATTAAACGGTGGTTTATATTACTCGGGTTCTTTAAAATTCCCTATAAGGGCAAGCCCCTATAGTTAATTACATCTTAAGTGACGGGAATCACCTAAGAAAACTCTCGATAATAATCAATGATTCTGCTCTCAAGAATTTCAAAGTTTAAAGTTTTCAAAGATTGAATTTTGGAATTTCAATAGGGAATGGATCAAATTTTGGAACATTTTTGTTTTGTGAATCCAAAGGAAGAGAGGTAGGAGAAATCACTGATTCGAAGTGAACTTCGATAATTTCCCGACTATCCTATTGTTTGTCTTGAATTTAGGAAAGTCCTAATGTTTATTTGATATTTCAATCTTGCCAATTTCAATTAATTAGGGCTTATATTTGTATGATAAAATCAAACAAATAACTTAGAAGATGTGAGGGTTTATTGTCGTATCGGACGACTACCTCGGAATCCTAAGACCGGTTAGGGCTTAATTTGCAATGCAAATGCCTAACGAAGAGTTGAGGATTTATGTTGCACTAGGCAAGCTACCTCGAAGTCTTATGGCTTGGTTGTTTTAATTCTAGGAAAGTTTTGCTGAAGTAGATCTGAGTTTTCGCCGATGACGATGGTCGTGCCGCCCACCATGCTCCGAGCTCCTTGTTGTTGCAGAGGTTTAGTTTTAGAAATCATAAATCGTGGGATGAGAAAAGTGTTTTGGTTTAGAGAAAATCTTAATTTTCCAAGTGTTTTTTGTGTTTTAATTAAAACAAATCTTAAAGTTGATTATAACGACACCGGTTAAGATCCCACTGTTCCATCCTTCCGGCATCGTTATTTTTATCGGATTCACTTAGTCCAGATGAATTTGCTAAACTCAACTGAATGAGTTCCACACTTTCATTTAGACCGTGGAAATCCCGTTAGCAACACGTAGGTTACATCATCCGAGGTATTCCCGATCATCCAACGAGACGTTTTAATTTAGTTGCAATTGTAGTTTTGTGTTCGTTTGTGATTAAATTTTGAGTTGTTTTATCTTTTGAAATGTTGTGGCGGTGAATTTTATCTTGCAATGACTTTTAACTTAGTTTTGGTTTCAGTTTTAGGGCTATCCTAAAGGTGTGGGTTTTCATGCAACAGCTTGTTTTATCATGCAAGAAAAGTAAAATGCATTTGCAATAAAGTAAATTGCAAGAAAGTAAATTGCAATAAAATGAAAGCGTACCCGGAGGGTCTTCCCGTCATCCCAAGCCGCACTTAAAACACAATTAGAATATTTAAGCAAGTTCCTAGGTAAAGCTAGGGGAAAGGTTATGGTTTTCTACCAAATTCCTAATCCTATAGCTAGTCATCTCCTACGACGTCTAGATTCTTTGGGTTTTAGTTTAAGGACGATTTTCTTCATCAAAGAATAATCAAATTCAATTGTTCTTATAAATATCCTATCATATCGAGGAAGTGCTTAAGAAGGATCTTAAACATCTTTTCAATATTTCTAGGATTATTTTAAGTCCAAATGAATTTAATTATATAAATGAGTCGATCGTCCGAGGTTTTCAAGTCTTGTTAACTTGCTCGATGAACTAGGACATTTGAATATCCTATGAGTAAAGTAACACTCCATTTAATGTTTCATTTAGGAGTTACAATAATCAAAGCTTTCAAGGGTAAATTAGTATTCAAATGATCTCGATTTAAGTTAAAGGGTTTAAATTTGGAATAGTGTTCAAGTTGCTTTATATTTAGTTTAATTTAATTTAATTTGATTTGATGTTTAATTAATTTGATTTGATTTAACTTTAATTTAATTATTTAATTTAATTTAATTTAATTTTAATTATTTAATTTAATTTAATTTAATTGTTTAATTTAATTTAATTTAATTTTAATTTAATTTAATTTAATTGTTTGATTTAATTTAATTTAATTTTAATTAATTTAATTTAATTGTTTAATTTAATTTAATTTAATTATTTAATTTAATTTAATTTAATTTTTAATTTAATTTAATTTAATTATTTAATTTAATTTAATTTAATTATTTAATTTAATTTAATTTAATTTTAATTAATTTAATTTAATTTAATTATTTAATTTAATTTAATTTAATTTTTAAATTTAATCTTAATTTAATTTATCTTTAATTTACTTTATTTTTAATTTTAATTGAAATTAAGTCTTTTAATATTTTAAATTTGAGTTATCATTTTAATTAAACATTGAGTATTAGTTGATATAATTAATTTAGGGATTTTTAAATTAAAGAATAAATCTCTTCCTAATAAATATCCCTTATTTTAATGATTCCAATTTTATTATTCTTCCAAATTTAATCCATTATTTAATTAAAGTTTAATCATTTTGAAATTGTTTAATGGGTTTCTACCCTTTAATTATTTAAATTTCAATCATCCAAATCAGATTAGGATCAAATATTTTACTTGTTGATTTTTTATTAAACCTAAAGTTTTAATTAAGGATTAAAGATTTTAATTACCATTTTACCCTTTAAGCTTAATAATTTCATAACTCACTAAATTGAACTCAAATGAACTTGAAATTTTTATGTGACTTTACTCATATGTCAATAAAGACATGAGAGGAGAAAATGTGATTTTTCTGTATTTAATTTATTTATATAATTATTTTTGGTGGAAAATAGAGATTTTCAAGGAAAATTTGATAACATGACCAAGGGAAAAGTTTCTGTCCTTAAGAAAATTAGGGGACATTCCTAATGACCAGAGAAGCATTTGGACCAATTTTGGTGATTTTTTGAATTATATTATTTTTATTATAATTATTTTGAGTTTTGGAGTGTTAATTAATTTAAAAATAAGATAAATGTTGAAAAATGGATTTTATATTTTTCAAAAATCTCTCTGATATCAAGGAAACCAGAGAATCAAATTTTGCAATTTTTTGATTTTTCTATGATTTATAATCATTATTTTAGTGAAAATGCTAGAAAATGCATTTTTTTAATTTTAAAATTACCCTAGGGCTTTAAAATTTAATATCTCACTAAATAGACTTAGGAAAAATGTGGGATTTGTTCCTAAGTGATTAAAATTCAAAATGTGACATTTTGGTGAATTTTATTATTTTTGTGATTTTTATTATTTTTTAATTATTAAAAATATTAAAATATTATTAAAAATCAACTTTTTTAGAAAATTAAAATTTTAATTTTCTTAGGTTCCCCTGATATCAGAGAGGCTCCAAAACCAATTTAGTGAATTTTTAAAAAGTATTTTAAAAGTTATGAATTTTTAAAGTTTAAAATGGCTAAGTGGCTTAATCAACCCAATTAGTGGGGCTAACCAAGTCCAATTGACCTCAAATTTTTATGGTGGATTCCTCTGATCCTAAAGGTCAGTGGAGAATTGATTTCAAGTCAATTTGATACCTGGTTAACTCTAATTAATTAAAGACCTATTTTGGGTGTTTAAGCCAATTAGGGTTAATCTGAGTGAATTAACTCAAGTCCTATTTTTCCTAGAGTCCTCTGGTCATAAGGAACATCACCAAATATTTCTAGAATTTATTTCACAACATGCTAATTTTTGGAATTAAAATACTCAAAACAGCAACATGCATTTGAAAAATAAATAACTTTTCACTAGAGATGGCCTCCGACCTTGGAAAATTCAGGGAATGTTCCCAAGTTCAGAGGCTTCAAAAGCCCTATGGTCTCATGCCATGGTGAATTGTATACATGCATGGAGAATTAAATGTATGCAGAGAGTAAATAAATCATAAAAAATAAAATACTTAATTAAATTAAATGATTTCTTTTCCACATTATTCTCCTCTGTTCACCGAGCAAGAGGGTATTTTTATTTTATTTTTGTGATTTTTCTACACGGAGATATGAATTTTTGAAGTTTAGGGAATTAAATAAATAGAAAAATACCCTAATTTTCTATTTATCCACGCGGCGCCGCGTCAACCTCGGCAGCTCCGAACGCACACGCGTCGCGCTCCCATTCGACGCCGCCACCCGAGTCGGCAGCCCCGGGCCCCGCGGTTCTCGTACCGTCTCCCGGTCCGACGCAATCTCGGCCGTCCGTGCGCGCGTGTATCGAATGGACGGCATCCGTTCATCGTCCCCAAGTGTTCTCACCCGAGAGCCGTCCACACTAAATCCCTAAGATCTCACTCGATTCTCAATGGATTTTCATGTTCTTATGCTTCTATGGATTCGTCTCGAAGAGACGAACACATCTATACGGCTAACATGCATCGAAACTAAGGCATTTGAAATGGAGAATCTCCGTAAGCTCGGGATGAAGAGTTAGCTCATACCTTGGCTCGGAGAAGTGTGGCTTCAATCCGAGAGTTGTTGCACCTTCGATTGGGTCCCGCGAAGCTCCGGATGAAGTCTCCTGGTCCGGTGAATCGCCTAGCTATGAAAGTGACCACGCACGATCACAAAGCTTGGAGGCCGGAGCAACCGGGTGGCCTCGGAGATGGGGCTTTCAGTGGGAAACTTCTCCTCTTGGTCCAGGTGAAGGTGTAGGACCGGCCAATTTGAGGATTGGCTCACTGTGGCAAAGTGTCCCGGTTTCGGGTGGAATTTCGGCCGAGAAATCGGGCTCGTTGGTGGGGATTAGGGCAAATCGACACCGGGAATCAACCGCTCTAAGGATGGTGAAGGGTTTGGAACAATTTTGCGTAGTTTCGGCAAGGTTTGTGCTTGGCTCCCCTCATGGCCGAGAGGGGTGGAGTTTAACAGTAGCCGGGCTGGGGGCCTCCGGTGGAGAGTTAGGGCTTGGGATCGAGCCTGCTTCAGTGAGGAGAAGATCAGCCATGGTGACCACTGGGGATGGGGCGCTCGGCAAGTGAGAATTTCAATGTTGGCTCACATGTGAGCTCTCGGCCATGGTGTTTTCCGGCGGCTCGGTGGCCGGCCGGCCGAGCATGGGTCACCCTCAAGGTCGGTGGGTCGTGGCTGGAGGTTTGTGCTAATCAATCGGCCATGGACATGTGTAAAGGCTTTGATCCAAAGTGGAATGGGGCATGGCTAGATTTGGACCTAAATGGGTCAACCCACCCATTTGGGCTAGGTGCACCACCCAAGGCCTGGTTTAGGCTGAGGAGAAAGTGATTTGGATCAGCTTGATTAGTGGGGTCAAGTCACAATCCAAGTACAATTAAAGCTTAAGCATGGTTTAGTGGAATCATGTAAGTGGTTAACCACCTTTAGGAGTTAAGGAAAGAGCCTCCTCCTTTCGCCCAAAATGGCATGGTGACATGTAAAGAGGCTCTCATGGCTTGCATATGGCTTATGCATGACTCCATGGCTCCATTTGGCTTGGGAAAAGTAAAGTCAATTTCATGGAAATGGATTTAAGGAAAATTTTGGTATTTAGGGGTGATTTGGCATGAGGCTTGATTTGGAATTATTTGATGATGAATTTAGGACTTAGGGATGATTTTAATTGAAAGTATGATGAGGGGAAATGTCATATGGGCCTTGGAAGAATTTTGGGCTTTTTTGAAAGGGTTTTAGATGGGCTTTTAAGATGGATTAGGAAAGTGGGCTCTTGAATTTTAAAATGGATTTTGGGATGAAATTTTGTAAAGAGGTTGGGCCAAATAATTATTGGGTTTAGCTCATGGATGTGTCATGAGTGACTTGAAGCAAATTTGGGCTAGTTTGGACTTGAATTGGGTTGGATTTGAATTCTTTTGGTGAATGGGCCAATGTAGGTCAAATTGGGCTAACTTGGGCCAATGTTGGGCTAGGGTTGAAATTGATGTAAAATAAATGTTTAGAAATGTTTATGGGAGTGTTTCAAAGAGGTTTTAGCTTTGGTTGGGTTTTGATTTTGAGGTTTGGGCCTATTTGGGTTAGATTTGGGTTTAGGTCAAAATTGGGCTTTTTGATTTTGGGTTGAATTTGAGTGGGGTTTGAGTCAAAATCTTGGGCAAATCATGTTAGTGTTTTGTTTATGAGGATGTTAAGGAAGGTTTAGAAAAGATTTGGGGTTAATTGGAGTTGAATTGGGTTAGTTTGGGCTAAGTTTGGGTCATGGGTCCAAATTTGGGCTTTAAGGCCCAAAGTGAAATTGGATCCAAATGTCAATCAAATTAGACTTGGATTTGGTCTAAATTGGTATTGGGAATGTTGAATTGAAGTTTAGAATTGAATTGGACCAAAATTGGGGTCAATTGGGTATGTTTGGTTTGACATTGGGTCCACTTTGGGTTAAAATGGGTCAATTTGGGGGTTTTGACAAAAGTAGGGTAAATTGACAAAATTGGCCCATGGTGTAGTTGGACAAAATGAAATTGGGAATATTTGGGATTTTCTGGAATTTTCTGGGAATTTTCTGAATTTTTGGATTTTTAGGCCAAGAAGGGTATTTTGGGTATTTGGAGGGTATTGGGGGGTTTTCTTGGAATTTTTGGTATTTTTGGGTATGGATGATCAATTTGAGTGATGTGGAGGTGTTTGGGATTGATTTTGGAAAATTTTAGGTAATTTGGAGATTTTGCAAAAATTTGGGTAATTCGAGGGTTTTGGGTAGGTTTAGTAGGTGTAGGGTCCTGGGGTCAAAAATTGAAAATTTGGGAAATTGAAGATTGGGTGAATTTGGGTGGGGTGAAATCATTTTGGTTGAGCCATGAAGCCATTTCAAGCCCATATGAGCCATGAAAGGACTCATTTGAGGCATTCACTATGTTGTTCCTAACCCTCTTAGCCAAGGGCTTAGGGGTTAAGGACCATCCATGTGACTCACCTACATGAGTCAGGAGGTCAAGTTGGGTATGGGTGTGGTTTTAGGAAGTGTGTGGAAATGTAGTGTGTAAGTGTAATGTATGTCAACCCCTTCACCAGACCAGGCCACCCAGGGCAGTCCTAAGGCCAAAGAGTCCTATAGGAACTCATCCTTTAAACTTCCACATTTGATTTCAACCCTCTAGGTGATTAGGGGTCTATAGTCAAGTTTGTGGAGTTTGCAGGGAGTTTAGAAGTGGTTTGAATTTCTAAAAGGCGGGTCCCAATTCTAGTCCTCTAAGATAGTCAAAGGAAAAGCCTAAGGCTAGATCCTAAGCACTAAAAAGAAGAAGGGAAGACCTCATCAAAAATGAGGTCAACAGTGGCTATCCTAAAAGTTCCAGTTTTCACACAGGGTGACATTCTTGTTTAACATGCAAGAGAAGTAAAGTATAGTACAGGTAAGTAAATTGCATCAAAATATAAATGTACCTGGTAGGGTCTTCTCGTCATTCCCAGCTGAAACTTTAGTATTGCATTGTATATATGTGTTCATAATTTTGCAGAAATTAAAGCATGCTAGAAAACAGGAAGAAGTAGGACTGACAAGCAGTAGCTACTCAATCCTATGATGTCTATGTTTAGATCCCGGTTGTCTTCCAAGTCCTATGATTACTATGCGAATTCCTATGTTGTGTTTCAATAAACTTTGTTTAATTTAATTGAGGATGGTCTCGTTAAGTAGACATATTAAGTTTAATAGACCTCAGAGGTATCCAAACGGTCAAAGAAGGATGCAGGTCCATGCTTCCCTCTTATATCCTGATGAAAAGTCTCAGGCTTATTTAGACATATTATGCTGCTTAACAATTCACCCCACCTATACCCTTATGCTTAATGAACACAGTTGTTTGGGTAGGTTGGGGCAGATGGGTTTAGGTGTGGTTTGGATTTGGATTGGTGGCAATTGGTAGTTTGATTTGGACTTATGTGAGTGCTGTGAAGATTTGTTTGAGTTTATGTTTTAGATTTGGTTTTGGTTTTGGTTTAGGTTTTGGTTTGAGTTTGATTTTGGTTTTGGTTTGTGCTGGGATTTGAAACTAGGGATTTTGAGTTTGGAATATGAATTGGGAAGGTTATGTGGACATCGGGTAAAAATTTGGGTTACTCCATGCATTCACTAAGCATAAGGGTATTCTTGTTATGTTTTCTACACCAAGTTGTGATTTCTAGGGGACTTTATAAAGGGGAAAATAGGTCATGCCTCAGGGGGCCTATCCTAGGTTTGATTGTTATCATGTTGGTACTGTATTGTGGTCGGGACTGTTGTTGTTTGTTGTGATTTGTGATGGTTGTGTTATTTATATATTATCATTTTATTATGTTATTATTGTTTATGTTGTTATGTGTTATTATTCTTTGTTATTGTTTATTAATTATGTGTTATTATGTTATTTAAAAATTATTATCTTTTATGTGTAATTAAAATTATTATTATCTTTATGGTTTATTTAATTTATTATTTATTATCTTATGTGATTTTTTTACTTTATCATTATTTATTTATTTATTTATTATTTATTTATTTTATTTTTCTTTAACCTGATATTTATTTATTTAAATTA
>JAKZJZ010002396.1:0-17018 GCA_022702705.1 Papilionanthe hookeriana x Papilionanthe teres
GTGGAATGCGAAGAAAGTGCTTCTTGCGATAAAGGGGACTCGTGAAAAAGGGACCCGGCGAGCTATCGCATGACAACCGCGAAGACACACGAAAGCTCCGCTAGAAGACGCCATGGAAAAGTTGAGAGCCGATATCCAGACGGTTGGCGAAAGAAAGAGAAGAAAAGTTCGGAGATGAGATCGATTCATCGGAGTTCATGGACGACGAATATGCAGAAATCAATATGGTTGAGACACGAGCTTCATCGGCTTCGCGAGGTGCTCCTGCGGCCGCGAAGAGAGGAGCCGGAGCGATGAGAAGACGGCTTCGGGAAAAGGACGACACGATCGCTCGAATGGCGAAAAGGATGGAAGAGATGGTCGTAGCTGCGGCCACTCTCCGGAGTCGAGTACGACCACATAGAGAGACACCCCGAGAGGTCATTCACATTGTAGACGGAGGAAAGGAGATTACATCCGTCGATGGGGATGACCGGTGAAAAAGGATACAACACGAAGTATGATCCACGAAAAGGATATCAAGAACTTGGTAGAACGAGCGAGTGCGAGAAGCCTTAGCACAATCGAAGAACGGGACATCCATTCGGACGGGTAGACCTTACCGAGAAGAGGTCGACGACGTCCGATACCGAAAGGCTTCGTACCACCTGCGTTCGAAGACATTCGATGGAACCGGGAACCCCGACGGCATGTTGCACACTTTCGTGCCGGTTGTTGCAATGCGGCGGGAGCGATGCGTTACTCTTCCGACGAGTTCGTCGGCGGTCTGTCGGGAATCGCCTTCGGCGGGTATGCGGGGTACCCGATGGCTCGGTGAAGACATTCTCGAGCTAGAGAGCCTCTTCATCGAGCGATTTGCGGAGCTCGGCACCACATCACTATAGGTGATTTAGTGGTAGAGAAACAAAGGCCGAATGAAACTTTGGTGGATTACATACTTCGATGGAGAAACTTAAGCATGAAGTGTGAACCACAGCTGCAAGAACAACATGCGATCGGCATCTTGCTTAAAAGCATTCACGGCCGATAGCACTTCTCCTCGAAAGGGTTCACTTATTAAGACTTTTGAGAAGTTGTTAAGCAAGGCGGAAGCTTGCGAAGAGGCGAAGCAATTAAGTTTTGCCGACAAGACGGACAAGCGAAAGCGGTGAAGACCTTCGAAAAGAAATCCGGGATCATTGCGGCGGTTGATAAAGGCGAGCAGCCGATGCGAAATACCACCGGAACGGCGCAGACGACCACAACGAGTACCGGCAGCCCGGTCCGGCTATCGGTCGTCTCCGCGAGTATGAACAACCGCCTCGTCCGCAACGTACATTAAGGGAGCTTCGAGCGAGAGAATATCCGTTCAAAAATGAAGCGATGCGAAAATGTTCCGTAGCACAATGAAGACTCCAGATTTCCAGTGCCAGAGCCCAAAAGACCGAGAGGAAGTCGACAAGAACGGTGATCCCGACTTTTGCCCCTACCACCGGATGCTTGGGCACAAGATAGAAGATTGCATTACCTTTAAAAGTTGGCTCGACGACAACCTTCGGAAAGGAAATATAACAATCCGAAGGAGTACATGAAGGAACCCCGGAAAGGAGGTTCCGTCGATGTTATCTCAGCCGATCCCGTCATTCGATAGATCCTATGCAGCCGACGATGGATGGACTACCGCACTGGACGAGGTCTTCGAAGAAGATTTTAGACGACATCCGAACCGCTTCGGTGCGAGCTTCGATTCGAGTTCGAGACTCGTTAAGCCGGTCTTATCACTTGCGATAGAAGAACCACCTCGACGGAGACGATCGAAGAAAAGAAGAAAATTGACGAAGAAGAGGGGCCAGAGATTCCTAAGGCTAGGCTAGGGGCTGCTTATCCTAGGATAGTTGTTTCAGATTCGGGGGAGAAATCCCTCGAACCTGCGATTTTGTATGATTATGCTGCTCACTTCGGTGGGATCATATAATGATAAGGGTGATGGCGTTGGCTACGTTTTGGCTATTTCTAACGATTACGTAACTAGCGACAATCCAGGACATCGACTTCGATGCCAACAACAATTCTCGAATCATACACGATCTCGACGATCAAAATAACGAAGAAGACATCCATCGAGGAGGCTACGAGAGTTCGACGAGCAACGGATCTATCTGTGAGTTTCGAGGAGCTCCGGTTACGATAGAGTTAGAGCCTTCGGATTTTGAAGATAATCCGGAAGAGCTGTCATTCCGATTCGGGAGGAGACACACGGCAAGTTCGACACTAGATTCGGAAGAAATTACGAAGTCGACTTAAGAAGTGGAAAAGTTCTACCTCCAAGAATGGGTCAAAAGACAAAGGAAGCGGTGGTTGTTCGAAGAACCAACCCGGCGGAAGAAATACCGTTCGAGAAGAAGCGAGACGCATGAGAACAAAGTGGACTACAACGTGCTTAGCCCATCTTAGGAAACTACCGGCCAAGCGAGCATTTACGATGCTCTCATCTTATCGAAAGAGATGAGAGAAGCTGCGATCAAAGCCTTACTTGATCCGGAAATTTGCTTAGCTCGAATGGCTGGAGATTCCTCAGTATGAGGTTTGCTCGTTAAAGGAACGATCGAGGCGTTACCTTCACGGACAATGACCTACTACTTGGGACGGCGGATCACGACCGACCAGTTGTACATTTCGATTACTAATTGGGAAGTTTACGCTCTCCGGAGTATTGGTGGATCCGGGAGCATCAATCGATATAATGAGTCTTCGAACACTAGCATACTTGGAAATTGATGCTCGCGAGCTCGAAGCGGACAAAATGTTATTAAGAGGATTCGACCGGAAAGGAGAAAGAGCCCTCGGGTCGATAACGCTACTTGATGAAGGCCGGTGACTTAGCGAAGACAACGCAAAATTTCACATAATCGATTCGAAACGTCGTTCAATGCTCTCTTGGGCCGACCATGGATACATGAAAACGAGGATGGTACCATCATCTGCGCATCGAGTGCATCGAATACTACGATGGAGGGAACGAGTGCATCAAAGGCGACTTGCGACCATTCTCCGTACATGAGATTGGAATCCATGAAGATGCGGCTTATTATGCATCACCAAGAAAACGATCTTCTCCAGGAGATACCGTAACAAATGAAGCAAAGAAAGTTCGAGGACAACGAAGAACACGAAGTTCTAGTCCAACGATCGCTCACCACTCCCTTACGGCGAGATGGTGAAGGTTTCTCCACGACTCGCATCGAGGGTCGAGGCGGGGACGAGGTCGTGGTAGAGACACTAGGACGATTGGACGGAAGAAACCGACCATCGATGTTGATTGGGAATGATAGTTACGAAGAAGAAAAGAAATCGAAGCAAGAAACGGCGGCAATAAGTCGAAAGAAGCCGCAATTCGAGATCTCCTCGAAGATGAAAAGAATGAAGAATATAAATCGATGTACGAGAAGATTAACCACTACGTACATACTATGACCCTAACCCCGATCCATCGTAATAAGATCGAGGGTATGGTGGTCGAAAGGGTACATAACGGCGGTGCGAGAGCCGATCGAATTCTACGTGGTGCTTCTTCCTCCAAAGGCGAAAATAATGTACAATTCGAAGATGTCACTTCATCGAATTAATGGAATTACCTTTTGAGTGGTACTCTCCACTGTGTTGAAAATTTAATTCAACGTGGTTTCTTACCTCGACAATGGACAAAAGACGATCACAACATTTTGAAAAATTATGGAATAACTCCGGTCGTCCACCCGATTCAAAGCATGGTCTCGGATTCGGCACGGTAGGGTCGGTTGACGATGCGAATTTTGCTTGGTTGTCACTTGCGAGTCGATGAAAGACTGCATGGAAACTACGGACGAACTCGAAGATTTACAAATTGGAGACGCTCACCGAGATCGAAGAAGAAATCGAATCTCGATAGATGAGTTAACGGAAGTTAACTCAGGTACTAACGAAGAGCCTAGACTTACCTTTGTTAGCTCCTTACTCGACAAAGAAGACTCCGAAGAAATAATCGAGTTATTAATGGAATTTAAAGATTGTTTTGCTTGGAGCTACGATGAAATGCCGGGATTAGCTCCGGAGGTCGCGGTTCAGCTAAGCTAGGAGTGGATCCTACTGCATCCGATCGGACGAGGTCCCGGAAGAATGCGTCACAGAAATCGAACAACAAGTCGTAGCCGAAGTTAAAAAGCTAATAGACGCTAAATTTGTCCGTGAAGAACAATACCCGACTTGGCTAGCCGATGTGGTGCCGATCGAAGAAGAATGGTCGGATCGGAATTTGTGTGGACTTCGAGAGATTTAAATAAGGCATGTCGAAAGGATGAATTCCCTCTACAGATCCCGGAATTAATGATCGACATTGCTTCGACGCATGAAATATTTTCATTCATGGATGGATCTTCGAGGATACAACCGGATAAAAATGGCTCCGAGAAGATGAAAAGCTTACGGCATTCGGAACGCCGATCGGAGTATTTTGCTTCACGGTGATGCCATTCGGAGCTGAAGAACGCGGGAGCGACTTACCGGAGAGCAATGACAAGAATTTTTGATGATCTCATCCACAATCGAGTCGAATGCTACGTGGACGATGTGGTCATCGAAAGCGAAAGTAAAGGAAAACCACTCGTATGATTTGAGAATTGTTTTCGAACGATTAAGACAATTTAACCTTAAGATGAATCCCTTAAAATGCGCCTTCGGCGTCACCTCGGGAAATTCTTAGGATTCGTTGTCCGACATCGTGGAATTGAAATCGATCCGGAAAAGATTAAAGGCTATCTTAGAAATGCCGCCTCCCAAAACCTTAAAACAACTACGATCTTTTCGAGGAAGGCGGCATATCTTCGACTGCTTTATCTCGAGCACATCGGGTAGGTGTCGGCCTTTCTCGGCACTAGTTAAAAAGGACGCCAAATTTATTTGGGAAGAGAAATGCCGAGAAGGCCTTCGAAGACATTAAACAATATTTAATGACACCTCCTGTCTTAGCGACCCCGGTCTCGGAGTAGACCGGCGATACTTTACACCGCGGCTTTAGACGACTCTCTCGGAGCCACATTGGCTGGGTCGATGATGAGGGTAAAGAAAATGCTCTTTACTACTTAAGCCGTCGTTTACTTCCGACGGAAGTAAGGTATCCCGCAATTGAAAAGCATTGTTTGGCCTTGATCTTCGCCGCTCGAAAGCTCGGGCACTACATGCTTTCTCATAAGGTCGACTTGATCTCGAAGTTTAATCCATTGCGATACTTGATGACTCGTCCGACACTTTCAGGCGGACTTGCCGGATGGTCGATGATATTATTGCAATTCGATATAACTTTCGTGCCTGCGTGCGTAAAGGGACAAGTCTTAGCGGACTTCCTCGCGGCGCACCGCTTTGCGGCGGAATCTCCTCTCGATGACGATTTGCCGGATGAACGAAATAATGAACCTAGAAGACCTTGATGATCGACGTTGGGAATTATATTTCGACGGAGCATCTTCGGCACACAAAGACGAAGAATCGCAAGTGATAGTGCCGTAAGGCGGGAATCGGGCTAATCTTTATAACGCCGGAGCGGGGGATGTTAAGATACTCCTACCACTTGACGGAACCGTGTACGAACAACGAAGCGAGAATACGAAGCCCTCATAACGGAGCTGGAATTAGCTATTCGAATGGGGATAACGGACATCGACATCTACGGGGATTCACGAGTTAATCATTCGGCGGATCGCGGACAATACGGAATTTTTAAACCAAGACTCGAACAATACTTCCGAGTATGCCATACGAATTGTTGGAACGGATTCCGAATGTGACGATCTACAAAATTCCCGAAAAGAGAATGCTTTAGCGAGATGCTTTAGCCGTCTCGCAAAAGAATTTGCACTGTTTGCAAGATGAATCGGTGGAAGTGTCGGTTCGCGGACGTCGAGTCCTATCACGGCTCGACATAGACACAATACACGAATCGGAAAAAGAAAAAGATAGTTGCGGCGGTGACGGAAAACACGGAAGATTGGCGACGGCCATTGATGAACTACACCGCAAACAGGAAAGCTACCGGACGATGGGTCGCTGGCCATCGGATCGAAAAGAACTCTGTCTTACGCATTAATAAACAACACATTATACGGAAGGTCTTTTGATCAGAATGTGGCTAAGGTGCCTGAGCGGGTCCGAGGCCCGTGAAATTATTAAAGAGGTGCATTCGGGACTACGTGGCGCTCACCGGTCGGGTCCGAAGATGAAAATGAAAATTAAAAGACTAGGGTACTACGGCCCTCGATGATGACCGAGCTGCATGAAAATCGCCAAGAAGGCGTCACCGATGCGAGTGCACGGAGTGGTTCTACACCGACCTCCGAATGTCTGCGCCCGACAATTGCGTCGTGGCCATTTGAATGTTGGGGCACGGATATAGTGGGTCCGATAGAACCACCATCTTCGAAAGGACATCGCTTCATTCTTGCGGCTACGGATTACTTTTCCAGTGGGCGGGAAGCGGTTCCGCAGAGAAGTGAAAGCACACCACGTGCTACGGTTTTCGAGAACCAAGTTGTCTACCGGTTTCGGAGTGCCGCGCGGGATCATCTCGGATAATGGGTCGGCATTCGAAGCACCCAAATCAACAATTTTGTCGGGAGACACGGAATCGGCTGGCGATACTCGACAATTTACTACCCAAGAGCAAACGGTCTCGGCTGAGGCTTTTAATAAAACTCTCGTTCAAATCTTAAAGAAAACCTTGGACGATAATAAGAGAAATTGGCACGAAAAATTGTTAGAAGCCTTATGGGCTCTACAGGACAACCTTCGGAACTCCTACTCGAGCTACACCTTACGCTCTAGTGTATGGGTCCGAGCGGTGTTACCTTTAGAGGTTCGGCTTCCTTCACTCGAAGTGCCGATTGCGAAACAAGATCACGACGAGAAAACGCCGGATTACGACTCGAAGAATTAGAAATCTTGGAAGGAAAAGACTTGCGGCGCAACGAATTTAAGAACTATACCGAGCTAAGATGGTTCGAGCCGCATGACAAGCGAGTCCGCCGAAGAACCTTGAAAGTTGGTGACTTAGTTCTCGTTCTCGAGAGACTTATCCTTGCACACCGCGAGATAGGAGGAAAATTTGAACCCACTTGGGAAGGACCGTTTGTGGTTGAAGCGGTATACTCGGGAGGTTCCTACCGGCTAGTGAATTGCCGGGGAGAACGAAATATGCTTCAGATCAACGGACGATACTTGAAAAAGTATTATGTTACTCGATGTTTCGAAGGAATGAATTCTTCATCCCTAAGAAACACGGGCGAAGTAATTACTTATGATTGGGTCCGAACCCAAAAATAATAAAATGTGTTAAAATAAATAAAGTCATGATAATATGTTTTCCTTGTTTTCTTTTCCAAATCAAAATCTCTTCCCCGATCTTATCCTACTTCATTCTGTTAAATTTGAAAATAAAAAAAATATATATAAAAAAAATGTGTCTTTAATAAACATTTTCTTAATGTTCTTGTTCTTAGTACGGCCCACGATCCTTTTCCTTGTCTTTTCGCGGGAAATGTCGAACGGGCGGTTGGTCTCGAACTTTAAGAATGGCGTAAGCCTTGCACTCGATGAAAAGAGGGTGAAAGATGGAGCGATAATCGAGATTGACTCGGATTTCGCACCGGCGGAGCCTACGATGCGAGGAAAGTGAGCGGGTCCCGGTTGACCGAGAAGAATTGCCGGGCGAGACGGTGATGAGAGTGGGTGGCCCAAGCCACCAATCCAACAACGAGAAAGAAAAGCAAACATCGAAGAAGATAAGAAAATGAAGTCCGTAGTCGCTACGGCGGAGGGCGAGGCTTGTCGGCACCGCGCACGCGGAGATTCGAAGTGCGGAGAGCTACTCTCGCGGCCACGCAACGAAGAAATAAGAATCGCCGCATCCGTAAGATGTTAACAAAACTAGCTGCCGACCGGCGCGACGAGACAATTGCTAATGCCGAGCACACACATTTCGAGGACACCTGGTTCACCGGGAACTCGAAGAAAGGAGGCCGGCTCCTAGGATAACGAAAGAACCGGGGAAATCTCCGGAAGATCGGAAGAAGAAGGCTACCACGCCACGGATAGAACCACCAATAATGCATGACCTTGTTGCGGAAGCAACCGGGGGATGTCCGACGAGGCATCATCACGAGGAGCCGAGGTATGCGGGGGAACGTGAAGGGATTGAACCATATATCCCACAATATGTCACGAGGCCTCGCCATCGCGGATCATTCCGGAATACGAAGTGGAGAGAATGCAGAATGTTGAAAAGAAGACCTTTGAATACTTCGAGAGAATTAGAGGCAAAAGGATCAACATACTAGAGGGCCTCGAGCTACATACCGACGTATTCTCAGAGTATGAACAACAGCAAATCGTGGATTGTATCCGGGATTTGAAGAGAATGGGCCGAGCAGGCCACCTGAGGGAAAACACATACTCGGAACCCAGGAGATGGATGCCGGGGAAAGGAAGAATCACGATACTGATGCGGATGCTTGCTACGACTTTCTTGAAGACGAAGGGAAACCCACGGGAATACTCCGTCATGGGCGAGTAGATCCGATGCCATTAGTCATCGGGAGAATGGTAAAAAGATTGATAACATGGAGGGTACGCCGGCGGATTGCATACCCGATAGTTGCATCATCGACATCTACGAAACGGGGTGATCGCATACCCCCGCATATAGATCACCACGACTTCGTCGGACCTTCTGCACGGTCTCTTTCTTGAACGAGTGTGACATCATGTTCGGATGCGACCTCCGGATAGCGAGGCCGGGTGAGTTCCGAGGGCCGAGTAAAGATACCTTGCTTGGTGGGTTCCGTCATGATGCGAAGGGCGACGGAGCGGATATCGCTAAGCATTGCATACCGGGAGTGCCGGTGGAGCGGATCTCGGTTACTTTCGGGAGAATGGACGACGACAAGATACCTTACCATTTCCAGACCGGACCGAGCTAGAGAACCTCCGGCCTTACGAGTCGTGAGTTACATGGGAAATATCACACCTCCGACGTACATCCAGTCGGCATCCTTGCCGAGGCATGGCTTGGAAGGTGATATTATTAACCATGTACCCCGCTATTCGGACATGGATTTTTTGACAAATGCTTCTTTTGATGGACCAACAAAGATCATACATAGTCCGTTTTGAGTCTACATGGATTGTATGAAATGTATTCCGAGATCGAGTTGTATGATGTATTTTCAACATGATTGGAATGAAAGTGACCATGTCACGTTTTTGGCCTTCACCTCTTTTGTGCAAATTGATTGGGAAACGCCATTAAAGTTAAATGAACTTCGAACAAAGAACAGAAAAGAAATAAAAAAAAGGATAAAAGAAAACTTTCTTTAAAGATCTAAAAATGACAAACACAAATTCACATGAACATTAAATAAACGATAAAATAAAATTTGAATCATTAAAAGATAAACGAAATCAACATAAATGTTAAATCGAATCACAAATCAAATTCTTAATCAAATTCCAAATCCACTCTCGATCAAATTTTAAATTTGATCTTCCCAATCTCGAATCGAATTCTCGACCGAATTCCAAATCCAATCTCGATCAAATTTCAAATTTGATCTTCCAAATTCAAATCAAATCTTAAATCGAATTTCGATCGAGTTCGAAACTCATCCTTCCAAATCTCGAATTCGATCTTTCCAGTTCAAGTCTCGATCAAATTAAATTTCAATTTCTTCAGGATCTCGAATCGAATATCAATCACATCGAATTCGAACTTTTGGGTCGAGGATTTTACATCAAGTTGCCTTTGCTTTAGGATTCTTTCTGTTGCCTTTGAAATACATCAAATTCAAACTTTTGGGTCGAGGATTTTACATCCAAGTACCTTTGCTTAGGATTCTTTCTATTGCCTTTGAAATACATCGAATTCGAACTTTTGGGTCGAGGATTTTACATCCAAGATTGCCTTGCTTTAGGATTCTTTCCTATTGACCTTTGAAATACATCGAATTCAACCTTTTGGGTCGAGGATTTTACATCCAAGACTGCACTCTGCTTTAGGATTCTTTCCTGTTGCACTTGAAATACATCAAATTCGAACTTTTGGGTCGAGGATTTTACATCAGATTTGCACTTGCTTTAGGATTCTTTCTGTTGCACCTTGAAATACATCAAATTCAAACTTTTGGGTCGAGGATTTTACATCCAAGACTGCACCTTGCTTTAGGATTCTTTCCTATTGCCTTTGAAATACATCAAATTCAAACTTTTGGGTCGAGGATTTTACATCAAGATGCCTTGCTTTAGGATTCTTTTCTATTGCCTTGAAATACATCGAATTCGAACTTTTGGGTCGAGGATTTTACATCAATGCTTCTTTAGGATTCTTTCTTGTGCCTTTGAAATACATCAAATTCAAACTTTTGGGTCGAGGATTTTACATCCAGTACCTATTGCTTTAGGATTCTTTCTGTTAGCCTTTGAAATACATCAAATTCGAACCTTTTGGGTCTAGGATTTTACATCCAAGCTTACCTTTGCTAGGATTCTTTCTGTGCCTTTGAAATAAATCAAATTCAAACTTTTGGGTCGAGGATTTTACATCCAAGTACCTGTTCTTTAAGATTCTTTCTATTGAACTAAAATACATCGAATTCGAACTTTTGGGTCGAGGATTTTACATCAGTACCTTTGCTTTAGGATTCTTTCCCTATTGCCTTTGAAATACATCGAGTTCGACCTTTTGGGTCGAGGATTTTACATCCAGAAGCACTTGCTTTTAGAATTCTTCCCTATCGCCTTTGAAATACATCAAATTCGAACCTTTTGGGTCGAGGATTTTACATCGAAGACTCGCCTCTTCTAGGATTCTTTTCTATTGCATCGAAATACATCAAAATCAAACTCTTGAGGTTAAGGATTTTACATCCAACACCGCATTACTGCGAGATCTCTTCTCATTGCAACGATTCGATCTAATCGATTCAATTTTCTTTCGAGGTTGAAGATGTTACATCTAAAACCTCGGAATTCCGATTTTCATTTCGAATCGAATCCTTCGAATTAATTTTGACGAACTCACGATCTAAATTGAAATCTAAACTCACACATCAAAACTTAAATTGAGACAAAATAAAATCTAAATCGAAATTCCCCAAGTCATGTGATTTGGAGTTTACCTCCTTTTCCTTTCCCCAGGCGAGAGTTCGGGAATCTCCGGTTTCGGAGATATACTTGCTACTCCCAGGCGAAAACTCCTCTATTTCATCTGAAGTTTGTCACTTGGATGTTTGTGTTGGTTTTGTTGATCGCTTCGGTCAACACCGATACGCGCGGTGTGCTCCGTCGGCTCACCACACCTATTGGGGGTCCATTTGTTGACCTCATTTTTGATGAGGTCTTCTCTTCTTCTCTTTAGTACTTAGGATGCTAGCCTTAGGCTTTTCCTTTGACTATCTTAGAGGACTAGAATTGGGACCCACCTTTTAGAAATTCAAACCACTTCTTAACTCCCTGCAAACTCCACAAACTTGACTGTAGACCCCTAATCGCCTAGAGGGTTGAAATCAAATGTGGAAGTTTAAAGGATGAGTTCTATAGGACTCTTTGGCACTTAGGACCCTTGCCAGGTGGCACAGTGCAGTGAAGGGCTGACTTACACACACCACACTTATACACTACACCTACACACTACACTTCCACATACCTCCTAAAACCACACCCATACCTAACTTGACCTCCGACTCATGTAGGTGATCCGCATGGATGGTCCTTAACCACTAAGCCCTTGGTAAGAGGTTAGGAACAACATAGTGAATGCCTCAAGTGAGTCCCTTCATGGCTCATGTGGGCTTGATGTGACTCCATGGCTCAACCAAAATGACTTCTTTCACCCCGAATTCACTCGATCTTCGATTTCCCAATTTTCGATTTTTGACCCCAGGGACCACTACACTACTTAAACTACCCAAAACCGCTTAAAATTACCCAAATTTCTCAAAAATTTCCAAATTACCCAAAATTCTCCAAAATCAATCCCAAACATTTCCACATCACTTAAGCTGATCATCCATACCCAAAAATACCAAAAATTCCAAGAAAACCTCTCGATACCCTCCAGAATACCCAAAATACCCACTCTTGGCAAAAAATCCAAAAATTCAGAAAATTCCCAGAAAATTCCAGAAAATCCCAAATATTCCCAATTTCATTTTGTCCAACTACACCATGGGCCAATTTTGTCAATTTACCTACTTTTGTCAAAACCCCGATTTGACTATTTTAACCTCAAGTGCACCCGATGTCAAGCCAAACCTACCCAATTGACCCCAATTTTGGTCCAATTCAATTCTAAACTTCAATTAAACATCCCTAATACCAATCTAGACCAAATCCAAGCCCAATTTGATTGACATTTGGATCCAATCTCACTTTTGGCCTTAAAGCCGATTTGGACCCATGACCTAAACCTAACCCGAACTCACCCAACTCAATTCCAATTAACCCCAAATATTTTCTAAATCTTCCTTAACATTCCCATAAACAAAATACTGACATGATTTGCCCAAAATTTAGACCCAAACCCTACTCGAACTCAACCCCGAGGTTAAAAGGCCCATTTTTGACCTAAACCCAAACCTAACCCGAATGAGCCCGAACCCCAAAATCAAAGCCCAACCAAAGTCAAAACCTCTTTGAAACAATCCCATAAACATTTCTCAACATTGATTTTATATCAATTTCAACCCTAGCCCAACATTAGCCCAACTTGGCCCACTTGGACCTACATAGGCCCACTTACCGAATAAATCAGAATTCGAACCGATTCGACTCCAAATCACACCAAATTGATTCCAAGCCCTTCATAGAACATCCCTAAACCAATTATGACATTTATTTGACAAAGTTCTTCACAAAATTTTTATCCAAATGCCCATCCTAAAATCAAAAGCCCATTTCCCTTAAACTTTCCTAAAAGCTCACTTCACGCATCAAAGGCCCAAAATCTACCCTAAAGCCCACATGACATCTCCATTTGTCATCCACTTAATTAAATCCATTACCTAAGTCCTAAATTCACCATCAAATTATTCCAAATCAAGCTTCATCCAAATTTCCACCAAATTATCCAAAATCCTTAAAATCCTTTTCATGAAATTGACCGAAACTTTTCGCCGAAGCGAAGGTGAGCCATGAAGCCATGCATGAGCCACATGTGAGCCATGAGAGCTTTGGACACTCCACCATGCCATATTGGGTAAGAAGAGGAGGGCTTTCCTTAATCCCTAAAGCTCATTAGCCTTAATCATGTTTCACCTAAACTTAAATTTAATCCGAATATATTTGGATGGAGACTTCTCCATGCCAGACCAGTGATCCCTTTGATCCCCACGGCATCCAAAGCCACCTTGAAGAGGTGCACCAAGCCCAAATGGGTGGATTGACCCATTTAGACTCAAAACTGAGCCATGCCCCATTCTACTTTGAATCGAAAGCCTTTACACATGACAATGGCCGATTGCTTGCACCAAGCCCGGCCTCGACCACGACCTTGAGGGTGACCCATGCATGGCCGGCCGGCCACCGGAGCCGCCGGAAAACACCATGGCCGAGAGCTCACATGTGAGCCAACTTTGAAATTCTCACTGCTGAGTTGCCACCATCCCAGGTGGCCATTGTAGGCTGTTCTTCTCTTACCGAGAGCAGGTCGATCCCAAGCCCTAACTCTCCACGGGAGGCCCTCCGCCCTCTCTGATTTAAACTCCACCCCTCTCGGCCATGAGAGGAGCTAAGCACAAACCTTGCCAAAACTGCTGCAAAATTGTTCCGGACTCCTCCCCATACACGAGCACTTGATCCCAGGTGAGATCCCCCTGTCATTTCTCCTGCGTGAGCTCGATTTCGAGTTGAAATTCCACCCGAAAACCGGGACACTTCTCCGCGGTGAGCCAATTCCCAAATTGATTGGTTCTACACCTTCACCGGACGAGGAAGGTGTCCACCGGCAAAAGCCCCATCTCCGAGGCCACCCGGTTGCTCCGGCCTCCAAGCTTTATGATCGGGCTTGGTCGAAATCACATCCGGACAATTCCACGGACCGGGAGACTTCATGCTGGAGCTTCTTCGGGATCCGATCGAAGGTGCAACAACTCTCGGATTGAAGCCACACTTCTACGAGCAAAGGTATGAGCTAATTCTTCATCCAGAGCTTCGGAGATTCTCCGATTTCAAATGCCTTAGTTTCGATGCATGTTAACAGTATAGATGTGTTCGTCTCTTGAAGACGAATCCAGTAGAGCATAAGAACATAAAAATCCATTGAGTATCGAGTGAGATCTTAGAGATTTAGTGTGGACGGCTCTCGGGTGAGGACGCTCGGGGATGATGAACGGATGCCGTCCATTCGATACACGCGCGGACGAACGGCTCGGATGGCGTCGGACCGGGAGATGGTACGAGAACCGCGGGGCCGGGCTGCGACTCGGGTGGCGGCGTCGAATGGGAGCGCGACGCGTGTGCGTTCGGAGTGCTGAGGTTGACGCGGCGCCGCGTGGATAAATAGAAAATTAGGGTATTTTTCATTTATTTAATTCCACTAAACTTGAAAATTCATATCTACTGTGTAGAAAAATCGAGAAAAATAAAATAAAAATACCCTCTTGCTCGGTGAACGAGAGGAGAATAATGTGGAAAAGAAATCATTTAATTTTATCAGTATTTTATTTTTTATAATTTATTTACTCTCTGCATTATTTTAATTCTCCATGCATGCATACAACTCACCATGGCATGAGACCATAGGGCTTTTGAAGCCTCCGAATTTGGGAACATTCCCTGAATTTTCCAAAGTCGAGGCCATCCTATGAAAAGTTATTGATTTTTCAAATTCAGGTTACTTATTTTGAGTATTTTAATTCCAATAAATAGCATGTTGTGAAATAAATTCTAGGAAAATTTGGTGATGTTTCTTATGACCAGAGAACCTTAGGAAAAATAGGTTTTGACTTAGTTCATTTAAAACAACACTAATTGGCTTAAAAACCCAAAATAGGTCTTTAATTAATTAAAGTTAACCATGCATCAAATTGACTTGATATCAATTCTCCACTGACCTTTAGGATTAGAGAAACCCACCATAAAAATTTGAGAGTCGATTGGACTTGGTTAGCCCCGCTAATTGGGTTGATTAAGCACTTAGTCATTTTAAACTTAAAAAATTCATAACTTTCAAAATACCTTTCAAAAATTCACCAAATTAGTTTTGGAGCCTCTCTGATATCAGGGGAACCTAAGAAAATTAAAATTTTAATTTTCTAAAAAGTTGATTTTTAATCATATTTTAATATTTTTAATAATTAAAAAATAATAAAAGTTACAAAAATAATAAAATTCACCAAAATGTCACATTTTAAATTTTAATCACATAGGAACAAATCCCACATTTTTCTTAGGTACTATTTGGTGAGATATTAAATTTTAAAGCTTTAAGGTAATTTTAAAATTAAAAAAAAATGTATTTTCTAGCATTTTCACTAAACTAATTATAATAAATTATAGAAAAATCAGAAAATTGTAAAATTTCCTTCTCTGGTTTCCTTGATATTAGAGAGATTTTTGAAAAATATAAAATTCATTTTTCAACATTTATTTTATTTTTAAATTAATTAACTCTCCAAAACTTAAAATAATTATAATAAAAATAATATAATTCAAAAAATCTCCAAAATTGGTCCAAGTGCTTCTCTAGTCATTAGGAATGTCCCCTAATTTTCTTAAGGACAGAAACTTTTCCTTGGTCATGTTATTAAATTTTCCTTTTAAATCTCTATTTTCCACCAAAAATAATTATATAAATAAATTAAATACAGAAAAATCACATTTTCTCCTCTCATGTCTTTATTGACACATGAGTGAAGTCACATAAAAATTTCAAGTTCATTTGAGTTCAATTTAGTGAGTTATGAAATTATTAAGCTTAAAGGGTAAAATAGTAATTAAAATTTTAATCCTTAATTAAAACTTTAGGTTTAATAAAAAATTAACAAATAAAATATTTGATCCTAATCTGATTTGGATGATTGAAATTTAAATAATTAAAGGGTAGAAACCCATTAAGCAATTTTAAAATGATTAAACTTTAATTAAATAATGGATTAAATTTAGAAGAATAATAAAATTGGAATTATTAAAATAGGGATATTATTAGGAAGAGATTTATTCTTTAATTTAAAAAATCCCTAAATTAATTATCTCATTAATATTCAATTCTTAATTAAAATGATAACTCAAATTTAAAATATTAAAAGACTTAATTATTAAACTCTTTTAAAAATTTCAATTAAAATTAAAAATAAAATTAAATTAAAATTAAATTAAATTAAATTAAAATTAAATTAAAATTAAATTAAATTAAATAAATTAAATTAAATTAAATAATTGAATTAAACTAAATTAAATTAAATTAAATTAAATTAAAATTAAATTAAAATTAAATTAAATTAAATTAAATTAAATAATTGAATTAAATTAAATCAAATTAAATTAAATTAAACAATCAAATTAAATTAAATTAAATTAAAAAAATTAAATTAAATTGAATAATTAAATTAAATTAAATTAAATTAAATAATTAAATTAAATTAAATTAAATTAAATCAAATTAAATTAAATTAAATCAAATTAAATTAAAATTAAATCAAATCAAATTAAATTAATTTAACATCAAATCAAACTCAATTGAATTAAATTAAATTAAAACTCAATTAAATTAAATTAAATTAAATTAAATATAACATCACCAAAGACATAAAGAATTCAAAATAAATCTAAAATAACTTGAACACTATTCCAAATTTAAACTCTTTAACTTAAACCAAATCATTTGAATACTAATTTACCCTCAAAAGCTTTAGTTATCATAACTCCTAAATAGAACATTAAATGAAATGTTACTTCACTTATAGGACATTCAAATGTCCTAGTTCACTGAGTAAGATAACAAAACTTGAGATTCTTGGACG
>JAKZJZ010002397.1:0-17008 GCA_022702705.1 Papilionanthe hookeriana x Papilionanthe teres
TCGGGTCAGTGGGTTGGTCATTGGGTCAAAAATTGACCATTTTAACCAAAGTTGAATTTTTGGTCAAAAGTTGACCTATTTGGTCAATGCGTGCTTATTAGGTCAAAAATTAACTATTTTGACCAAAATTGACTTTTTTGTCAAAAGTTGACTTATTGGGTCAATGAGTTTATCGTTGGGTCAATGATTGACCATTTTGACCGAAGTTGACTTTTTGGTCAGAGATTGACTTATTGGGTCAATAATTGATCATTATGTCAAAAATTAACTTTTTGACCAAAATTTAATTTTTGGTCGAAAGTTAACCCAATGGGTCAATGGGGTGGTCATTGGATAAGAAATTGACTTTTTTGACCAAAGTTGACTTTTTGGTCAAAACTAAACCTATTTGGCCAATGAGTTGGTAACTGGGTCATGAATTGACCATTTTAACCAAGTATGACTTTTTAGTCAAAGGTTAACCTATTGGGTCAATGAGTTGGTCATTGGGTCAAAAATTGACCATTTTGACCAAAGTTGACTTTTTGGTCAAAATTTGATCTATTGGGTCAATGGGTGATCATTTAGTCAAAAATTGACTATTTTTACCAAAATTGACTTTTTGGTCAAAAGTTGACCTATTAGGTCAATAGGTTTGTGATTTGGTCAAGGATTGACTATTTTGACCAAAGTTGACTTTTTGGTTAGAGACTGACTTATCAGATCAATAATTGGTCATTAATTCAAAAATTGACTATTTTGACCAAATCTGACTTTTTGGTCAAAAGTTGACCTATTAGACTAATGAGTTGGTCATTGGGTCAAGGATTAATTTTTTGACCAAAGTTGACTTTTTGGTCAAAAGTTGACCTATTGGGTCAAAGGGTTAGTCATTGGGTCAAGATTGACCTTCTTGACTAAAGTTGACTTTTTGGTCAGAGATTGGCTTACTGGGTCAATAATTGGTCATTAGATTAAAAATTGACTACTTTTACCAAAATTGACTGTTTGGTCAAAAGTTGACCTATTGGGTTAATGGGTACTTATTAAGTTAGAAATTGACTATTTTAACCAAAATTGACTTTTTTGTCAGAAGTTAACATGTTGGATCAATGGGTTTGTCATTGGGTCAAGGATGGACCATTTTGACCAAATTTGACTTTTTGGTCAGAGATTGACTTATTGGGTCAATAATTAGTCATTAGATCAAAAAATTGAATAATTTGACGAAATTAAATTTTAATTCGAGATTGGCTTCTATTCGTCCAGAAGATTGGCTCTTCTTAGATTGATAATTAGTCATTAGATCCAATCATTATCGTAGCCCAAAATTGATTTTTTAGTGAAATTAATATTATTAGGTCGATGGGTTGATGCATAGATCCCGAGTTTGGTATTTTGACGAAGTTATTTATTTATGCAAAGTTGACTTATTAGATTAAATTGGGTTGGTCTTTTAGTCGGATTAATGATTTGACCGTAGTTGACTTTTTAGAATTAGGAGATTGCCTTATTAGGTTAATAAGTGGTCATTAGGTCAATGAAGTTGATTATTTGACCAAGTTAAATTTTAGAATTAGTTGATCAAAGTTGGCCCGATAGTCGCTGGGGTTGATCGTTGGATCCGAAATTGACCATGTTGACTCAAAGTTGACTTTTCGATCAAAAGTTGACCAATTTGGTCGATGAGTTGGTTATTTAGTCGAGAATTGACCATTTTGAGCGAAGTTGACTTTTGGTCAAAATTTGATCTATTGGATTAACGGGTTAGTCATTGGGTTGCAAATTGACCATTTTGACCAAAGTTGACTTTTGGTGGATTAGCATGATAGATATCATGGTAGTCATTAGGTCAAGATGTTATTTAATTGAAATTGACTTTTTGGTCGAAGGTTGGCGTAGATAGGTTAATGGGTTTGTCATTGTGTAAAGATTGTCATTTTAACCGAAGTTGACTTTTTAGATCGGAGATTGACTTATTGGGGCGATAATTGGTCATTAGGTCGAAAATTGACTTATTTTGACCAAAATTGAATTTTAGTCGAAAGTTAACCCATTAGGTCAACGGGGCGTCATTTGGTTAGAAATTGACCCTTTTGACCAAAGTTGACTTTTTTGTAGAAAGTTAAAATATTTTGTCAATGAGTTGGTAATTCGGTCAAGAATTGACCATTTTGGCCAAAGATGACATTTCTTGTCATAAGTTGACCTATTGGGTTAATGGGTTGGTCATTGGGTAAAAAATTGACCATTTTGACCAAAGTTTACTTTTTGGTCAAAAGTTGACTTATTGGGTCAATGGGTGGTCATTAGGTCAAAAATTGACTATTTTGACCAAAATTAAATTTTTGGTCAAAAGTTGACCTATTTGGTCAACTAGTTGGTAGTTGGGTCAACAATTGACCATTTTGACCGAAGATGATGTTTTGGTCAAAATTTGATCTTTTGGGTCAATGGGTTGGTCATTGGTTCAAAAATTGACCATTTTGAACAAAGTTGACTTTTTGGTCAAAAGTTGACCTATTGGGTCAATGGGTGGTGATTAGGTCAAAAATTGACTATTTTGACCAAAACTGACTTTTTGGTCAAAAGTTGACCTATTTGGTCAATGGGTTTGTCATTAGGTCAAGGATTGTCCATTTTGACTAAAGTTGACTTTTTGGTCAGAGATTGACTTATTGGGTCAATAATTGGTCATTAGGTCAAAAATTGACTTATTTGACCAAAACTGAATATTTTTGTCAAAAGTTAACCCATTGTGTCAACATAGATGTCATTGGGTCAGAAATTGACCATTTTGGCCAAAGATGACTTTTTGGTCAAAAGTTGTCCTATTGGGTCAATGGGTTGGTCAATTGGTCAAAGATTGACCATTTTGACCAAAGTTGACTTTTGCGTCAGAGATTGACTTACTGGTCGATAATTGGTCATTAGGTCAAAAGTTAACTATTTTGACCAATATTGACTTTTTGGTCAAAAATTGACCTATTGGGTCAATAATGGGTTGGTCATTGGGTCAAAAATTGTCCATTTTGACAAAAGTTGACTTTTTGGTTAAATGTTGACCTATTGGGTCAATTAGGTGATCATTAGGTCAAAAATTGACTATTTTGACCAAAATTGACTATTTTGACCAAAATTGACTTTTTGGTCAAAAGTTGACCTATTGGGCCAATGAGTTGGTCATTATGTCAAAATTAACTATTTTGACCAAAATTAACTTTTTGGTCAAAAGTTGACCTATTGGGTCATTGTGTCAAAGATTGACCAGTTTGACCATAGTTGACTTTTTTGTCAAAAGTTGACCGATTGGGTCAATGAGTTGGTCATTGGGTCAAGGATCGACCATTTTGACCAAAGTTGACTTTTTGGACAAAGATTGACTTATTGGGTCAATAAATGGTCATTAAGTCAAAAATTGACTATTTTGACAAAAATTTAATTTTTGGAAGTTGACCCATTGGGTCAATGAGGTGGTCATTGGGTCAGAAATTGACCATTTTGACCAAAGTTAACGTTTTGGTCAAAAGTTGACATATTAGGTAAATGGGTGGCCATTAGGTAAAAAATTGACTATATTGATGAAAATTAGCTTTTCAGTCAAAAGTTGACCTATTGTGTCAATGGGTTGGTCATTGTGTCAAGGATTGACAATTTTAACTAAAGTTCACTTTTGATCAGAAGTTGACTTATTGGGTTAATGGGTTGGTCATTGGGTCAAAGATTAACTATATTGATCAAAGTTGACCTTCTGGTCAGAGATTGACTTATTGGGTAAATAATTTGTCATTAGGTCAAAAATTAACTATTTTGACCAAAACTAAATTTTTGGTCAAAAGTTGACCCATTGGGTCAACGGGGTGGTCATTTGGTCAGAAATTGACCATTTTGATCAAAGTTGACTTTTGGTGAAAAGTTGACATATTTGGTCAATGAGTTGGTAATTGGGTCAAGAATTGACCATTTGGACCAAAGATGACTTTTTGGTCAAAAGTTGATCTATTGGGTCAATGAGTTGGTCATTGGGCTAGAAATTGATCATTTTGACCAAACTTGACTTTTTGGTTAAAAGTTGACCTATTGGGTTACATGGGTTTGTTATCGGGTCAAGGATTGATCATTTTAACCAAAGATGATTATTTGATCAGAGATTAACTTATTGGGTCAAAAATTGGTGCTTAGGTTAAAAATTAACTATTTTGACCAAAATTGAATTTTTGGTCAAAATTTAACCCATTGGGTCAGAAATTGACCATTTTGACTAAAGATGACTTTTTGGTCAAAAGTTGACTTATTTTGACAAAAAATTGAATTTTCGTCAAAAGTTAACCTATTGGGTCAACGAGGTGGTCATTGGGTCAGAAATTGACCATTTTGACCAAAGTTAACTTTTTGGTTAAAAGTGACCTATTTAGTCAATGAGTTGGGAATTGGGTCGAGAATTGACCATTTTGACAAAATATGACTTTTTGGTCAAAAGTTGACCTATTGGGTCAACGGGTTGGTCATTGGGTTAAAAATTGACCATTTTGACCAAAGTTGACTTTATGGTCAAAAGATGACCTGTTAGGTCGGTGGGTGGTCATTAGGTAAAATTTCTTATTTTGACCAAAATTGACTTTTTAGTCGAAAGTTGGCCTATTGGGTCGATGGGTTTGTCATTAATTCGAGATTGATCATTTTGACCGAAGTTGACTTTTTGGTCGAAGTTGACACTTTAGATCGAAGGGTTGAGTCATTGGGTCGAGGATTGGCCATTTTGACGAAGTTGACTTTTTGGTTAGAAGATTAGCTTGCGGTTAATAATTGGTCCTCGAGTCGACAATTGTAGTATCTTAACCAAAATTGATTTTTTGGTTTAAAAGTTGACATATTGGGTCGATGGGTGGTCAAATTAAGTCGAAAAGTATTTAAATTGGCAAAATTGACTTTTTGGTCGAAGTTGGCTGTGGGTCGATGGGTTGGTCTTTGGTCGAAGGATTGACGGTTTGATAAAGTTGACTTTTTGATCGGATATTCGACTTGTTAAATGTGATAGTTGGTTATGTAGATTCGAATGTGGTTGATTTTGACCGAAATTAAATTTTTTGGTCGAAGTTGGCTGGTTGGGTCGATGGGGTGAGTTCGATGTATCGAAAATTGGCTGGCGTTTTGAACGATAATGTGAATTTTTGAGTGAAAGTTGACTGTTGTTGTTGAATGAGTTGGCCATTGGGTGGCGTAATTATGGCGACGAAGATGAAACTTTTTGGAATTCGAAAGCTTGATTTGTTGGTTGATGGGTTGGTCATTAGGTCAGGTTAGTACCATTTTGACGAAGTTGACTTTTTGAGTCAAAAGTTGACCTATTGGGTTAATGGGTGGTCATTGGGTTAAAAATTGGCTTATTTTGACCAAAATTGACTTTTTGGTCGAAAATCTGTACACTGATGGGTCGATGGGTTTGTCATTGGGTCGTGGATTGACCATTTTGACGCAGTTGACTTTTTGGTCGGAGATTGACTTATTGAGACGATAATAGGTCTTTGGAGTCGGGGTAGTTATTAAGTTAACCCTTTGGGTGAACGGGGAGGGTCGATTAGATTAGAAATTCAGTGAATTCCACAGCTTGATGTTTGCTTTTTGAGTTGGTTGCCCGATTTGTTCGATGAGTTTGGTAATTCGGTCGAGGAATTTACTATTTTGACCAAAGATGACTTTTTTGAGTCGAAAGTTGACTTGATTGGGTAAATGGGTTGGTCATTGGGTAAAAATTGACCATTTTGACTAAAGTTAACTTTTTTGGTGAAAGTTGACTATCGGATTGAGGTAACATTAGATTGAAGCTATATATCTATTTTAACCGAAATTGACATTTTGGTCGAAAATTGACTGTATTGGATCGATGGGTTTGTCGAGTGGGCTGAGAATTGACCAATTTTGGCCAAAGTTTACTTTTTCTTCGGGAGATTGACTTATTGGATCGATAATATGGTCATTAATGAAAAAATTTCTGATTTTGACCAAAATTGACTTTTTGGTTAAAAGTTGACTTATTAGAGTTTAATAGGTTGGTCATTGAAGTAGTCGCGGTTTGATCATTTTGGCTAAAGTTGACCTTTTGGTCGAAAGTTGACTGTGGGTCGATGGGTTGGTCATTGGATTGGATTACTGCATTTTGAACAAAGTTGACTTTTGGTCGAGAGATTGGCTTATTAGGTCATTAATTGGTCATTAGGTAAAAAAATTTCTATTTTGACCAAAATTGATTTTTTGGTCGAAAGTTGACTTATTAGGTCGATGAGTTAGTCATTGGGTCGAAGGATTAACCATTTTGACCAAAGTTGTCTTTTTGGTCAAAAGTTGACCTATTTAAGTCAATGAGACGGTCATTAGGTCAAAAATTGACAACTTTGATCAAAATTGACTTTTTGGTCAAATGTTGACCTACTAGGTAAATGGGCTGGTCATTGGGTCAAGGATTTACCATTTTGAACAAAATTAACTTTTTAGTCAGAGGTTGGCTTATTAGATTCGATAATTGGTCATTAGATCGAAGATTATGCATTTTGACCAAAATTGATTTTTTGGTCGAAAGTTGACTGCTAGGTCAATGGGTTGGTCATTGGGTCAAGGATTAACCATTTTGACCAAAGTTATCTTTTTTGTCAAAAGTTGACCTATTTAAGTCAATGAGGCGGTCATTAGGTCAAAAATTGACAATTTTGATCAAAATTGACTTTTTGGTCAAATGTTGACCTACTGGGTAAATGGGCTGGTCATTGGGTCAAGGATTAACCTTTTTGGCCAAAGTTGCTTTTTAGTCAAAAGTTAATGAATTAGATTGAAAGGTTGGTCGTTGGAGCGAGGATTGACTATTTTTCACCTAAGTTGACATTTCTGTAGATTGCGTCAGAAATTGACCATTTTGACCAAATTTGTCTTTTTGGTCAAAAGTTGACCTTTTGGATCAATGAGGTGGTCATTAGGTAAAAAATTGTTAATTTTGACTAAAATTGACTTTTTAGTCAAAAGTTGTCCTTTTGGGTCAATGAGTTTGTCATTTGGGTCAAGGATTGACCATTTTGACCAAAGTCAACTTTTTGGTCAAAAGTTGACCTATCGGGTCAATTGGTTGGTCATTGTGTCAGAAATTGACCATTTTGACGAAAGTTGACTTTTTGGTAAAAAGTTGACCTATTGGTTCAATAATTGGTCATTAAGTCAAAAATTGACTATTTTGACCAAAATTGACTTTTTGGTCAAAGTCGATCTATTGGGTCAATGGGTTGGTCATTTGGTCAAGGATTGACCAATTTGACCAAAGTTAACCTTTTCGTTAAAAGTTGACTGTTAGGATTGATGGTTTAGTCATTGGGTCGAGGATTGACCAATTTGACCAAAGTTGACTTTTTGGTCGGAGAGTTGACTTCTTGGGTCGATAAATTAGTCAATAGGTCAAAAATTGATTATTTCGATCTAAAATAAATTTTATGTAAAAAGTTGACCCATAGATTCGACGGAGTTAATCGATTAGATTCGAAATTGACCATTTTGACAAAAGTTGATTTTTTGGTCAAAAGTTGACATATTGGGTCAATTGGGTTGTCATTAGGTAAAAAATTGGCAATTTTGGCCAAAATTGACTTTTTAGTCAAAAGTTGACATATTGGGCTAATGAGTTGGGCATTATGTAAAAATTGACTATTTTGACCAAAATTGACTTTTGGTCAAAAGTTGACCTATTGTTTTATTGGGTCAAAGATTAACCATTTTGACCATAAGTGACTTTTTGGTGAAAGTTGACTGATTAGGTCGATGGGTTTGTCATTGGGTCGTTGATTGACCATTTTGACCAAAGTTGACTTTTTGGTCGAAAGTTGACTGTTGAGGTCGATGAATTGGTCATTGGGTCGAGAATTGACCATTTTGACCAAAGTTGACTTTTGGTCGAGATGATTGATTATTAGATCAATTAGGTTGGTCATTAGGTCAAAAATTGACTTATTTTGATCAAAGATTATTTTTTAGTCAAATGTTGATAAGATGGTGTCATTAGGTTACGAGATTGACCATTTTGACTAAGGTTGACTTTTTGTCGTAGATTGACTTATTAGGTCGATAATTGGTCATTACGATCAAAAATTGACTATTTTTATCAAAATTGAATTTTTGGTCAAAAGTTGACCTATTGAGTCAATGGGTTGGTCATTAGGTCGAAATTAACCATTTTGACGAAGTTGACGTTTTGGTCGAAAGTTGACATATTGGGTCGATAAGGTGGTCATTAGGTTAAAAATTGGTATATTGATCAAAATTAACTTTTTGGTCAAAGTTGATCCATTGATGTCAATGGGTTAGTCATTGGGTCGAGGATTGATTATTTAGACCAAAGTTGACTTTTTGGTCGAGAGTTGACCTATTAGGTCATTAGATTGACATTGAGTCAAGTAATTAATGAAAAGTTGACCTTTTAGTCGAGAGATTGTCTTATTGGGTCGATAATTGGTCATCGAATTGATAATTTATTATTTTGACGAAATTAAATCTTTGATCGAAAGTTGACTATTAGATCGACGGGTTAATCATTGGAGTCGAGAAGTTGACCAATTTTGACTTTTTGGTCGAAAGGTTGATCTATTTAGGTCGATGAGTTGGGAAATGAGTCAAGAATTGACCATTTTGACCGAAGATGACTTTTGGTCAGAAGTTGATCTATTGGGTCAATGGGTTGGCTATTGGGTCAGAAATTCACCATTTTGGCCAAAGTTGAATTTTTTATCAAAAGTTGACCTTTTGGGTAAATGGGTTGGTCATTAGGTCAAGGATTAATCATTTTGACCAAAGTAGACTTTTTGGTCAGAGATTGGCTTCTTGGATTGATAATTGGTCATTAAGTCGAAATTGATTATTTTGACTAAAATTGACTTTTTGGTCGAAAGGTTGACCTATTAGATCGATGGGTGGTCATTAAGTCAAAAATTGACTATTTTGACAAAATTGACTTTTTGGTCAAAAGTTAACTTGATTAGGTCGATGGGTTTGTCATTGGGTCGAAGTTGACCATTTTGACGAAGTTATTATTTGGTCAGAGATTAACTTATTAGGTCAATAATTGGTGATTAGGTCAAAAATTAACTATTTTGACCAAAATTGAATTTTTGGTCAAAATAAAACCCATTGCGTCCACGAGGTAGTCATTGGGTCAGAAATTGATAAATTTGACCAAATTTGACTTTTTTGTCAAATGTTGATCTATTTGGTCAATGAGTTGGTAATTGGTTCAAGAATTGATCATTTTGACTAAAGATGACTTTTTAGTCAAACGTAGACCTATTGGGTTAATTGGTTGGTCATTGGGTCAAAAATTGACCATTTTGACCAAAGTTGACTTTATGGTCAAAAGTTCACCTATTGGGTCTTTGGGTGGTCAATAGGTAAAAAATTGACAATTTTGACCAAAATTGACTTTTTGGTAATAAGTTGACTGTTAGGTCGATGGGTTTGTCATTGGGTCGAAGGATTGACCATTTTGACCGAAAGTTGACTTTTTGGTTAAAGTTAGCTATTTGGTCTTTGAGTTTGTAATTGGGTCGAAATTGACCATTTTTACCAAAGATGATTTTTTGGTCAAAAGTTAATCTATTGGGTCGATGAGTTGGTCATTGGGTAAAAAATTGACCATTGTCACCAAAGTTGACTTTTTGGTCAAAAGTTGAACTATTAGGTCAATTGGTGGTCATTCAATAAAAAATTGTATATTTTGACCAAAATATACTTTTTGGTCAAAAGTTGACCTATTGGGTATGGGTTTTTCATGGGGTGAAAGATTGACCATTTTCGCCAAAGTTGACTTTTTTGTCAGAGATTGACTTATTGGGTCAATAATTGGTCATTCGGTCAAAAATTGACAATTTTGTGTAGAATTGAATTTTTGGTCAAAAGTTAACCTTTTGAGTCAACTGAGTGGTCTTTGGGTCAGAAATTGACCATTTTGACCAAAGTTGACTTTTTGGTCAAAGTTGACTGTTGGTCGATGAGTTGTAATTTAGTCAAGAATTGATCATTTGGACCAATATGACTTTTTGGTCAAGAAGTTAATCTATTGGGTCGATGTGTTGGTGATTAGGTCGAAAATTAGTCATTTTGACCAAAGTTGACTTTTTTGTCACAATTTGACCAATTGGGTCAGTGGGTGGTCATTGAGTCAAAAATTAATTATTTTGACGAATATTCACTACTTGGTCAAAAGTTGACCTATTGGGTCAATGGGTTTGTCATTGGGTCAAGGATTAACCATATTGCGCAAAGTTGACTTTTGGGTCAGAGATTGACATTTTGGGTCAATAATTGGTCATTAATTCAAAAATTGACAATTTTGACCAAAATTGACTTTTTGGTCGAAGTGACCTATTAGGTCGAATGAGTTGGTCATTAGGTTAAGGATTGATCATTTTGACCAAAGTTGACTTTTTGGTCGAAAGTTGACATATTAGATCGATGGGTTGGTCATTGGATCAAGGATTGACCATTTTGACCAAAGTTGACTTTTTTGTCGGAGATTGACTTCTTTGGGTCAATAATTGGTCATTAGAGTCGAAATTTGTTATTTTGACCAAAAATGATTTTTTGGTCGAAATTTAACTATTAGGACGATGGGTTGGTCATTAGGTCGAGGATTTACCATTTTGACTAAAGTTGACTCTATTAGGATCGAATCAGATTGAGTCATTGGGTCGAGGATTGACCATTTTACTAAGGTTGACTTTTTGGTCGATAATTGACTTATTAGGTCGATAATTGGTCATTAGGTAAAAAATTTATTATTTTAACCACAATTAGATTTTTGGTCGAAGTTGACTGATTAGGTCATATGGGGTGGTCATTAGGTCGAGAAATTGACCATTTTGACGAAGTCGACTTTTTGCAAAAGTTGACTGTTTGGATCGATGAGTGTGTAATTGCGTCAAGAATTATCCATTTTGACCGGAGATGAGTTTTCTTGTCGTAATTTGATCTATTGGGTTAATGGGTTGGTCATTTGGTAAAAAATTGACCATTTTGACCAAAGTTGTCTTTTTGGTCAAAAGTTGACCTATTGGGTCAATGGGTGTTCATTAGGTCAAAAATTGACTATTTTGACTAAAATTGACTTTTTGGTCAAAAGTTGACTATTGGGTTAATGGGTTTATCATTTGGTCGAGGATTGGCCATTTTGACTAAAATTGACTTTTTGGATAGAGGTTGACTTATTGGGTTAATAATTAGTCATTAGGTCAAAAATTGATTATTTTGACCAAAATAGAGTTTTTAGTCAAAGTTAACCCTTTAGGTCAATGGAGAAGTCAATGAATCGAGAATTGTCAATTTGACCAAATTACTTTTTGGTCAAAGTTGACTTTATTAGTTGATGTGTTGGTAATTAGGTCAAGAATTGACAATTTTAACGAAATATGATTTTTGGTCAAAAGTTGACTTACTGGGTCAATGGGTTAGTCATTGGATCAAAAATTGACCAATTTAACCAACGTTGACTTTTTGGTCAAAAGTTGACTTATTTGGTCATTGGGTGGTCATTAGATTCAAAAATTAATTATTTTGACAAAAAATTGACTTTTTGGTCAAAAGTTTACCAATTGGGTCAATGGGTTTGTCATTGATTCATGGATTGACCATTTCGACTAAAGTTGACTTTTAAGTGAGAGATTGACTAATTGGTCAAGAATTGGTCATTAAATCAAAAATTGTCTATTTTGGTCATTTGGTCAGAAATTAACTATTAGGTGAAAGTTGACTCATTAGATCAGCGGGGTGGTCGTTAGGTCAGAATTGACCATTTTGACCAAAGTTGACTTTTGGTCGAATGTTGAACTATTTGGTCGATGAGTTGGTAATTAGGTCGAGATTGATCATTTTGACCAAAGATGACTTTTTGGTCGAAAGTTGATATATTAGAGTCGATGGGTTGGTCATTGGATCAAAAATTGACCATTTTGACGAAAGTTGACTTTTTGGTCGAAAGTTGACTTATTGGATTGATATGTGGTCATTAGGTAAAGAATTGGTTATTTTGATAAAAATTGACTTTTTAGTCGAAAGTAGATCATATAGAGTCGATGGGTTTGTCATTGGGTCAAGGATTGACCATTTTGGCCAAAGTTATCTTTTTAGTCGAGAATTGACTTATTGGGTAAATAATTGGTCATTAGATCGAAAATTGATAATTTCGACCAAATTGTATTCATGGTCAAAAGTTAACCTATTAGGTCGACGGGAGGTCATTAGGTCAGAAATTGACTATTTTGACCAAAATTGACAATTTTGATCAAAATTGACATTTTGGTCGAAAGTTGACCTTTTAGGTCATTGGGTCGAAGATTGACCATTTTGACCATAGTTGACTTTTTGGTCAAAGTTGACCGATTAGATCGATGAGCTTGGTCATTGGGTTAAGGATTGACCATTTTGACAAAGTTGATTTTTTGGTCGAAAGTTGACCTATTAGATCGATGGGTTGGTCATTAGGTCGAGGATTGACCATTTTGACCAAAGTTTACTTTGTTGTCGAAGATTGACTTATTGGGTCAATAATTGGTCATTTGGTCGAAAATTGGTATTTTGGTCATTATGTCAAAATTTGATTATTTTGACCGAAATTAATTTTTGGTCGAAAGTTGACCCTTTGGTGGGGTGGTCATTAGGTTGAAAATTTGATCATCTTAACCAGAAGTTGACTTTTTGGTCGAAAGTTGACTATTTGGTCGATGAGTTGGTATTTGGGTTAAGAATTGACCTTTTTAAGCGAGGATAACTTTTTGTCGAAATTTGATCTAGTTGAGTCATTGGATCGAAGGATTGACCATTTTGACCATAGTTAACTTTTTCGTCGAAATGTTGTTTGATTGGGTCGATGGGTTGGTCATTGGGTCGAGGATTGACCATTTTGACGAAGTTGACTTTTGGTCAGAGAGTTTACTTATTAGGTCGATAATTGGTAATTAGGTCGAAAATTACTATTTTGACCAAAATTGAATTTTTGGTCGAAAGTTGACCAATTAGATCGATGGGTTGGTCATTAGGTCGAGAATTTACTCATTTTGACCAAAGTTGACTTTTGTCGAAAGTTGACATATTGGGTTGATAGGGTTAGTCATTTGGTAAAAAATTAACTATATTGACCAAAATTAACTTTTTGCTCGAAGATGACCTATTGAGTCGATGGGTTGGTCATTAGTGTCGAGGATTATCTATTTTGGCTAAAGTTGACTTTTTGTCGAAAGTTGACTATTAGATTGATGGGTTGGTCGATTGGATCGAGGATTGACCATTTTGACCATAAGTGGACCTTTAGGTCGGAGATTGACTTATTGGGTCGATAATTGGTCATTGTGTTAAAATTTTACTTATTTTTGGTCGAAAGTTGACTATTGGGTCTATAGATTGGTCATTGTGTCAAGGATTGACCATTTTGACCAAAGTTGACTTTTTGGTCGAAGTTAACCTATTGGGTTAATGGGTTAGTCATTAGGTCGAGAATTAACCTATTTGACCAAACTTGACTTTTTGGTCGAAAGTTGACATATTGGTATTAATGGGGTGGTCATTAGATCGAATAATTGATAATTTTGACCAAAGTTAACTTTTGGTCGAAAGTTAATCTATTGGGTCAATGGGTTGGTCATTAGGTCAAGGATTGACCATTTTGACCAAAGTTGACTTTTTAGTCAAAAGTTGACCTGTTGGGTCAATGGGTTGTTCATTGTGTAAAAGATTGACAATTTTGACCAAAATTAGCTTTTTGATCAAAAGTTGACCTATTGGGTCAATGGGTTGGTCATTGGGTCGAGATTAGTTAAATTTTTTGCGAAAGTTGACCTTTTTGGTCGAATTAGTTGGTAATTGGTTCAGGAATTAACCATTTTGACCTGAAGATGACTTTTTGGTCGAAATTTGATTTATTAGGTCGATGGGTTGATCATTGGGTCGGAAATTGACCATTTTGACCAAAGTTGACTTTTTGGTTAAAAGTTGACATATTGGGTTAATGGGTGCTCATTAGGTCAAAAATTGACTATTTTGACCAAAATTGACTTTTTGGTCAAAAGTTGACCTATTGGGTCAGTGGGTTTGTTATTGGGTCAATGATTGACCATTTTGACCAAAGTTGACTTTTTGGTCGAAGTTGACTTATTGAGTCGATTGAATGGTCATTAGATCAAAAAATTGATTTATTTTGACCAAAATAGACTTTTTTATCAAAAGTTGACTTATTGGATCGATGAGTTCATCATTTGGTCGATGATTGACAATTTTGACCAAAGTTGACTTTTTGGTCGCGAGATTGACTTATTGGGTTAATAATTGGGGACAAAAATTATTATTTTGACCAAAATTAAATTTTTGGTCGAAAGTTGACCCATTGGGTAAATGGGGTGGTCATTAGGTCGAAATTTACCATGACGAAAGTTGACATTTTGGTCGAAAGTTGATGTATTGGATCGATAGGGAGGTCGTTTGGTAAAAATTGAGTATATTGACCAAAATTAACTTTTTGGTCGAAAGTTGACTGTTGTGTCCATGGGTTGGTCATTATGTCGAAGATTAACTATTTTGACTAAAGTTGACTTTTTGGTCGAAAGTTGACCTATTGGAACGATGGGTTGGTCATTGGGTCAACCATTGACCAATTTTGACCATAGTTGATATTTTGGTCGAGAGATTGACTTATTAGATTGATAAGTGGTCATTATATCGAAATTTGATATTTTTGTCGAAAGTTAACCTATTTTGTACTATAGGTTGGTCATTGGGTTAAGGATTGACCATTTTGACCAAAGTTGACTTTTGGTCGAAGGTTAACATATATGTTTAATGGGTTGGTCATTGGGTCGAGAAATTGATCATTTTAGCGAACTTGACTTATTTGGTAAAAGTTGACTTATTGGGTTTATTGGGGTGGTCATTAGGTCGAAAATTGACAATTTTGACCAAAATTAACTTTTAGTCGAAATGTTAACCTATTGAGTCGATGAGTTGGTCATTGGGTCAAGGATTGACCATTTTGACAAAGTTAACGTTTTGGTCGAAAGTTGACTTATAGGATCGATGGGTTGCTCATTACGTAAAAGATTGAAAAATTTCGACCATAATCGACATTTTGATCGAAGTTGATGTATTGGGTCGATGGGATGGTTATTGGGTAAAAAATTAACCTTTTTTTACCAAAGTTGATACTTTGGTCAAAAGTTAACTTATTGGGTAATGGAGTGATCATTATGTCGAAAATTAAGCTTATTTTGACCAAAATTGACTTTTTGGTCGAAAATTTAACTTATTAGGTTAATTGGTTTGTCATTGGGTCAAGGATTGACCATTTTGACAAAGTTGACTTTGGTCGGAGATTGACTTCTTGGATTCGATAATTGGTTATTAGGTCGAGAATTGACCATTTTGACAAAGTTGACTATTTGGTCGAAAGTTATCATATTGCGTTAATGGGCGATCATTTGGTCGAAATTTGACCTTTTGGTCAGAAAGTTGACCTATTGGAGTCAATGGGTTTATCATTGGGTCGATGGATTGAAAATTTTGACCGAAAGTTGACTTTTGGTTAGAGATTGACTTATTAGATTGATAATTGGTCATTAGGTCAAAAATTGGCTATTTTGACCAAAGTTGAATTTTTGGTCAAAAGTTGACCGATTGTGTCAACGGGGATGGTCATTGGGTCGGAAGATTGACCATTTGACCGAAGTTGACTTTTTGGTCGAAAGTTGATCTATTTGGTCGATGAGTTGGTAATTGGATCAGGAATTGATCATTTTGACGAAAGATGATTCTGCTGGGTCAAAGTTGAGCCTATTTGGTCAATGCGTTAGGTCATTTGGCCAAAAGTTGACCATTTCGACCAAAGTTGAATTTTTCATCAAAAGTTGACTTAATTAGGGTTAATGGGTGGTCATTAGGTCAAAAATTGACTATTTTGACCAAAATTGACTTTTTGGTCGAAAGTTGATCTATTGGATCGATGGGTTTGTCATTAAGTCGAGGATTGACCATTTCGACTAAAGTTGACTTTTAGGTGAGAGATTGACTTATTGAGTCGATAATTGGTCATTAGATTCGAAAATTGGCTATTTTGGCGTAATTAAAGTTGGCGATTAGTTAGAGTTGACGATGGGTTGGTCATTAGTCGAGTAGATTGACCATTTTCGACCAAGTTGACTTTAGTTAGAAGTTGACTTGTTTAGATACATGAGTTAGTAATTAGGTCAAAAATATAGATCATTTGACGAAAGATGACTTTTACGATCAAAAGTTGATCTGATTGGATCGATTGGGTTAGTCATTGGTTAGAAATTGACCATTTTGACGAAATTGACTTTTAGTCGAATGTTGACACTATCGGGTTAATGTAGTGGTCGTTAGGTATATATCAAATTAGTTATTTTGACGAAAATTGACTTTTGGGTCAAAAGTTAGCTCTATTGGGTCAATGGGTTGGTCATTGGGTCAAGGATTGACTATTTTGACCAAAGTTGGCTTTTTGGTTAAAGTTTGACTTGTTGGGTACATAATTGGTATTTAGGTCAAAAATTGACTATTTTGTTCAAAATTGACTATTTGGCCAAAAGTTGACCAATTGGGTCAATGGGGTGGTCATTAGGTGAAAGATTAACTTATTGGGTCAACAATAGGTCATTAGGTCAAAATTTAACTACTTTGACCAAATTTAACTTTTTGGTTAAAATTTGACTTGTTCAGTCAATGGGTTCGTACTTGGGTTAAGGATTGATCATTTTGATTAAAGTTGATTTTTTGGTCAGAAGTTGCCCTATTGGGCCAATGGGTTAGCTATTTGGTCAGAAATCGGCCATTTTGACCAAAGTTGACCTATTAGGTCAATTGGGTTGTCATTAGGTCAAAAATTAACTATTTTAACAAAAATTTTCTTTTTGGTCAAAAGTTGACATTTTGGGTCAATGGGTTGGTCGTTGGGTCAAGGATTGACCAATTTGACAAAGTTAACTTTTTTGTCAAAAATTGACTA
>JAKZJZ010002398.1:0-17008 GCA_022702705.1 Papilionanthe hookeriana x Papilionanthe teres
AAGGGAAAAACTTAGATATTTCCAAACTTATGTTTATGGATTAGAATTTTACCTAATAGTATTTTCTTGAATTTATTATTGTCGGCATTATTTTTTAGGTTGTGTTGTATTTTGAAAAGGGGTCGCCTACAGAAATTGTCCGGCGAATTTTCGATTTAATTTAAATAAATAGTTTGAAAAGTAGCATTTGATTTTTTAAAATAATTTTAAATTTGAAGATTTTAAGATATGAAATCAAGCCGATCTCGCATCCCAGAATAGTTTATATAAATGAACACCGCACCACAAGCCGTGTATACTATCCCTAAGGATAGACACATCGCTTGATGGTGGGGCTCGATTAAATAAACTAGAAGATTTGTGACATCCGTTTGGTCTGCGAACCAATTTTATAAGCCGACAAATTCCCCTGCTTAATATGAAAGCATTAAACAGGGGTTTATATTACACAGGTTCTTTAAATTCCCTATAAGGGCGAGCCCCTATAGTTAATTACATCTTAAGTGACGGGAATCACCTAAGAAAACTCTAGATAATAATCGGTAATTCGCTCTCAAGAATTTCAAAGTTTGAGTTTTCAAAGGATTGAATTTTGGAATTTCAATAGGGAATGGATCAAATTTGGAAGATTTTATTTTGGGATTTCAAAGGAAGAAAGGTAGGAGAAATTACAGATTCGAAGTGAACTTCGGTAATTTCCCGACTATCCTATTGTTTGGCTTAGATTTAGGAAAGTCCTAATATTTATTTAATGTTTTTGATCTTGCCAATTTTAATTAATTTGGACTTATATTCGTATGACATGATCATACAAATAGCCTCGAAGATGTGAGGGTTTATGTCGTATCGGACGACTACCTCGGAATCCTAAGACCGGTTAGGGCTTAATTTGCTATGCAAATGCCTAACGAAGAGTTGAGGATTTATGTTGCACTAGGCAAACTACCTCGAAATCCTATGGCTTGGTTATTTAATTCTAAGAAAGTTTCTTTGAAGTAGACTCGAGTTTTCGTTGATGACGATGGCCGTGTCGCCCACCATGCTCCGAGCTCCTTGTTGTTGCGGAGGTTTAGTTATAGAAGTCATAAATCGGGAGATGAGAAAAGTGTTTTGGTTTAGAGAAAATCTTAATTTCCAAGTGTTTTTGTGTTTTAATTAAAACAAATCTTAAAGTTGATTATAACGACACCGGTTAAGATCCCACGGTTCCATCCTTCCGGCATCGTTATTTTTATTGGATTCACTTAGTCCAGATGAATTTGCTAAACTCAGCTGAATGAGTTCCACACTTTCATTTAGACCGTGGGAAATCCCGTTAGCAACACGTAGGTTACATCATCCGAGGTATTCCCGATCATCCAACGAGGACGTTTTAATTTAGTTGTAATTGTAGTTTTGTGTTCTGTTTGTGATTAAATTTTGAGTTGTTTTATATTTTGAAATGTTGTGGCGGTGAATTTTATCTTGCAATGACTTTTAATTTAGTTTTGGTTTCGGTTTTAGGGACTATCCTAATAGTGTGGGTTTTCATGCAACGAGTTGTTTATCATGCGATAAAAGTAAGTGCGATGCGATTAAATAAATTGCAATAAGGTAAATTGCAATAAAATAAAAGCGTACCTGGAGGGTCTTCCCGTCATCCCAAGCTGCACTTAAAACACAATTAGAATATTTAAGCAAGTTCCTAGGTAAAGCTACGGGAAGGGTTATGGTTTTCTACCAAATTCCTAATCCTATAGCTAGTCATTTCCTATGACTTCTAGGTTCTTGTGTTTTGGTTTGAGGACGATTTTCTTCATCAAAGAATAATTAAGTTCAATTGTTCTTATGAGTATACTTATCATATTGAGGAAGTGCTTAAGAAGAATCTTAAACATCTTTTCGATATTGATAGGATTGTTTTAAGTCCAAATGAATTTAATCATACAAATGAATTAATCGTCCGGGAATTCAAGTTTTGTTATCTTGCTCAGTGAACTAGGACATTTGAATATCCTGTAAGTGAAGTAACATTTCATTTAATGTTCTATTTAGGAGTTATGATAACCAAAGTTTTCGAGGGTAAATTGGTGTTCAAATGGTTTATGATTTAGTTTAACTTCAATTAACGGGTTTAGATTTAGAATAGTGTTCAAGTTGCTTTATATTTAATTTTCTTTATGACTTAGGTGATGTCATTTTTAATTTAACTTTAATTTAATTTAATTTGGTTTAGTTTTAATTTTAATTTAATTTTAATTTTTAATTTTAATTTTAATTTTAATTTTAATTTTATTTGATTTTATTTTATTTTAATTTAATTTAATTTAATTTAATATGTTTTAATTTAATTTAATTTAATTTAATTTAATTTAATTATTTTTAATTTAATTTGATTTTAATTTAATTTAATTTAATTTATTTGATTTAATTTAATTTAATTCATTTAATTTGTTTGATTTAATTTAATTTAATCTTTAATTTAATTTTTTATTTTTCTTTTTTTAATTTAATTGAAAATTTAAAAAAAGAGTTTAATAATTTAACTTTTTAATTTAATTTAATGATTAAGTCCTTTAACATTTTAAAACTTAAATTTGAATTATCATTTTTAATTAGGAATTAAATATTATTGAGATGATTAATTTAGGAATTTTTAAATTAAAGAATAAATCCCTTCCTAATAATATCCCTATTTAATAATTCCAATTTTATTATTCTTCCAAATTTAATCAATTATTTAATTAAAGTTTATTTTAATTATCTTAAATTATTTAGTAGGTTTCTGCCCTTTAATTATTTGAATTTCAATCATCCAAATCAGATTAAGATCAAATATTTTATTTGTTAATTTTATTAAACCTAAAGTTTTAATTAAGGGTTAAAATTTTTTTAATACCATTTTGCCCTTCAAGCTTAATAATTTCATAACTCACTAAATTGAGCTTAAATGAATTTGAACTTTTTGTGTGACTTCACTCATATGCCAATAAAGACATGAGAGGAGAAAATGTGATTTTTCTGTATTTAATTTATTTATGTAATTATTTTTGGTGGAAAATAGGAATTTCCAAGGAAAATTTAATAATATGACCAAGGGAAAGTTTACTGTCCTTAAGAAAATTATGGAACATTCCTAATGACCGAGAGGACCACTTGGACCAATTTTGGTGATTTTTTAAATTATATTATTTTTATTATAATTATTTTAAATTTTGGAGTATTAATTAATTCAAAAATAAAATAAAGGTTGAAAAATGAAATTTATATTTTTCAAAAATCTCTCCGATATCAAAGAAATCGAGAGAATCAATTTTTGCAATTTTCTGATTTTTCTTTGATTTATTATAATTATTTTAGTGAAAATGCTAGAAAATACATTTTTTTAATTTTAAAATTACCCTAGGGCTTTAAAATTTAATATCTCATTAAATAGACCTAAGAAAAATATGGGATTTGTTTCTAAGTGATTAAAATTCAAAATGTGACATTTTGGTGAATTTTATTATTTTTATGATTTTTATTATTTTTTTAATTATTAAAATATTAAAATAATACCAAAAAATCAACTTTTTTAGAAAATTGAAATTTAATTTTCTTAAATTTCTCTGATATCAGAGAGGCTCCAAAACCAATTTGGTGAATTTTTAAAAAGTATTTTGAAAGTTATGAATTTTTAAAGTTCAAATTGATTAAATGGCTTAATCAGCCCATTTAGTAGGAACTAACCAAGTACGATTGACTTCAAATTTTTATGGTGGGTTCCTCCGATCCTAAAGGTCAGTGGAGAATTGATTTCAAGTCAATTTGATGTATGGTTAGCTCTAATTAATTAGGGATCTATTTTGGGTGTTTAAGCCGATTAGGGTTATTTTAAATAAACTAATCCAAAATCTATTTTTCCTAGGGTCCTCCGGTCATAAGAGACATCACCAAATTTTCCTAGAATTTATTTCACAACATGCTAATTATTGGGTTTAAAATACTCAAAACGAGTAACATGAATTCGAAAAATCAATAACTTCTCGTAGGGATGGCCTCGACTTTGGAAAATTCAGGGAATGTTCCCAAATTCAGAGGCTTCAAAAGCCCTATGGTCTCATGCCATGGTGAATTTCCTATATGCATGGAGAATTAAAACAATACAAAAGGGAAATAAATCAATAAAAATAAAATACTTGATGAAATTAAATAATTTCTTTTCCATATTATTCTCCTCTGTTCACTGAGCAAGAGGGTATTTTTATTTTATTTTTCTGATTTTCCTACACAAAGTTATGGATTTTTTGAAGTTTAGGGAATTAAATAAATAGAAAATACCCTAATTTTCTTTTTATCCACGCGGCGCCGCGTCAACCTCGACGGCTCGAAACGCCGCGTGGCGCTCTCCGGTTCGACGCCGCCATCCGACTCGGCGCTCGGGGCCCCGCCGTGTCGTTCCATCTTCCGATCCGGCAAGATCCCGGCCGTCCGTCCGCGCGTGTATTAAATGAACGGCATCCGTTCATCGTCCCCGAGCGTCCTCGCCCAAGAGCCGTCCACACTAAATCCCTAATATCTCACTCGATACTCGATGGATTTTCGTGTTCTTATGCTCCATGGATTCGTCTTGAAGAGACGAACACATCTATACGGTGATCATGCATTGAAATTAAAGCATTTGAAATGGAGAATCTCCGAAGCTCGGGATGAAGAATTGGCTCATACCTTTGCTCGGAGAAGTGTGGCTTGATACGAGGGTTGTGTCACCTTCGATTGGATCCCGGCGAAGCTCCGGATGAAGTCTCACGGTGCGGTGAATTGCACTAGGTAGGATTTCGACCACAGCCGATCACAAAGCTTGGAGGCTGGAGCAAGCTGGGTGGCTCTGGAGATGGGGCTTTCGGTGGGAAACTTCTCCTCTTGGTCCGGTGAAGGTGTAGGACCGGTCGATTTGAGGATTGGCTCACCTGTGACAAAGTGTTACTGGTTTTGGATGAAATTTCGGTTGAGAAATTGGATTCTGTTGGTGGGGATTAGGGCAAATTGACACTTGGGGATCAAGCGCTCTAAGTATGGAGAAGGGTTTGGAATAATTTTGGCGAGTTTCGGTAAGGTTTGTGCAACTCTCCTCTCATGGCCGTGAGGGGGTCGGGTTTAAATAGAGGTGGCTGGAGGGCCTCGCGGGGATGGCCGAGGGTTGGGATCGAGCTGCTCCGGGCATGGGAAGAACGACCATGGTGGCCATTGGGCATGGGGCGGCTCGGCGAGGTGGAATTCCAAAGTTGGCTCACATGTGAGCTCTCGGGTGTGGTGTTTTCCGGCGACTCGGTGGGCTGGCCGGCCGGGCATTGGTCACCGTCGGGGTCGGTGAGGTTAGAGCTTGATTCTGTGAGTTCAATTGATGGTTTCCATGTGTAAAGGTGGTGAATTGAAATGGAATGGGAAAGGGCTGATTTTGGCTTGGTTTAGGTCAACCCAAGTATTTGTGCTTGGTTCACCATCCGAGGCTTGTCCTTGGGCTGAGGGGGAATCATTTGGGTCAGCTGAATTGTGGTAGTGAAGTCCCCATCCATGGTGAGGTGGCTAAACATGGTTTAGAGTGTATCATGCTTAAGGTAAAAAGGGCTTAAGAAAGAGGCCCTCTCTCTTACCATTAATGGTTTGGTGAGGTGGAAAGTGGATTCCATGGCTCTCATGGCTCCTATGGGGCTCATGCATGGCTTCATGGCTTGTCTTTGGCTTGGGGAAAAGCTTGGTCGATTTCATGAAAATGGATCTTAGAAATTTTGGTAATTTGATGGGAATTTGTATGGGGCTTAATTTGGAATCATTTGATGATTGATTTGAACTTAGGGATGATTTTAATTAAGGGTATGATGAGAGGAATTTGTCATATGGGCTTTAACATGAAATTTGGGCTTTTAGGAAGGCTTAAGAGGGTGGGCCTTTGGTTTGAAAATAAATTTATGGATGGGAATTTTGTAAAGGATTGGGTCAAACAAATGTTGTGTTTAGTTCATAGATGTGTCATGAGTGATTTGAAGCAAATTGGGAGTGATTTGGGTTTGAATTGGGTTGAATTTGGGCTTCTTTGGTGAATGGGCCAATATAGGCCAAATTGGGCTAACTTGGGCCAATGTTGGGCTAGGGTTGAAATTGATGTAAAATAAATGTTGGGAAATGTTTATGGGAGTGTTTCAAAGAGGTTTTGGCTTTGGTTGAGTTTTGATTTTGGGGTTTGGGCTTATTTGGGTTAGGTTTGGGTTTAGGTCGAAATTGGGCCTTTTGGTTTTGGGTTGAATTTGAGTGGGGTTTGGGTCCAAATTTTGGGCAAATCATGTTAGGGTTTTGTTTGTAGGGATGTTAAGGGAGGTTTAGAAAAGATTTGGGGTTAATTGGAGTTGAATTGGGAGAGTTTGGGTTAGGTTTGGGTCATGGGTCCAAATTGGGCTTTAAGGCCAAAAGTGAAATTGGATCCAAATGTTAATCAAATTGGACTTGGATTTGGTCTAGATTGGTGTTGGGAATGTTGAATTGAAGTTTAGAATTGAATTGGACCAGAATTTGGGTCAATTGGGTAGGTTTGGTTTGACATTTGGTTCACTTAGGGTTAAAATGGGTCAAATTGGGGGTTTTGATAAAAGTGGAGTAAATTGACAAAATTGGCCCATGGTGTAGTTGAACAAAATGAAATTGGGAATATTTGGGATTTTTTGGAATTTTCTGGGAATTTTCTGAATTTTTAGATTTTTCGGTCAAGAGGGGTATTTTGGGTATTTGGAGGGTATTGGGAGGTATTTTTGGAATTTTTAGTATTTTTGGCTATGGATGATCAATTTGAGTAATGTGGAAATGTTTGGGATTGGTTTTGGGGAATTTTTGGGTGATTTGGAAATTTTGGAGGATTTCGAGGGTTTTGGGCGAAGTTTGGCGGGTGTAGGGTCCGGGGGTCAAAAATTGAAAATTTGGGAAATTGAAGGTTAGGTGAATATAAGTGGAATGAAATCATTTTGGTTGAGCCATGAAGCCATATCAAGCCCACATGAGCCATGAAGGGACTCATTTGAGGCATCCAATATGTTGTTCCTGGTCAGTAAAGTAGACTGCAGGACAACCATCCTTTTCACCAATGGTCTGATAAATGGAATGGTACTCCTCCCTGCAGCTGCATCATGCAATCTTTGGGGAAAAACTAAAGCAGCTGGGTCAATAGTAGAGGGAGCCCTCCCCACCACACCGACATAAGAAGCTTTTGCCCAATCGATGTGAGTATCCGAGTGCATAGAGCTGGCCATTAAGCCAGGAGAACCCCACAACAGATGGAGACAAAACAATACAAAGACAAAAAGCTGGAACTAGATGTAGCAAAACCAGATGCTACAAGAGTACACCAAACTTTCCATTGCAGAGAGAATCAGTGGACAAGAATGCAGAGGAAAGAACTCCCCAACCAATGGGAAAGCCAATGTAACAGTAAATATTTGAAAAGAATCCACCTGGGAAAGGCCAAAACCACCAGCGCAACAGTGTCGGCATATTTTTAGGTTGTGTGTTTTATTTTGAAAAGGGGGTCGCCTAACAGAAGTTGTCGGCGAATTTTTAATTTAATTTAAATAAATAATTTTGAAAAGTAGTATTTGATTTTGAAAATAATTTTAAATTTGAAGGTTTTAAGATATGAGATTAAGCCGATCTCACATCCCAAATAGTTTATATAAACGAGCACCGCACCACAAGCCGTGTATCTATCCCTAAGGATAGACACACGCATGACGGTGGGGCTCGATTAAATAAACTAGAAGATTTGTGACATCCGTTTGGTACGCGAACCAACTTTATAAGCCGACAAATTCCCTGCTTAATATGAAAGCATTAAACGGGGTTTATATTACACAGGTTCTTTAAAATTCCACTATAAGGGCAAGCCCTTATAATTAATTACATCTTAAGTGATGGGAATCACCTAAGAAAACTCTCGATAATAATCGATAATTCCGCTCTCGAGGATTTGAAAGTTTAAGTTTTCGAGGGATTGAATTTTGGAATTTGATAGGGAATGGATCAAATTTGGAACATTTTGTTTTGGGAATCCAAAGGAAGAAAAGTAGGAGAAATCACAGATTCGAAGCAAACTTCGGTAATTTCCCGACTATCCTATTGTTTGGCTTAGATTTAGGAAAGTCCTAATGTTTATTTAAATGTTTTGATCTTGCCAATTTTAATTAATTAGGGCTTATACTTGTATGATAAAATCAAACAAATAGCCTCGAAGATGTGAGGGTTTATTGTCGTACGGACGATTACCTCGGAATCCTAAGACCAGGTTAGGGCTTAATTTGCAATGCGAAGTGCCTAATGAAGAGTTGAGGGTTTATGTTGCACTAGGCGAACTACCTCGAAATCCTATGGCTTGGTTATTTAATTCTAAGAATGGTTTCTTTGAAGTAGACTCGGGTTTTGCGATGACGATGGCCGTCTTTGCCCACCAGTGCTCAGAGCTCCTTGTTGTTGCGAGAGGTTCGATTTTAGAAGTCATAAATCGGGGGATGAGAAAAGTGTTTTGGTTTAGAGAAAATCTTAATTTCCAAGTGTTTTTTGTGTTTTAATTAAAACAAATCTTAAAGTTGATTATAACGACACCGGTTAAGATCCCACGGTTCCATCCTTCCGGCATCATTATTTTTATCGGATTCACTTAGTCCAGATGAATTTGCTAAACTCAACTGAATGAGTTCCACACTTTCATTTAGACAGTGGGAAATCCCGTTAGCAACACGTAGGTTACATCATCAGAGGTATTCCCGATCATCCAACGGGACGTTTTAATTTAGTTGTAATTGTAGTTTTGTGTTACGTTTGTGATTAAATTTTGAGTTGTTTTATATTTTGAAATGTTGTGGCGGTGAATTTTATCTTGCAATGACTTTTAATTTAGTTTTGGTTTCGGTTTTAGGGGCTATCCTAAAGGTGTGGGTTTTCATGCAACGGTTGTTTATCATGCGAAAAGTAAGTGCGATGCGATTAAATAAATTGCAATAATGTAAATTGCAAGAAAGTAAATTGCAATAAAATAAAAACGTACTGGAGGGTCTTCCCGTCATCCCAAGTTGCACTTAAAACACAATTAGAATATTTAAGCAAGTTCTAGGTAAAGCTAAGGTAAGGGTTATGGTTTTCTACCAAGTTCCTAATCCTATAGCTAGTCATTTCCTATGACGTCTAGGTTCCTTGTGTTTTTGTTTGAAGACGATTTTCTTCATCGAAGAACAATTGAGTTCGATTGTTCTTATAAACATCCTATCATATTGAGAAAGTGTTTAAGAAGAATCTTAAACATCTTTTCGATATTGCTTAGAATTGTTTTAAGTCCGAATGGATTCAATTACACAAATGAAATAATCGTCCAAGAATCTCGAGTTTTGTTATCTTCGTTCGATTGAACTAGGACATTTGAATATCCTATAGGTGAAATAATATTTCATTTAATATTACGTTTAGGAGTTATGATCACTAAAAGCCTTTTGAGGGTAAATTGGTGTTGAAATGGTTTGTGATTTAGTTTAATTTCCATTAATGGGTTTAAATTTGGAATAGTGTTCAAGTTATTTTAGATTTATTTTGAATTCTTTATGTCTTTGGTGATGTTATATTTAATTCAACTTAATTTGATTTAATTTAATTTAATTGAATTTTAATTCTATTTAATTCAATTTAATTCAATTCAGTTTGATTTGATGTTACATTAAATTAATTTGATTTGATTTAATTTTAATTTAATTTGATTTAATTTAATTTAATTTAATTTAATTTAATTTAATTTAATTTATTTTTAATTTGGTTTAACTTAATTTAATTTGGTTTTATTTATTTAATTTAATTTAATTTAATTAATTTAATTTAATTTAATTTGTTTATTTAATTTAATTTAATTTAATTTAATTTAATTTAATTCAACTTTTAATTTTAATTTAATTTAATTTAATTTAATTTAATTTAATTTTATTTTTAATTTAATTTAATTTTTAATTTTAATTGAAATTTTTAAAAGAGTTTAATAATTTAATTTTAGTTTAATGATTAAGTCTTTTAATGTTTTAAATTTGAGTTATTATTTTAATTAAGAATTGAATATTAATGAGATAATTAATTTAGGGATTTTTAAATTAAAGAATAAATCTCTTCCTAATAATATCCCTATTTTAATAATTCCAATTTTATTATTCTTCCAAATTTAATCAATTATTTAATTAAGGTTTAATCATTTTAAATTGCTTAATGGGTTTCTACCCTTTAATTATTTAAATTTCAATCATCCAAATCAGATTAGGATCCAACATTTTACTTATTAATTTTTTTATTAAACCTAAAGTTTTAATTGAGGGTTAAAATTTTAATTACCATTTTGCCCTTTAAGCTTAATAATTTCATAACTCACTAAATTGAACTCAAATGAACTTGAAATTTTTATATGACTTCACTCATATGTCAATAAAGACATGAGAGGAGAAAATGTGATTTTTCTGTATTTAATTTATTTATATAATTATTTTTGGTAGAAAATAGAGATTTCCAAGGAAAATTTAATAACATGACCAAGGGAAAGTTTCTGTCCTTAAGAAAATTAGGAGACATTCCTAATGACCAGAGGACCACTTGGACCAATTTTGGTGATTTTTTGAATTATATTATTTTTATTATAATTATTTTAAGTTTTGGAGTGTTAATTAATTTAAAAATAAAATAAATGTTGAAAAATGAATTTTATATTTTCCAAAAATCTCTTTGATATCAAGGAAATCAGAGAACCAAATTTTGCAAATTTCTGATTTTTTTATGATTTATTATAATTATTTTAGTGAAAATGCTAGAAAATACATTTTTTTAATTTTAAAATTACCCTAGAGCTTTAAAATTTAATATCTCACTAAATAAACCTAAGAAAAATATGGGGTTTATTCCTAAGTGATTAAAATTCAAAATGTGACATTTTGGTGAATTTTATTATTTTTGTGATTTTTATTATTTTTTAATTATTAAAAATATTAAAATACTATTAAAAAACAACTTTTTTAGAAAATTGAAATTTTAATTTTCTTAAATTCCCCTAACATCAGAGAGGCTCCAAAACCAATTTGGTGAATTTTTGAAAGATATTTTGAAAGTTATGAATTTTCAAAGTTTAAAATGACTAAGTGGCTTAATCAACCCAATTAGTAGAGCTAACCAAGTCCAATTGACCTCAAATTTTTATGGTGAGTTCCTCTGATCTTAAAGGTCAGTGGAGAATTGATTTCAAGTCAATTTGATGTATGGTTAGCTCTAATTAATTAGAGATCCATTTTGGGTGTTTAAGCCAATTAGGGTTGTTTTAAATGAACTAACCCAAAACCTATTTTTCCTAGGGTCCTCTGGTCATAAGGAACATCACCAAATTTTCCTAGAATTTATTTCACAACATGCTATTTATTGGAATTAAAATACTCAAAACAGTAACATGAATTTGAAAAATCAATAACTCTTTATAGGGATGGCCCCTGACTTTGGAAAATTCAGGGAATGTTCCCAAATTTAGAGGCTTCAAAAGCCCTATGGTCTCATGCCATGGTGAATTGTATACATGCATGGAGAATGAAAAATATGCAGAGAGTAAATAAATTATTAAAAATAAAATATTTGATGAAATTATATGATTTTTTTTCCACATTATTCTCCTCTGTTCACTGAGCAAGAGGGTATTTTTATTTTATTTTTCTGATTTTTCTACACAAAGTTATGAATTTTTGAAGTTTAGGGAATTAAATAAATAGAAAATACCCCTAATTTTCTATTTATCCACGCGGTGCCGCGTCAACCTCGGCAGCTCCGAAACGCCGCGTGTCGCGCTCCCATTCGACGCCGTCATCTGAGTCAGCAGCCCGGGCCCCGCGGTTCTCGTACCGTCTCCTGATCCGAAGCGATCCTCACCGTCCGTCCGCGCGTGTATTGAATGGACGGCATCCGTTCATCGTCCCCAAGTGTCCTCACCCGAGAGCCGTCCACACTAAATCCCTAATATCTCACTCGATACTCAATGGATTTTTATGTTCTTATGCTCTATGGATTCGTCTTGAGAAGACGAACACATCTATACGGTGATCATGCATTGAAATTAAAGCATTTGAAATGGAGAATCTCCAAAAGCTCGGGATGAAGAATTAGCTCATACCTTTGCTCAGAGAAGTATGGCTTCGATCTGAGGATTGTTGCACCTTCGATTGGATCCCAGCAAGCTCCATATGAAGTCTCCCGGTCGCAGTGAATTGTCCAGGTGGGATTTCGACCAAGCCCGATCACAAAGCTTGGAGGTCGGAGCAGCTCGGGTGGCCTGGAGATGGGGCTTTTGCTTGGTGGACACCTTCCCTTGGTCCGGTGAAGGTGTAGAACCAATCAATTTGGGGATTGGCTCAGCTGTGGAGAAGTGTCCTGGTTTTGGGTGGAATTTCGGTTGAGAAATTGGATTTTGTCGATGGGGATTAGGGCGAATTGACACCTGGGGATCAAGCTTGCTACGAAGGTGGAGAAGGGTTTGGAACAATTTTGGCAGAGTTTCGGCAAGGTTTGTGCAACTCTCCTTTCATGGCCGTGAGGGGTGGTGTTTAAATAGGAGAGGGTGGAGGGCCTCCCATGGAGAGTTAGGGCTTGGGATTAGCTGCTCTTGGTAAGAGAAGAACAGCTCCAATGGCCACTGGGGATGGGGCAGCTCAGCAGGTGAGAATTCCAAATTGGGCTCACATGTGAGCTCTCGGCCATGGTGTTTTCCGGCGGCCTGGTGGCTGGCCGGCCAGGCATTGGTCACCATCTTGTTCAGGTGAGTCAGGGCTGGGGTTTGGTGCATTCAATTGAGGTTTGACATGTGTAAAGGGTTTGATTTAGATGGAATGGGGGAGGAGCTAATTTTGAGTCAAAATGGGTCAACCCACCCATTTGGGCTTGGTGCACCCCTCAAGGTGGCTTTGGATGCTTGTGGGGGATCGAAGGGATCGGCTGGTTTGGCATGGAGAAGTCTCCATCCAAATATATTTGGATTAAATTTAAGTTTAGGTGAAACATGATTAAGGCTAATGAGCTTTAGGGATTAAGGAAAGCCCTCCCTCTTCTTACCCAATATGGCATGGTGGAGTGTCCAAAGCTCTCATGGCTCACATGTGGCTCATGCATGGCTTCATGGCTCACCTTTGGCTTGGCGAAAAGTTTGGTCAATTTCATGAAAATGGATTTTAGGAATTTTTGGTAATTTGATGGAAATTTGTATGAAACTTGATTTAGAATTATTTGATGATGAATTTAGGACTTAGGTAATGGCTTTAATTAAGTGGATGGCAAATGGAGATGTCATGTGGGCTTTAGGGTAGATTTTGGGCCTTTTGAAATGGTTTTAGATGGGCTTTTAAGATAGTTTAAGAAAGTGGGCTTTTGGATTTTAAAATGGATTTTGGGATGAAATTTTGGTAAAGGCTTGGGCCAAATAATTGTTGGGTTTAGCTCATAGATGTGTCATGAGTGACTTGAAGAAAATTGGGGGTGATTTGGGTTTGAATTGGGTTGAATTTGGGCTCTTTTGGTGAATGGGCCAATATAGGTCCAAGTGGGCCAAGTTGGGCCAATGTTGGGCTAGGGTTGAAATTTATGTAAAATCAATGTTGAGAAATGTTTATGGGAGTGTTTCAAAGAGGTTTTGCCTTTGGTTGGGCTTTGATTTTTGGGTTTTGGCCCATTTGGGTTAGGTTTGGGTTTAGGTCAAAATTGGGCCTTTTAGCTTTGGGTTGAATTTGAGTGGGGTTTGGGTCCAAATTTTGGGCAAATCATGTTAGTTTTTGCTTGTGGGGATGCTAAGGAAGATTTAGAAAAGATTTGGGGTTAATTGGAGTTGAATTGGGTGAGTTTGGGTTAGGTTTGGGTCATGGGTCCAAATTGGGCTTTAAGGCCAAAAGTGAAATTGGATCCAAATGTCAATCAAATTGGACTTGGATTTAGTCTAGATTGGTTTTGGGAATGTTGAATTGAAGTTTAGAATTGAATTGGACCAGAATTTGGGTCAATTGGATAGGTTTGGTTTGACATTGGGTTCACTTTGGGTTAAAATGGGTCAAATTGGGGGTTTTGACAAAAGTAGGGTAAATTGACAAAATTGGCCCATGGTGTAGTTGGACAAAATGAAATTGGGAATATTTGGGATTTTTTGAAATTTTCTGGGAATTTTCTGAATTTTTGGATTTTTGGGTCAAGAGGGGTATTTTGGGTATTTGGAGGGTATTGGGAGGTTTTCTTGGAATTTTTGATATTTTTGGGTATGGATGCTCAATTTGAGTGATGTGGAAATGTTTGGGATTGATTTTGGGGAATTTTGGGTTATTTGGAAATTTTTGAGAAATTTGAGTAATTTTAAGGGTTTTGGGTAGGCTAAGCGGGTGTAGGGTCCCGGGGGTCAAAAATTGAAAATTTGGGAAATTGAAGATTGGGTAAAATTGAGTGGAATAAAATCATTTTGGTTGAGCCATGAAGCCACATCAAGCCCACATGAGCCATGAAGGGACCCATTTGAGGCATTCACTATGTTGTTCCTAACCCTCTTGCCGAGGGCTTAGGGGTTAAGGGCCATCCATGTGAATCACCTACATGAGTCGGGAGGTCGAGTTAGGTATAGGTGTGTGAAAGTTTAGTGTATAGGTGTAGTGTGTGTGTAAGTCGGCCCCTTCACCGGACCGAGCCACCCGGGGCGGTCCTAAGGCCAAAGAGTCTCATAGGAACTCATCCTTTAAACTTTCACATTTGATTTCGACCCTCTAGGTGATTAGGGGTCTACGGTCGAGTTTGTGGAGTTTGCGGGGAGTTAAGAAGTGGTTTGAAACTCTAGAAGGTGGGTCCCAATTCTAGTCCTCTAAGACAGTCAAAGGAAAAGCCTAAGGCTAGATCCTAAGTACTAAAAAGAAGAAGAGAAGACCTCATAAAAAATGAGGTCAACAAACAGCCAACAGCTTACCCACCTTACCACCAGACCAACAGAGCTCCACCACCCACCTGAAAGCCGCCAGAGCAAAATCCGCCGCCTGGCTCATCCTGAGAACCCTAACAGAGCTCCCCTCCTCCCAGCCGCTATTATATATATATATATATATATATATATATATATATATGAAGAGAATTTTGAGGAGATGCCTAATAAAAAATTGTCTTCACTTAAATCAACTTAAAGAAAGAGCTTAATTGCATTTCTAAACTTATATTTAAGTATTAGCATCCTTACTAATAGAGTTCTTATAAACTTTTTTATATGATCATTCAAAACACCCTTAATGTGACAAATTATGTTTATTTTTGAAATGAGTAGCAGACTAGAAATCTTAGACTTGATGACTAAATGTTCTTACACCTATGGTTTTGACCTAAGTTACTGAAAATCTTTCTAAAAATTCTTACTATTATATTCATTTAAATAAAAAATTATGGTATCCTTTAAGTAAATTTCACTAGTACGAGTCAAATTTTTATGTAGTAAAAAGATTACTTGAGGATAAGTAATAGTTAAGTTTGAGAGATTTTGATGCACTAAAAACATGTTGGATTTTTCATATATATTCTGTACTCATTTTTGGTGATATTGCACTTTAAATAAAGGTATTTTTCATGTTTTGTTGCATGTATGATGATTTTAGGCATTTGGAGAAAAAAAAAGCAAAAAAGAAACAAATTTGGAGCGAAAAGAGGCAAAATCTAGAAATCTGTCTTTTGGCGCCGACGGTGACAGAATGGGCACCGACGGTGCCCAAATCTAAAGAGAACCAGAATTAAAATGCTCTGGGCTCTGCTACGACTTTTTTAATTGCCAAAATTTATGAACTCAAATATATATATATATATATATATTTATATTGATTTAGTTTTCTATTGAGTCACACTATTAAACGTAAGTATACGTATCGCTCAAGCAATACAAGGCTCTAGTGGAGTTCTGAATATCGATCCCACAGGGAGATAACTAATTTTATAGTGTAGCACAAAAATCACTTCTCGAATCACAGCACAATTACAAGTAATTGTAATTCTTAAAATAGAGGCAAACAGTTGTAGTTATTAATTCTACCAAAGTACGTTCTAACCTTCTAGCAAGTTAAACTTACACAAGACTAAATTTATAACAAAATTCAGTTGTAAGAAAGAATTTTCCTCCTATCCAATTAAAAAATGATGATTTTTGTGACATAGATCAGTGATGCAAATGCATTGTGCCAAATAGGAGCATTCCTATTCTTTACCATTTTCCAAGCGCATAAAGAACATTGGCTAATCCTAAGTTCAGTCTCCAAATCCGTGGTTAGGCTGGGAGGATATTGGCTCTCACTCTAGAGCTCCTACTTCCCTTCCCCTGAAGGCTAACTCTCGCTTTAGTTTCCAAACCTTAGGACCAAATTGAGGATTTCAGCCTGTCACTCTGAAATCTCCAATTCTACGCCCATCAAAGTATATTTCCGTATTTATTTACACTCAACCCCCATGAACTACATCACTCATTCATCGACATTGAATGTGACCTTTACTATTGTTGTGGAACTCATAATTCTTTCGAAAAATATGTTTCCCAAAAATTTTTAACAATTTAATTTGTTAGATCAAAATGTAAATGAAGTACGAAGTGAAAAGGTCATCACAATTTCTCCATAATAAATAGGCCCATCATTTCCGTATCACAACATCAACACATCACATGAAAAGAAGGAAGAAAAAGAAATCTACTCAATAATTAAGAGGAAAAGATGGCAAAATTTAGATTTAATATATAAAAGCAATGTCATACAAACAGAGTAAAGAAAAGATAACTTATCTCAAACTCTTCCCCAAGCGAATCTCAAGGAATTCCTTTGACTCCTCTTATTTCTTCATAATAACACACAATTCTCTCTTTAGATAAGTAAGGAAGAAGAAATCTCTCACTTTCTCTCTCCTCCTACATTCCTTAGAAGAGAAGACACAAACCTTAGATTTCCTAAATAAAATGAAAAGACACTCTCAC
>JAKZJZ010002399.1:0-17002 GCA_022702705.1 Papilionanthe hookeriana x Papilionanthe teres
CTCCCCATGGCTATAAATAAGCCATACTTGAGCTTATGTGAAGAGGGAGAGAAGAGGAAATAGAGGCCCATACCTTGCTCAAATCCTCTGACCCTCAACATGAAAAATCTTGCTTAAGACCCAAATAGCAAGACCCAACCAAGATTTGACCAAATTGGCCACCTGATCGAGCCAATTTGATCAAACCGAGCCCAGCATTTCAAATTAGCCACCTTAGGGTCTAGCACCTATACCAAATCGATTTGGAACCAAATTGAAGGGTGGGAAAGCTTCATTAGGGCCTCAAGAAGCTGCCAAACCAAGCCAATTAATTCCCGAAGCCTCATAATCAAAGGTATGAATTTTGTCTTTTAATTAAATTTTGAATTTGATTAATCATAAAATTAATCAGTTCGAAACCCTAGGATCACGGTATAGATGTGATTTACATCTCTAGATGATTCCATAGGATCAAAAATCACTCAATTCAGTTGAGAAATGAGTGAGATATTGACTTTAGAAATTGGACGGTTCAGGAATTTTATGAATTATCTGGATTAATCCAGAGCCGCCCGATCCCGTGTTTTAGAAAGGGTGGCCCAGATCAAACCGCGCGGTGTTCGGTGTTCGGATTCATGCAGCAGATCTTCCCGCGTCTTCGATCGTACGAGGACACGTGGCAGGCCAGGAATTTTCTGGTTTAAGTTAATTCAAATTAACCTTAAACTATTCAAAATTCCATAACTTTGAATATAAAGATCACAAAAATTAAATAAAAATACCTCTGGAAAGAGGAAACAGAGGAGAATAGTGCGGAATAAAAATTTATAACTTTTTATTTATATTTTATTTTTAATTAATTAATTACTCTTGGGAGTAATTTAATTATTAAAAATTAAATATAATTCCAAAAATTATGAAATTTTCACCAAATTCTCTTCTTAGGGTATGACACATTCCCTGATTTTTTTCCTTAGGGTATCATTTTATAATTTCAAAGCTTTTTCGTGATTATTTTTAAGAAATAATCATGTTGACCTCATTTTTGATGAGGTCTTCTCTTCTTCTCTTTAGTACTTAGGATCTAGCCTTCAGCTTTTCCTTCGACTATCTTAGAGGACTAGAATCGGGATCCACCTTTTAGAAATTCAAACCACTTCTTAACTCCCCGCAAACTCCACAAACTTGACTATAGACCCCTAATCACCTAGAGGGTTGAAATCAAATGCTGAAGTTTAAAGGATGAGTTCCCATGAGGACTTTTCGCCCAGATCGCCCCGCCGTGGTAGCCCATTTTGGCCCACCTTAGCCTCTTTACAAAAAGGCAGTATCCAAACCAATTCAAACCCAAATCACCTCAAATTTGTTTCAAACCACTCATGAAGCATCCCTAAACCAAACTCAACAATTATTTGGCCCAAGCCTTTACCAAAATTTCATCCCAAAATCCATTTTAAAATTCAAAAGCCCACTTTCCTAAACCATTTTAAAAGCCCATACTTACTACATCCAAAGGCCCAAAATTGGTCCCAAAGCCTATATGACATTTCCCCTCATCATCCATTTGATCAATATCACCCCTAAGTTTCAAAATCATCAATTAAACCATTCCAAATCAAGCCACATGTCAAATTATCCCCTAAATGTCAAATATTTCTAAAACCCTTTTCATGAAACAAATCGACCTTTTCCCAGGCCAAATGGAGCCATGAACAAGCCATTCTCGAAGCCACATGAAGCCATGAGGGCTTTGACTTGTCATTAGTCCATTTATGGCAAGAAGAGGGGTTCTTTCTTAAACCTCCTTTAACCTTTTTTTACCTTAAGCATGTCGCACACTAAACCATGCTTAGCCACCTCACCATGGATGGAGACTTCACCACTCCATGGCAGTGACAGCCAACTGATCCTCTCGGCCCAAAATCGAGGCCATGGGGAGGTGCACCCAACCCAAACCAATGGGTTGACCAAATTGAAGCCAAAATGACCCCTTCCCCATTCCATTTTGATTCGACCACTTTACACATGGCAGCCACCAATTGCCTTCACAAACATCGAAGCCACGACCCACTGACCACGAGGGTGACCCATGCACACGGCCGGCCACCCCGGTCGCGGAAAACACCATGGCCGAAAGCTCGCATATGAGCCAACATTGGAATTCTCCATTGCTGACTTGTCCGACCCGAATGGATAGCATGGCTGTTCTTCCCTTGACCTAAGTAGGTGATCCCGACCATTAAACCCCACAGGAGAGCCTCCGGCCATGCTTATTTAAACACCACCCCCTCGCGGCCATGAGAGGAGAGTTGCAAAAACCTTGCCAAAACTGCGCAAAATTGTTCCGGACCCCTCCTCATACACGAGCACTTGATCCCCGGTGAGATCCCCCTGCCATTTCTTCTCTGCGAGCTCGATTTCGAGTTGAAATCCGAAGCCCAAAACCGGGACACTTCTCCACGGTGAGCCGATCCCCAAATTGATTGTCTCTACACCTTCACCGGACGAGGAAGGTGTCCACCGGTAAAGCCCCATCTCCGAGGTCACCCGGTTGCTCCGGCCTCCAAGCTTTGTGATCGGGCTGTGGTCGAAGTCCGACCTAGACGATTCACGGATCCGCGGAGACTTCATCCGGAGCCTCCTGCAGGACCCGATCGAAGGTGCGGCGAGCATCTCGGATCGAAGCTTCACCTTCTCGAGCTAAGGTATGAGCTAATTCTTCATCCCGAGCTTCGGAGATTCTCCATTTCAAATGCCTTAATTTCGATGCATGTTTACCAGTATGGATGTGTTCGTCTCTTCGAGACGAATCCATGAGAGCATAAGAACACGAAAATCCATTGAGAATCGAGTGAGTTCTTAGGGTTAGAGTGTGGACGGTCACGGGATCACACCGGTCATGGACGATGAACGGATGCCGTCCATTTAATACACGCGCGCACGGACGGCCGGGATCGCGCGGATGAGAAGACGGAGCGATACGGCGGGTCCGGGAGCGGCGCGCGAGATGGCGGCGTCGAATGGAATCGTGACGCGTGTGCCTTCGGAGACGTTAAGGTTGACGCGGCGCCGCGTCACTTAAGTAGATAAATAGGGGTATTTTCTATTTATTTAATTCCCGAACTTTAAAAATCCATATCTTTGTGTAGAAAAATCACAAAAATAAAATAAAAATACCCTCTTGCTCGGTGAACGAGAGGAGAATAATGTGGAAAAGAAATTAATTAATTTTGTCAGAGTATTTTATTTTTAATTAATTATTTACTCTCTGCATACATTTAATTCTCCATGCATGTATACAATTCACCATGGCATGAGACCATAGGGCTTTTGAAGCCTACGAACTTGGGAACATTCCCTGAATTTTCCAAGGTCGGAGCCATCTCGTGAAAAGTTATTGATTTTTCAAATTCATGTCACTTGTTTTGAGTATTTTAAATCCAATAAATAGCATGTTGTGAAATAAATTCTAGGAAAATTTGGTGATGTTCCTTATGACCAGAGAACCTAGGAAAAATAGGACTTGAGTTAATTCACTCAGATTAACCCTAATTGGCTTAAACACTCAAAATAGGTCTCTAATTAATTAGAGCTAACCATACATTAAATTGACTTGAAATCAATTCTCCACTGACCTTTAGGATCAGAGGAAACCACCACAAAAATTTGAGGTCAATTGGACTTGGTTAGCCCTACTAAATGGGTTGATTAAGCCACTTAGTCATTTTAAACTTTAAAAATTCATAACTTTCAAAATATCTTTCAAAAATTCACCAAATTGGTTTTGGAGTCTCTCTGACATCAGGGGAGTTTAAGAAAATTAAAATTTCAATTTTCTAAAAAAGTTGATTTTTAATATTATTTTAATATTTTTAATAATTAAAAAATAATAAAAATCACAAAAATAATAAAATTCACCAAAATGTCATATTTTGAATTTTAATCACTTAGGAACAAGTCCCATATTTTTCCTAGGTCTATTTAGTGAGATATTAATTTTTAAAGCTCTAGGGTAATTTTAAAATTAAAAAATGTATTTTCTAGCATTTTCACCAAAATAATTATAATAAATCAAAGAAAAATCAGAAAATTGTAAAGTTTGGTTCTCTGGAATCCTTGATATCAGAGAGAATTTTAAAAATTATAAGATTTATTTTTCAACATTTATTTTATTTTTAAATTAATTAATACTCAAGAACTTAAAATAATTCTAATAAATAAAATATAATTCAAAAAATTACAAAATTTGGTCCAAGTGGTCCTCTGGTCATTAGGAATGTCCCCTAATTTTCTTAAGGACAGAAACTTTCCCTTGGTCATGTTATTGAATTTTCCTTGGAAATTCCTATTTTCTACTAAAAAATAATTATATAAATAAATTAAATACAGAAAAATCACATTTTCTCCTCTCATGTCTTTATTGACACATAAATGAAGTCACATAAAAATTTCAAGTTCATTTGAGTTCAATTTAGTGAGTTATGAAATTATTAGGTTTAAAGGGCAAAATGGTAATTAAAATTTTAACCCTTAATTAAAACTTTAGGTTTAATAAAAATTTTTAACAAGTAAAATATCTGATCCTAATCTGATTTGGATGATTGAAATTTAAATAATTAAAGGGTAGAAACCCATTAAGCAATTTAAAATGATTAAACTTTAATTAAATAATTAATTGAATTTGGAAGAATAATAAAATTGGAATTATTAAAATAGGGATATTATTAGGAAGAGATTTATTCTTTAATTTAAAAAATCCCTAAATTAATCATCTCATTAATATTCAACTCTTAATTAAAATGATAACTCAAATTTAAAATATTAAAAGACTTAATCATTAAACTAAAATTAAATCATTAAACTCTTTGCAAAAAATTTCAATTAAATTAAATTAAATTAAATTAAGATTAAAAGTTGAATTAAATTAAATTAAATTAAATTAAATTAAATTAAATTAAATAAAATTAAATAAATAAAATTAAATTAAATAAATTAAATAAAATTAAATAAATAAATTAAATTAAATTAAATAAATTAAATTAAATTAAATTAAATTAAATTGAATTAAATTAAATTAAATTAAGAATTAAATCAAATAAATTAAATTGAATTAAATTAAATCAAATCAAACTAAATTAAATTAAATCAAATTAAATTAAATTAAATTAAATTAAATTAAGTCGAATTAAATAACCTCGCTTAAGACATGAAGAAATAAATCTAAAATAACTTGAACATCTATTCGAACTTAAATCATTAATTTGAACTTAAATTTGAATCACAAATCATTAAATATCATTACGCCCTTAGGAGCTTTAGTTATCATAACTCCTAAATAGAACATTAAAATGAAATGTTACTTCACTTATAGGACATTCGAATGTCTCAGTTCCATCGAACGAGTTAACAAAACTTGAAAATCTCGGACGATCGATTCATTTACACAATTAAATTCATTTGGACTTAAAACAATCCTAGAAATATTGAAAAGATGTTTGGGATCTCTCTAAGCACTTCCTCGATATGATAGGATGTTGATAAGAACAATTGAACTTAATTGTTCTTTGATGAAGAAAATCGTCTTGAACTAAAAACACGAAAGAACACTAGACGTCATAGGAAATGACTAGCTATAGGATTAGGAATTTGGTAGAAAACCATAAACCTTTCCCTTAGCTTTACCTAAGAACTTGCTTAAATATTCTAACTGTGTTTTAAGTGCGGCTTGGAATGACGGGAAGACCCTCAGGAGTACGCTTTTATTTTATTGCGGTTTATTTTATTGCAAATGCACTTTATTTTTCTTGCATGATAAACAACGGTTGCATGAAAACCGAGCACCTTTAGGACGGAAACCAAAGCTGAAACCCAAAACTAAAATAAAAGACATTACAAGATAAAATTCACCTCCATGACATTTCAAAATATAAGACAACTCGAAATTTAATCACGAAACGGAACACAAAACTACAATTACAACTAAATTAAAACGTCTGTTGGATGATCGGGAATACCTCGGATGATGTAACCTACGTGTTGCTAACGGGATTTCCCGCGGTCTAAATGAAAGTGTGGAACTCATTCGGTTGAGTTTAGCAAATTCATACTGGACTTAAGTGAATCCGATAAAAATAATGATGCGGAAGGATGGAACCGTGGGATCTTAGCAGTGTCGTTATAATCAACTTTAAGATTTGTTTTAATTAAAACACAAAAAACACTTGGAAATTAAGACTTCTCTAAACCAAAACACTTTTCTCATCCCTTGATTTATGACTTCTAAAACTAAACCTGCTACGACGACGAGGAGCTCGGAGCATGGTGGGCGGCACGGCCATCGTCGTCGGCCAAAACTTGAACCTACTTCAGCAAAACTTTCCTAGAATTAAACAACAAAGCCATAGGACTTCGAGGTAGTTTGCACAGTGCGACATAAATCCTCGACTCTTCGTTAGGCATTTGCATTGCAAATTAAGCCCTAACCGGTCTTAGGATTCAGAGGTAGTCGTCAGATACGACATAAACCCTCATATCTTCTAGGCGATTTGTATGATTCTATCATATAAATATAAGCACTAATTAACTAAAATTGGCGAGATTAAAACATTAAATAAACATTAGGACTTTCCTAAATCCAAGACGAATAATAGGATAGTCGGGAAATTATCGAAGTTCAGCTTCGGATCCGTAATTTCTCCTACTTTTCTTCCTTTGAATTTCCAAAAATAAAATGTTCCAAATTTGAATCTAATCCACTTTTGAAATTTCAAAAATTCGATCCTTTGAAAACTTAAACTTTGAAATTCTTGAGAGCGGAATTATTGATTATTATCGAGAGTTTTCTTAGGTGATTCCGTCACTTAAGATGTAATTAAGCTATAGGGGCTTGCCCTTATAGAGAACTTTAAGAACCCGAGTAATATAAACCACTGTTTAATAGTTTCATATTAAGCGGGGAATTTGTCGGCTTATAAAATTGGTTCGCGAGACCAAACGGATGTCACAAATCTTCTAGTTTATTTAACAGAGCCCCACCGTCAGCGAGTGTGTCTATCCTTAGGGATAGATACACGGTTTGTGGTGCGGTGCTCGTTTATGTAAACTATTCGGGATGTGAGATCGGTTTGATTTCATATCTTAAAATCTTGAATTTAAAATTATTTTCGAAATCAAATATTACTTTCTAAATTATATCTATATTTAAATTTAAAATTCGCCGACAACTTCGTTGGCGACCCTTTTAAATACAACACTCAACACTAAAAATATGCCGACAACTTTACGGCGACTCCGCTGGGGACTAGTTCCTCTCTCCATCTTAATCAAATAATTCTGCTTTCAAAAATCGGTAGTGTATCCATATCCCTTGTGGGTCAAACTACCCTTCCTTCGGTTGGGATACTATGTTCATTTCTATCTTGAGCAAGTATAACCAACATTCTCTCGGATTTAGGAGCCATCTGTTTAGACACCCATAAACGGAGAGGTTCCGAGATCCTTTTACCTCATTTACGAGGTGGGGTGGACCCCGATAGGTGTTAGTTTAGGAGTGATCCTTCGGGTCGAGAAGTCTTGCTTAAGACTCTCTTTTCCCTTCAACTCCGATTCGGATTCCTTACCTTCTCTACACCTTTGAACACTCCGTTCTAAATAAACGAAACCCTTTAATAAGTGATTCCTTTTTATAAATACATGAACATGAGTGGAGTTCGGACTCTTTTCAATTCCTTTCTTTTCGTCCTAAGAAAAGAAGCATAATTTGGGACTGACAACCGAGAATCTACCTACGGAAATGGAAGCCCCAAAGCCGATTTTCTCCTTCACCGATGGTGGACCTCGGCATGCATAAGGATGAGTTGCCCGACAATGGAATCATCCGATTTGGACAAGGATTTGAAAACACGAACGTCAAGATCACCAACGTCTCCCTCTTTGCAGCGATGAACAAGGTATACGAAGGTGAAGAGCCGTTGCTTGAGGTTCGACCTTAGGTCGACTCAAGAATTCCCTCCTACGCGAAGGATCCGGAGCTAAGAGGAATGCTGTGTTGCCCACGGGAGGACTGTTCTTTCTACCCCACGCTGGTCTAGTTGTTTACTGCACCTACCCCGACTTTTGCCAAATCAAAGGGAAAGAAATCCAGAATTATGATGGACTGTTACAGTGGAGGGTACGGATCTTCTGTAAGACCTTCGTTTTCGAGATCGGGTCCGGTTCGAAGGATTCCGTCACTAACAAAGACCCGGAGAAGAAACGAAATAGAAGGATCGCTAAAGAAGCCGAGTGCGCTGAAATTGCTTTCCTAGAAGAAATTCCGAAGCGCCGAATATGCACCATTGCTCGAATACATACCACTTGTTGGGAGGAAGCGGATTTCATCCCCTCTCCGCCGCGAGAAGATGAAGAAAATATTCGCAAGATTGCTGCCACATTACCACGGCCCGCATATTACAACGATAGCAGCGAAAAAGAACTAGAACTACGCCGTTTGCTCGTTGCACAAGCTTTGGTAGAAAAGTTAGCGAAGAAGGAAAAGCGCCGTATCGAGAAATTCTACGGAGGATAGGGCGGGTGCCGATCGAATCCCGTCTTGGGCCCCGAGTAGAACCCGCCATCATGGCGGAAAAGCCAAGTAAAAGGATGAAGGCTAGTCACGCTGTTGTCGTCTCGGGATTACGGATTAGGGAGGATACCACCTTCCGGCATTTGGCCGAGCGGACCATCTGGCGACGGAAGGATGGTATGGCGTCCACTCTTGGGCGATTGAGATTGAAACGACGGCTCGAGAAGAAAGTCTCGCCGGGGAGACTTGAATGCGAAGAAAGTGCTACCGCGATGAAGGGGACTCGTGAGAAGGGGACCCGGCGGCTATCGCACGACAACCACGAAGACACACGAGAAAGCCCGCTAGAAGATGCCATGGAAAAGTTGAGAACCGATATCCGGACGGTTGGCAAAAGAAGAGAGGAAAAGTTCGGAGACGAGATTGATTCATCGGAATTCATGGACGACGAATACGCGAGAAATCAACATGGTTGAGACACGAGCTTCATCGGCTTCGCGAGGTGCTCCTGCGGCCGCGAGAGAGAGGAGCCGAGCGAATGAGAAGGCGGCTTCGAGAAAAGATGACACGATCGCTCGAATGGCGAAAAGGATGGAAGAGATGGCCGTAGCTCGGCCACTCTCCGAGTCGAAGTACAACCACATGAGAGAAACACCCCCGGAGGTCATTCACATTGTAGACGGAGGAAAGGAGATTACGTCGCGTCAATGGGGATGATCGGCTGAAAAAGGATACGACACGAAGTATGATTCACGAAAAGGATATCAAGAACTTGGTGGAACGGCGGTGCGAGAAGCCTTAGCACGATCGAAGAGCGGGACATCCATTCGGACGGGTAGACCTTACCCAGAAGAATTCGACGACGTCCGATACCGAAAGGCTTCGTACCACCTCGTTCGAGACCTTCGACGGAGCAGGGAACCCCGACGGCATGTGGCACACTTTCGTGCCGGTTGTTGCAATGCCGGCGGGAGCGATGCATTACTCTTCCGACGAGTTCGTCGGCGGTCTGTCGGGAATCGCCTTCGGCGGGTATGCGGAATTACCAAACGGTTCGGTGAAGACATTCTCGAGCTAGAGAACCTCTTCATCGAGCGATTCGCCGGAGCTCGACACCACATCACTATAGGTGATTTAGTGGTAGAGAAGCGAAAGCCGAATGAAACTTTGGTGGATTACATACTTCGATGGAGGAACTTAAGTATGAAGTGTGAACCACAAGCTGCAAGAACAGCATGCGATCGGCATTTTACTAAAAAGCATCCATGGCCCGATAGCACTTCTCCTCGAGGGATTCACTATTAAGACTTTCGAGAAGTTGTTAAGCAAGGCCGGAAGCTTGCAAGAGGAGGCAAAGCAATTAAGTTTCACCGACAAGACAGATAAACAAAAGCCTGTAAAGACTTTTGAAAAGAAATCCGGGATCGTCGCGGCAGTTGACAAAAGCAAGCAACCGATGCAAATACCACCAGAACGGTCGCAACAACCACAACAAGATTACCGGCAACCCCGGCCCGGTTATCGGTCATCTCCGCTGATATGAACAACCGCCTCGTCCACGACGTACATTAAGAGAGCTTTTGAGCGAGAGAATATCCGTTCAAGAATGAAGCGGTGCGAAAATGTTCCGTAGTCGATGAAGACTCCGGATTTCCAGTGCATGAGCCTAAAAGACCGAGAGGAAGTCAACAAGAAGGGTGATCCCGACTTTTGCCCTTACCACCGGATGCTTGGACACAAGATAGAAGATTGCATTACCTTGAAAAGTTGGCTCGATGACAACTGCGGAAAGGGAATATAACGATCCCGAAGGAGTACATGAAGGAACCCCGAGAAAGGAGGTTCCGTCAATGTTGTCTCGGTCGATCCCATCATTCGATGAATCACATACGGCTGACGATGGATGGACTACCGCTTGGACGAGGTCTTCGAAAAAGATTTTAGACGGCATCCAAACCGCTTCGGTGCGAGCTTCGATTCGAGTTTGAAACACTGTTAAGCCGGTACTATCACTTGCGATAGAAGAACCACCTCAACGGGAGACGATTGAAGAGAAGAAGAAAATTGACGAAGAAGAAAGGCGAGGCACCTAAGGCTAGACTAGGGGCTGCTTATCCTAGGATAGTTGTTTCCGATTCGGGGGAAAAATCCCTCGAACCCTTGACTCTGTATGATTATACGCTCACTTCGGTGGGATCATATAATGATAAGGGTGATGGCGTTGGCTACGTTTTGATTGTTTCTAACGATTACGTAACTAACGATAATCCGGATATCGATTTCGATACCAACGACAATTCTCGAATCATACACGATCTCGACAAGCAAAATAATGAAGAAGACATCCATCGAGGAGGCTACGAGAGTTCAACAAGCAACGAATCTATCGCGAGTTTCGAGGAGCTCCGATCGCGATAGAGTTAGAGCCTTCGGACTGCGAAGCTAATCCGGAAGAGCTGTCATTCCGATTCGAAAAGACACCGGCGAGCTCGACGATAGATTCGGAGGAAATTACGAAGTCAACTTAAGAAGTGGAAAAGTTCTACCTCCGAGAATGGGTCCAAAAGACAAAGGGAAGCGGTGGTTGTTCGGGAAGAACCAACCCCGGCGGAAGAAATACCCATTCGAGAAGAAGCGAGACACATGAAAACAAAGTGGACTACAACGTGCTAGCCCATCTTAGGAAACTACCGGCGAAGCTGAGCATCTACGACGCTCTCATCTTATCAAAGGAGATGAGAGAAGCTGCGATCGAGGCCTTACTTGATCCGGAAATTTGCTTAGCTCGAATGGCGGAGAGTCCTTAGATGAGGTTTGCTCGTTAAAAGAACGACGGAGTGTTACCTTCGCGGACGACGACCTACTACTTGGAACGGCGGATCACAACCGACCGTTGTACATTTCGAGTTACAATCGGAAAATTTACACTCTCCGAGTATTGGTGGATCCGGGAGCATCAATCGATATAATGAATCTTCGAACGCTAGCATACTTGGAAATTGATGCCCGCGAGCTCGAGGCGGACAAAATGTTATTAAGAGGATTCGACCGAGAAAGGAGAAAGAGCCCTCGGCTCGATAACGCTATCGATGAAGACCGGTGACTTAGCAAAGACAACCGCGAAATTTCACATAATTGATTCGAAACATCGTTCGACGCTCTCCTGGGCCGACCATGGATACATGAAAACGGGGATGGTACCATCATCTCTACATCGGTGCATCGAAGTACTACGATGGAGGGGAACGATTGCATCAAAGGTGACTTACTGACCATTCTCCGTACATGAAATTGGAATCCACGAGGATGCGGCTTATTATGCACCACGAAGAAAACGATCTTCTCCGGAGATACCATAACAAATGAAGCAAAGAAAGTTCGGGACAACGAAGAACACGAAGTTCTAGTCCAACGGTCACTCACCACTCCCTTACGGCGAGATGGTGAAGGTTTCTCCACAACTCGCATCCGAGGTCGAGGCCGGGGACGAGGTCGTGGTAGAGACGTTAGGACGATTGGACGGAGAAACCGACCATCAATGTCGATTGGGAAGATAGTTACGAAGAAGAAGAAATCGAACAAGAAGCGACGACAATAAGTCGAAAGAAGCCGCAATTCAAAATCCCTATTGAAGATGAAAGAAACGAAGAATATAAATCGATGTACGAGAAGATTAACCACTATGTACATACTATGACCACGACCCCGATCCGTTCTAATAAGATCGAGGTATGGAGGTCGAAAGAGGTACGTAGCGGTAGTGCAAAACCAATCAAATTCTACCGTGGTGCTTCTTCCTCCAAAAGCGAAAATAATGTACAATTTGAAGATGCTACTTCATCGAATTAATGGAATTGCCTTTTGAGTGGTACTCTCCCTGTGTTCAAAATTTAATTCAACGTGGTTTCTTACCTCGACGAGTGGACAAAAGGTCGATCACAACGTTTTGAAAATTTATGGAATAACTCCGGTCGTCCACCCGACTCGAAAGCATGGTCTCGGATTTGGCACGGTAGGATCGGTTGACGATGCTGAATTTTGCTTGGTTGTCACTGCGAATCTAATGAAAGCTGCATGGAAACTACGAGAAGAACTCGAAGATTTGCAAATTGGAGACGCTCCACCGAATTCGAAGAAGAAATCAAATCTACGATAGATGAGTTAATAGAAGTTAACTTAGGTACTAGCGAAGAGCCTAGACCTGCCTTTGTTAGCTCTTTACTCGATAAAGAAGACTCCAAAGAAATAATCAAGTTATTAATGGAATTCAAAGCTGTTTTGCTTGGAGCTACGATGAGATGCCGGAGTTTAGCTCCGGAGGTCGCGGTCCATAAACTAGGAGTGGACCCTATACATTCCGGTCGGACGAGGTCCCGGAAGAATGCGTCTAGAAATCGAACAACAAGTCATAGCCGAAGTTAAAAAGCTAATAGACGCTAAATTTGTCCGTGAAGAACAATACCCGACTTGGTTAGCCAACGTGGTACCGGTCGGGAAGAAGAATGGTCGGATCGGAATTTGTGTGGATTTCGAGAGATTTAAACGAGGCATGTCCAAAAGATGAATTTCCTCTACCGATCCCAGAATTAATGATCGACATCGCTTCAACACACGAAATATTCTCATTCATGGATGGATCTTCAGGATACAACCAAATAAAAATGGCTCCAGAAGATGAAAAACTTACGGCATTCAGAACGCCGATCGGAGTATATTCTTACACGGTGATGCCATTCGGATTGAAGAACGCGGGAGCGACCTACCGAGAGAGCAATGACAAGAATTTTGATGATCTCATCCATAATCGAGTCGAATGCTATGTGGACGATGTGGTCATCGAAAGCAAAGTAAAGGACAACCACTTGTATGATTTGAGAATTGTTTTCGAACGATTAAGGCAATTTAACCTTAAGATGAATCCCTTAAAATGCGCCTTCGGCGTCACCTCAGGAAATTCTTAGGATTCGTTGTCCGACATCGTGGAATTGAAATCGACCGGAGAAGATTAAAGCCATCTTAGAAATGCCGCCTCCCAAAACCTTAAAACAACTACGATCTTTTCAAGGGAAGGCGGCATATCTTCGACGCTTTATCTCGAACTCGTCGGGTAGGTGTCGGCCTTTCTCGGCACTAGTTAAAAAGGACGCCAAATTTATTTGGGAAGAGAAATGCCGAGAAGGCCTTCGAGGACATTAAACAATATTTAATGACACCTCCTGTCTTAGCGACCCGAGTCTCGGGTAGACCGCTAATACTTTATACCGCGGCTTTAGATGACTCTCTCGGAGCCCGTTAGCCCGGGTCGATGATGAGGGTAGAGAAAATGCTCTTTATTACTTAAGCCGTCGTTCTTGCTCGACGGAAATAAGGTATCCCGCAATTGAAAAGCATTGTTTGGCCACGATCTTCGCCGCTCGAAAGCTCGGGCATTACATGCTTTCTCATAAGGTCAACCTAATCTCGAAGTTTAATCCATTGCAATACTTGATGACTCGTCCAACGCTTTCGGCGGACTTGCCGGATGGTCGATGATATTATTGCAATTTGATATAACTTTCGTGCCTCTTCGTGCCGTAAAGGGACAAGTCACTAGCGAACTTCCTCGCGGCACACCCTTTGCCGGCGGAATCTCCTCTCGATGACGATCGCCGGATGAACAAATAATGAACCTAGAAGACCTTGATGATCGACGTTGGGAATTATATTTCGACGGAGCATCTTCGACACACAAGACGAAGAATCGCAAGTGATAGTGCCGTAAAGGCGGGAATCGGGCTAATTTTTATAACACCGGAGCGGGGATGTTAAGATACTCCTACCACTTGACGGAACCATGTACAAACAACGAAGCGGAATACGAAGCCCTCATAACGGGATTGGAATTAACCATTCGAATGGGGATAACGAGACATCAACATCTACGGGGATTCGCGGCTAATCATCCAACGGATCGCCGGACAATACGAAATTTTAAAACCAAGACTCGAGCAATACTTCCGGTATGCCATACGAGTTGTTAGAACAGATTCCGAATGTGACAATCTACAAAATTCCCGAAAAGAAAACGCTTTAGCGAGATGCGTTAGCCCGTCTCGCAAAAGAATTTGCTGTTTGCAAGATGAATCGATGGAAGTGTCGGTTCACGGACGCCGGGTCCTATCACGGCTTGACATAGACACGATACACAAATCGGAAAAGGAAGAAGAATCGATTGTAACGGTGATAGAAAACACGGAAGATTGGCGACGACCATTGATGGATTACCTACAAACGGGAAAACTGCCGGAGGATAGGTCGTTAGCTCATCGGATCAAGAAAAGAACTGCGTCCTACGCATTAATAAACAACACATTATACGGAAGGTCTTTTGATCGAATGTGGCTAAGGTGCCTAAGCGGGTCCGAAGCCCGTGAAATTGTTAAGGAAGTCCATTCGGGACTGCGTGGCGCTCACCGGTCGGGTCCGAAGATGAAAATGAAAATTAAAAGACTAGGGTACTACGGCCCTCGATGATGACCGAGCGCATGAAAATCGCCGAGGGCATCATCGATGCGAAGTGCACGGAGTGGTTCTACACCAACCTCCAAATGTGCTACATCCGACAATTGCATCGTGGCCATTTGAATGTTGGGGCACGGATATAGTTGGTCCGATAGAACCACCATCGTCGAAAGGACATCGCTTCATTCTTGCGGCTACGGATTACTTTTCCGAGTGGGCGAGAGGCGGTTCCACTCAGAGAAGTGAAAGCACATCACGTGCTACAATTTTTCGAGAACCGAGTTGTCTGCCGTTTCGGAGTGCCGCGCGGGATCATCTCGGATAATGGGTCGGCATTCGAAGCACACAAATCAACAATTTTGTCGGGGAGACACGGAATCGGCTGGCGATATTCAACAATTTACTACCCGAGAGCAAACGGCCTAGCCGAGGCTTTTAATAAAACTCTCGTTCAAATTTTAAAGAAGACTTTAGACGACAATAAGAGAAATTGGCACGAGAAGTTGTTAGAAGCCTTATGGGCTTACTGGGACAACCTTCGAACTCCTACGCAAGCTACACCTTACGCTGCGGTGTATGGGTCCGAGGCGAGTGTTACCTTTAGAGGTTCGGCTCCCTTCACTCGAATTGCGGTTGCAAATAAAATCACAACGAGAAGAGAACGCCAAATTACGACTCGAAGAATTAGAGAGCACGGAAGGGAAAAGACTTGCGGTGCAACGGAATTTAGAACTATACCGAGCTAAGATGGTTCAAGCTCATGATAAGCGCGGTCCGCCCGAGAACCTTGAAAGTTGGTGATCTAGTTCTCGTTCTCAAAAGACCTATTCTTGCACACCGCAAGATAGGAGGAAAATTTGAACCCACTTGGGAAGGACCGTTTGTGGTTGAAGCGGTATACTCAGGAGGCTCCTACCAGCTAGTGAATTGCCAGGGAGAACGACATATGCTTCAGATCAATGGACGATACTTGAAAAAGTATTACGCTACTCGATGTTTCGAAGGAATGAACTTTCCATCCCTAGAAGCACGAGTGAAGTGATTACTTATGACTGGGTCCGAACCCAAAAATAATAAAATGTGCTAAAATAAATAAAATCCTGACAATAAAATTTTCCTTATTTTCTTTTCCGAGTCAAAATCTCTTTCCTGATCTTATCCCACTTCATTCCCGTTAAGTTTGAAAATATAAGAATAATAATAAAACAAGATGTCTTTAATAAACATTTTCTTGATGTTCTTGTTCTTAGTACGGCCCTGATCCTTTTCCTTGTCTTTTCGCAGGGAAATGTCGAGCGGGCGGTTGGTCTTGAACTTTAAGAATGGCGTAAGCCTTGCACTTGATGAAAAGAGGGTGAAAGATGGAGCGGTAATCGAGATTGACTCAGATTTCGCACCAGCAGGCCTACAGTACGAAGAAAGTGACTGGGTCCCGGTTGACCGAGAAGAACTGCCCGGACATACAGTGATGAAAGTGGGTGGCCCAAGCCACCAATCCAGCAACAAGAAAAGAAAGACAAATATTGAAGAAGATAAGAAAATGAAGTTTGTAGTCGCTACGGCGAGAGGGCGAGCTTGTCGGCGCCGCGCCCGCGAGAGATTCAAGAAGTTCGGAGAGCTACTCTCGCGGCAACGCAACGAAGAAATAAGAATCGCCGTATCCGTAAGATGTTGACAAAACTAGTGCGCGGATCGGCACGACGAGGCGATTGCTAATGTCGGTGCATACACTTCGAGGACACCGGTTCACCGGGAACCGGAAGAAAGGAGGCCGGCTCCTAGGATGACGGAAAGAACCGGAGAAATCTCACAAAGACCGGAAGAAAGAAGGCTACCACGCCACCGGATAGAACCACCGGTGATGCATGACCTTGTTGCGAAGCAGCCCCGGGGGATGTCTCGATAGACATCATCCACGAGGAGCCGAGGTATGCGGGAGAACGTGAAGGGATTGAACCA
>JAKZJZ010000024.1:0-17500 GCA_022702705.1 Papilionanthe hookeriana x Papilionanthe teres
CTAGAATCACCCTTCCTCCCGAGACAACGAGAGAAGGGTGACGATTCCTGCAATATTTATCATGCACAAAGGAAGACCATAACGAATCATGCTTACGAAAATTGAGCCAATGTTTGAATAAATTAATCTCAGCAATGTGGTGAAGTTGTTTGAATCCCAAACCACCGGCAGTGGTAGGTTGACATACTTTCTTCCAAGAGCACCACTTTTTACTGTGAGTACATACCCGCCCAAAGAAATTTATTAAAGCATCTCTCAATAATTTTTCGAGTGGTAATCTTAACTGGTCAGGACTTGTAAACCATACAACACCATGCTCTCAAGGATACTCTAAGGACAATGAATACGACCACCAAGGATAAGAACTTATTTTTCCAATCAAGAATGCGGTTCTTAATTTTTTTAACAACCTTATCAAATTGAGTTTGTCTCATCCTACCCTTAAGCAAATGAACTCCCAAATACTTTAAGGGAAGGGTGGAAATAGCAAACCCAGTGTAGTGAGTAGCCCGGAGGATTTCCTACCATCGACAGAGTTCCCAAAATATAAATGACACTTGGAAGCGTTGAAATGTAACCCAGAAAAAGCTTGAAAGTCCTCCAAAAATTGGAAAATTTTCTTAATAGAAACCTTGGAAGCGTTAGAGAAAATGACGACGTCATCCGCATAAGCTAAATGGGAAACCAACACGCCAGATTTAGAAGCAAAATGGAGATTCAGCCTTTTAACGAAGAGGTCATTTAAGAGACGAGAAAAATAATCAAAAACCAAAATTAAAATAGTGGGAGAAAGAGGGTTGCCCTGCTTAATCCCACGGCCCGGACTAAAGTAGCCATGAACCTCACCATTAATAAGGATGCTATAAAGATTGGAATGAAGCCAGTTGGAAATAAGTAAACAAAAGGGGGTAGGAAAACCCCTAGCCCTGAGAACACCCAAAATAAAATCCCAACTCATAGAATCATAAGCTTTGCGGATATCCAATTTAGTCACCATATTGCCCCCCTACATTTTTTATCAATCTCGTGGATCATCTCTTGAGCTGACATGATATTATCAGTGATCCCTCTACCTCGGATAAACGCCGACTGATTAGGAGATATAAGAAGGTGAAGGTGAGGTTGCAACCGTTTCACAATAATTATATGTATATATATATATATATATATATATATATTTTTTTTTAATCTTAATTATTGTTTTTATCATTTGTTTTATCATTATCGCAGCTTACCTGCCATACATTCAGATTATCTTCACTTACGTTATTATATGTGGTTTTGATGGGCGGCACATAAGAATTTGTATTACTGCATGAAGGAGAAACATAATCTTTGAGGTGATTCAACTTAGTTTTACCAGAGACTGAACCAGATATTTCAGATTCATTGGATTTTACAGAAGTACAAGATTTCCTATCATTCGCATGCTTTGTATTCCTTCTAATAAAATATTCTCTCTTCAACAATGGTTTTTTAACCTTGCTCAACTCCACATTCACTTGATAATCAAATGTGGAAGTTTTGGGCAAAACCTTACCCTTTATTCTAATCAACTCTTGAGCTGAAGAACTTTCTGCAGATTCCATTGGTTCCTTACTTATGGTTGAAGTTTCAGAACAGTGAGAAGAAATCAGATTTGCAGTATATGGTTTTGTATTTTGAGCAAAACATGCATCACTCATATTCTCGGGAAAATAATTATGATTTACCTCAGGAACTAAAGGATTTTCCATTACATTTTTTCTTACTTTGGCAGACGGGTCAGTCTCCTTAGCATGGAGCACAACAGAAGTGTACAACTTTTTAATAGTTTCAACATCAAAGGCATTGGAAGCTTTTTGTGGCAATGATAATCTCTTCATAGCTGCCACCTCTGCTGCGTGAGAAAGGCATAACCTTCTTAAAGCTAGTTTCAAAGTTAGTGATTCAGAAATTTCTTGTCTAGGCAAATGAGAGATTCCAATTACTTTCTTCACATTACATTTATTAAGAAAATCTACAGCTTTCTGGCGAGAAGGGCCCGAAGACCCTCCAGTAAGACCGTCTTCCACAGATAGCTGAAAAGAACTCTCAGCAGAGTCATCTCCTTTAAAATTACTAATATATGCGTTGCATTTGCTCGAATGAAAAATATGATCCTGTGCTTCTATTGATTCAACAATTTCAGACACAGAACCAGAAGAAACCATTTTTGTATAGCTATACCATAAGCCAAACTTTTCAGACTATCCAATTAACCAGATGTTGAGACATGGCATTACTAAGCAACACACAACCCCTTCTACCGTTGAAGAAATACAAATGTGTAAAAGAGTGCTATCATTTTCACCTTTCAAACATGTAGAGTATGACTAAATATATGGATCACTAATCTGGCAATATTATCTACAACTCTCAACACGCGTCTATCATAATTTGCAGCCATTTGAAGCCGATGAGAACCAGCTGAAAAATATTCACATAAAAAGAATGGCATCAAAGAGCCGGAACCCTTATATGACACCCCGGAAAAATGAAATCCTAAGAAGAATCCTAGAAGGCCGGCGACGAAGCGCTGTAGGGACTCAGCTAGAGGTACAAGACGGAAAAAGAAGGTTACATGGAGCAGGGAGGGTTCTAAAGCAAAGAGAATGGGAAAGCGTCAGAGTAAAATGCAAGTCACGAGAAGGAGCGGCGTCCACGCCGAAGAAGAGGCGAGTCGTAAAGAGGGGTAAAAATCGAAAGGTTATTGAAGGGATATTGGTAAAGGGTTTAAATTGAAAAGAGTAGATGGGGAAGATGAAAGGTTAAAAATGGCGGAATGAAAAAGATGAACAGCGGATCGTCGATCCCGCGGGCATGCGGATATATATATATATATATATATATATATATATATATATATATATATATATATATATATATATATATTATTTTTTTATTTTAAATATTATAAGTATAGCATATTATTTATAAATATAATTTAATTATAAAAATTTTTAATAATGAAAAAAATTATAAATAAAAATATATAATTAGGTATATATAGATATATGTATATATATAAATTTATTTAATATTATATTTTTATTTTAAATATTTTAACAATAGTATATTATTTTTAAATAAAATTTAATTATAAAAATATTTAATAACTAAATAAATTATAAATAAAAATACATATATATAGGTATGTATAAATATATATATATATATATATATATATATATATATATATATATATATATATATATATATATATATATATGTATATATATATAAACTTATTTAATATTATTTTTTTATTTTAAATATTTTAAGTATAGTATATTATTTATAAATATAATTTAATTATAAAAATATTTAATAGTTAAGTAAATTATAAATAAAAATATATATAGGTATATATATATATATATATATATATATATATATATATATATATATATATATATATATATATATATATATATATATATATATATATATATATATATTTTTTTAAATGTTTTAAGTATAGTATATTATTTATAAATATAATTTAATTACAAAAATAATTAATAATTAAATAAATTATAGATAAAAATATATATATATAGGTATATATAAATAAATAAATATATATATATATATATATATTTAATATTATTCTTTTATTTTAAATATTTTATGTACAGTATATTATTTATAAATATAATTTAATAATAAAAATTTTTAATAGTTAAATAAATTATAATTAAATAAATAAATATATGTATTTCTAAATATATATATATATATATATATATATATATATATATATATATATATATCTATGTATAAATTTATATAATATTTTTTTTTATTTTAAATATTTTAGGAGTGGTATATTATTTATAAATATAATTTATTTATAAATATATTTAATAATTAAATAAATTATAAATAAAAATATCCATATAGGTATATATAGATATATTTATATATATATACATATAGTTATTTATATAATATTTATTTTTATTTTAAATATTTTAAGTATAGTATATTATTTATAAATATAATTTAATTATAAAAATAATTAATAATTAAATAAATTATAAATAAAAAATATATAGTTATATATAAATATATATATATATATATAAATTTATATAATATTATTTTGTTATTTTAAATCTTTTAAGTATACTATATTTCTTTTTAATATACTTTAATTATAAAAATATTTAATAGTTAACAAAATTATAAATATATATATATATATATATATATATATATATATATATATATATATATATATATATATATATATATTTATAGATATATATATATAATATTAATTTTTTATTTTAAATATTTAAAGTATAGTATATTATTTATAAATATAATTTAATTATAAAAATATTTAATAATTAAATAAATTATAAACAAATATATATATATATATAGGTATATATAAAGATATATATATATATATATATATATATATATATATATATATATATATATATATATATATATATATATATATATATATATATATATATATATATATATATATATATATATATATATATATATATATATATATATATATATATAAATAATTTTATTTAATATTATTTTTTTATTTTAAATATTTTTAGTATAGTATATTATCTATAAATATATTTTAATTATAAAAATATTATTTTTTTATTTTAAATATTTTAAGTATAGTATATTACTTATAAATATAATTTAATTATAAAAGTATTCAATAATTAATTAAATTCTAAATAAAAATATATATATATATATATATATTTGTAAATATATACTATATATATATATATATATATATATATATATATATTTATATAAAAATTTTTTTAATATTATTTTTTTATTTTAAATATTTTAAGTATAAGTTATTATTTATAAATATAATTTAATTATAAAAATATTTAGTAGCTAAAAAATTATAAATAAATATATATATATATATATATATATATATATATATATATATATATATATATATATATATATATATATAATATTATTTTCTTTTAAATATTTTAAGTATACTATATTATTTATAAATATAATTTTATTATAAAAATATTTAATAGTTAAATAAATTATAAATAAATATATATATATGTGTATATATAAATATATATACTATATATATATATATATATATATATATATATATATATATATATATTTATATTTATGTAAACTTATTTTTTATATTTTAAATGTTTTAAGTATAGTACATTATTTATAAATATAATTTAACTATAAAAATATTTAATAGTTAAAGTAAATTATAAATAAAAGTATATATATAGCTATATATAAATGTTTTATATATATTTTTTTATTTTAAATGTTTTAAGTATAGTATGTTATTTAGAAAAAAATTAATTATAAAAATAATTAATAATTAAATAAATTACAAATAAAAAAATATTTAAAAAATATATATAGTATATATATATATATATATATATATATATATATATATATATATATATATATATATATATATATTTATTTATTTATTTATTTAGTATTTTTATTTATTTCAAATATTTTAAGTATAGTATATTATTTATAAATATAATTTAACTGTAAAAATTTTTATTAGGTAAATAAATTATAAATAAATAAATCTATATGTGTATATATAAATATATATATTTATATACATATATATATATACATATAAATATATAAATATAAATATATATATATATATATATATATATATATATTATTTATTTTTTATTTTAAATAGTTAAAGTAAAGTATATTATTTATAAATATAATTTTATTATAAAAATATTTAATAATTAAAGAAATTATAAATAAAAAATATATATAGGTATATATAAATATATATTTATATATATATATATATAAATTTATTTAATATTATTTTTTATTTTAAATATTTTAAGTATAGTATATTATTTATAAATATAATTTAATTATAAAAAATATTTAATAATTAAATAAATTATAAATAAAAATATATATATGGTAAATATATATATATTTATATTTATATAATATTATTTTTTTATTATAATTATTTTAAGTATAATATATTATTTATAAATATAATTTATTTATAAAATTTTTTAATAGTTAAAAAATGATAAATAAGCATATATATATATATATATATATATATATATATATATATATATATATATATATATATATATATATATATATATATATATATATATATATATATATAGGGTTGTCAAAAAAGCTCGTTGTTCGCGAACAGTTCATGTTCGGTTCGCCAAGAAGTTCGTGTTCGATTCGTTCGATAAGCAAATGAGACGAACACGAACAATTTTTTTCGTTTGGTTTGTTAAACGAACCAAACACGAACAGTGATGTGTTCGTTCGTGTTCGGTTTGTTATTGTTCGAAATATAAAATAATTTAAAATAATTATATTTAAAAAATTTATGATATTTTAAAAATAATTATATATTATAAAAATTTATCATATTTTAAATAAATAAACTTCTATAAATTATAATATATGATAAATTATTAATAACAATAATAATATTATAGTATTAATTATATTGATATAAATATTATAATATTATAATTAATATACTATACTATATATTAAAATAAAACCCTAAAGAAAACCTTAAGCGCCTTATTCAGTTTGCTTCATTTTGAGGAAGTATGGATTACCTGATGTGTACGGAATACCTTATCAGTTTGCTTCATTTTGAGGAAGTATGCTATCAAAGCTATGACTGTCAAAAAAACTCATTGTTCGTAAACAATTCGTGTTCGGTTCGCTAGGAAGTTCGTGTTTGATTCGTTCGATAAGCAAACGAGACTAACTCGAACAACTTTTTTTGTTCGGTTTGTTAAACAAACCAAACACGAACAGTGATGTGTTCGAACATTTCAAACACGAACACTAGCTCTGTTTGTTCATGTTTAGTTCATTTACACCCCTATATATATATATATATATATATATATATATATATATATAATATTATTTTTTTATTTTAAATATTATAAGTATAGTAAATTATTTTTAAAATGCGGAGTACGACGGATGTCGGACGGATCATTGTTACTATGTCGGACATTTTGACAATTAGTATATTAATTTATCGTCGTATGTGGATGACATGCTTATGCAGGGGCGATATTGATAAGATCAATAATTTGAAAAAGCAGATGTCAGAGTACTTTTCAATGAAAGATTTGATAGCTACAAAGCAAAGTCTTGGAATGAGGATTGTCAGAGAAAGAGTCAAAGACACGTTGAGACTTTTACAGGTTGAGTATGTGAAAAAGGTTCTCAACATGTTTGACATAGACAAGGCCAAACAAGTTGGCACACCTATGGGCAATCACTTCAGACTCAACAAGAATCAGTTACCCAAGTTAAAGGACAAACGAGACCACATGAGTGAGGTTCCTTATGCCACAGTTATAGGTTAAATTATGTATGTTATGGTTTGCACAAGACCAGATATTGTCCAATGCAGTGAGAGTTGTGCGCAGATACATAAGTAACCCAGAGAAGGAACATTGGAAAACTGTGAAATGGATCTGAAGATATCTAAAAGGCTTTACAGAAACCTGCTTGTGTTTCTCAAAAAAACTTTTAGAGGCACTAGGCTACGTTGATGCTGATCTAGCTGGAGATATTGATAACAGAAGGAGTACTACGGGTATGTTTATACTTTTGGTGGCACTACAGTGTTATGGGGCTCTAATCTACAGAAAAATGTTTCTTTGTCTACCAAAAAAATTAGGCATATTACAGTGTCAGAGGTTACAAAGGAGATGATATGACTACAAGACTTCTTGGAGGAATTGGTTAAAAATAATCAAAATGGCACTCACAAAGTGATGGTTAAATCATCATATTCCTCGCCAAGAATCCAACATTTCAATCCAGGACTAAACACATTCGGATCAGGTATCACTTCATTCAATTATGTTAGAAGACGGACAATTGCTTACTTAAGAAAATTTGTGGAAGCAAGAACCGTGCGATAATATATATATATATATATATATATATATATATATATATATATATATATATATATATATATAAATTTATATAATATTATTTTTTTATTTAAAGTATTTTAAGTAAATTATATTATTATAAATATAATTTAATTATAAAGTTAACTTTTTAGTCAAAATTTAACCGATTTGGCTGAGGGTTGGTCATTAGGTCAAAAATTGACCATTTTGACCAAAGTTGACTTTTTGGTCAAAAAGTCGATCTATTTGGTTAATGGGGGTCATTAGGTCGAATTTGACTATTTTGACCAAAATTGACTTTTTGGTCAAAGGTTGACATATTGGGTCAATGGGTTGGTTATTGGGTCAAGGTTTGACCATTTTGACCAAAGTTGACTTTTTGGTCAGAAATTAGCTTAGTGGGTCAATTATTGGTCATCTGGTCAAAAATTGACTATTTTGACCAAAATTGAATTTTCTGTCAAAAGTTAACCCATTAGGTCAATGGGTTGGTCATTGGATCAGGAATTGACCATTTTGACCAAAGATAACTTTTTGTCAAAAGTTGACCTACTCAGTCAATGGGTTGGTCATTTGGTCAAGGATATACCATTTCGACCAAAGTCGACTTTTGGTCGAGATCGGCTTATCGGGTTAATAATTGGTCATTAGGTCAGAAATCGACTATTTTGACCAAAATTGATTTTTTGGTCAAACATTTACCTACTGGGTCAATGTGTTGGTCGTTGGGTCAAAAATTGATCATTTTGGCCAAAGTTGACTTTTTGGTCAAAAGTTGACCTATTGGGTTAATGAGTTGGTCATTGTGTCAAGGATTGATCATTTTGACCATAGTTGACTTTTTGGTCAGATATTGACTTATTAGGTCTAAAATTAGTCATTGGGTCAAAAATTGATTATTTTGACCAAAATTAAATTTTTTGTCAAAAGTTTACCCATTGGGTCAACTTTGTGGCATTGGGTCAGAAATTAACCATTTTGACCAAAGTTGACTTTTAGGTCAAAAGTTGACCTATTTGGTCAATTAGTTGGTAATTGGGTCAAGATTTGACCCTTTTGACTGAAGAAAACTTTTCGGTCAAAATTTGATATATTGTGTCAACGGGTAGGTGATTGGGTCAAAAATTGACCATTTTGACCAAAGTTGACTTTTTGGTCAAAAGTTGACTCTATTGGGTTATTGGGTGGTCATTAGGTCGAAAATTGATTATTTTGACCAAAATCGACTTTTGGTCAAAAGTCGTTCTGTTGGGTCGATGTGTTTGTCATTAGGTGATGGATTGATTATTTTGACAAAATTAACTTTTTGGTCAGAGATTGACTTATTTGGTCATTAATTGGTCATTAGGTCAAAAATTGACTATTTTGACTAAGATTGAATTTTTGGTCAAAAGTTAACCCATTGGGTCAACGGGGAGGTCATTGGGTCAAAAATTGACCATTTTGACCAAAGTTGACTTTTTGGTCAAAAGTTGACATATTTGGCAAATGTGTAGGTAATTGGATCAAGAAGTTGACCATTTTTACCAAAGATGACTTTTTTGGTCAAAAGATGACCTATTAGGTCAATGGGTTGGTCATTGGGTCAAAAATTGTCCATTTTGACCAAAGTTGGCTTTTTGGTCAAAAGTTGACCTATTGGGTCAATTGGTGGTCATTTGGTCAAAAATTGACTATTTTGACCAAAATTGGCTTTTTTGTCAAAAGTTGACTTATTGGGTCTATGGGTTTGTCATTGGATCAAGGATTGACCATTTTGACTAAAGTTGACTATTTGGTCGTGAGATCGACTTATCGGAGTCGATAATTGGTCATTAATTCAAAAATTTTTTATTTTGACCGAAATTGACTTTTTGGTCAAATGTTGACCTATTAGGCCAATGGGTTGATCATTGAGTCAAGGTTTGATCATTTTGACTAAAGTTGACTTTTTGGTCAAAAGATGTCCTAGGGTATTAGTAGATCCAACACATAATTTAAATGTGATAATTTATCCTCTAAAAAGGTAAATATTGAATGAATAGATCGTAAATTCTGTGATTTTGATATTATTTTTTCTTCAAGGGAAGATACTAATCGCGACGAGAATGAAATTTCCAGAATGACTCCAAAACCTTCTGATACCATTTGAGAATAAAAATGATAAGAAAAAGAATTCTTGTGCAGCGAAAATCCATTTTGGTTAGAATCATTCACCGAAGAAATCAAAGATTTCTGTTGATACATTCTAGTAATTAAACGTTTCACAAGTACCAAACTAGATTTATTGTCATAACCAATAATTTCCACAGGCTCATAAAAAATCAAACTATTGAAGTTATGATAATGAGCAAGTGAGTAAATATACTCCTGAAGGAGTAGCGGATATAGGAAGTTTTGTTGCCAAAATCTATCTTTTTTCAATCTAAATATCCTTGTAATTCTGCTATTTAAATACATTTCTACTTTAACTAAAAAGAGAGGCATTTCTTATGTTATGAAATGATACATAGTGCAATATGGTCGAACGGCGTATGTGTGTATGTTGTATATAGTCTATTTTTTCTCTTATAGTAAAAGACATCATTTATAAGAAAATAGTTAAGAGGTCAAAGATTAACCATCTTGACCAAAGTTGACTTTTTGGAAAGAGATTGGTTTACTGGGTCAAAAATTGGTCAATAGGTCAAAAATTGACTATTTTAATCAAAATTGACTTTTTGGTCAAAGTTGACATATTGGGTCAATGGGTTGGTCATTGGGTTAAGGATTGACAATTTTGACCAAAGTTGTCTTTTGGTCGAAATTTGACCTATTTAGGTCAATGAGGCTGTCGTAAGCTCAAAAATTGAAAATTTTGAGCAAAATTGACTTTTTAGTCAAAAGTTGACCTATTGGGTCAACAGGTTGGTCATTGGGTCAAGGATTAACTATTTTGGCCAAAGTTGACTTTTTAAAAGATAACAAATTGGGTCAATGAGTTGGTCATTAGATGAAGGATTGATCATTTTCACCAAAGTTGACATTTAGGTCATTGTGTCAGAAATTGACCATTTTGACCCAATTTGACTTTTTGGTCGAAAGTTGACCTTTTGGGTCAACGGGTGGTCATTAGGTCAAACGCCAATTTTGACCAAAATTGGTTTTTTGTTCAAAAGTTGATCTATTGGGTCGATAATTGGCATTTATGTAAAAAATTTACTATTTTGACCAAAATTAACTTTTGGGACAAAAGTCGATCTATTGGGTCGGTGGGTTGGTTATTGGGTCAAGGATTTACCATTTTGACCAAAGTTATCTTTTTGTTCAAAGGTTGACATGTTGGGTCAATGGGTTTGACATTGGGTCAAGTATTGATAATTATGACCAAAGTTCACTTTTTGGTCAAAGATTTACTTATTGGGTCAATAATTGGTCATTATGTCAAAAATTGTCTATTTTGACCTAAAAAGTTGACTTTTCGGTAAAAATTTGACCAATTTAGTCAATGGGTTGATCATTGGGTCAAAAATTGACCATTTTGACCAAAGTTGACTTTTTGGTCAAAAGTTGACCTATTTGGTCAATGGGTGGTCATTAGGTCAAAAATCGACTATTTTGACCAAAATTGCCTTTTTGTTCAAAATTTGATTTATTGGGCAATGGGTTTGTCATTTGGTCAATCATTGACCATTTTGTCCAAAGTTGACTTTTTGGTCAGAGATTGACTTATTGGGTCAATAATTGGTCATTAATTCAAAAAATTAACTATTTTTGTCATTAGGTCAAAAATTAATTATTTTGACCAAAATTAAATTTTAGGTTAAAAGTTGAGCCATTGGGTCAACGGAGAGGTCATTATGTCAGAAGTTGACCATTTTGACTAAAATTAACTTTTTTGGTCAAAAATTAACCTATTTTGGGCAAAAGTTGACTTATCATTTGACTAAAGTTGACTTTTTGGTCAAAAGTTGACTTATTGGGTCAATTGATGGTCATTCAGTCAAAATTTGACTATTTTGACCTAAATTGACTATTTGGTCAAAAGTTAACCTATTTGGTCGATGGGTTTGTCGTTGGGTTAAGGATTGAATATTTTGACCAAAGTTGACTTTTCGGTCAGAGATTAACTTATTGAGTGAATAATTGGTGATTAGATCAAAAATTAACTATTTTGACCAAAATTTACTTTTCGGTCAAAAATCGACCTATTGGTCAATGGGTTGGTCTTTGGGTCAATGGGGTGGTCATTGGGTCAGAAATTGGCCATTTTAACCAAACATTACTTTTTGGTCAAAAGTTGACCTATTTTGACCAAAATTGAATTTTTGGTCAAAAGTTAACCTATTGGGCCAACGGGGTGGTCATTGGGTCAGATATTCACTATTTTGACCAAAGTTGACTTTTGGTCAAAAGTTGACATATTTGGTCAATGAGTTGGTTATTGGGTCAAGAATTGACCATTTTGACCAAAGATGACTTTTTGGTCAAAAGTAGACCTATTGGGTCAATGGGTTAAAAATTGACCATTTTGACCAAAGTTGACTTTTTGGTCAATAGTTGACCTATTTGGTCAATGAGTTGGTAATTGGGTCAAGAATTGACCATTTTGACCGAAGATGACTTTTTAGTCAAAAAGTTGATCTATTAGGTCAGTGGGTTGGTCATTGTGTCAAAAATTGACCATTTTGACCAAAGTTGACTTTTTGTTCAAAAATTGACCAATTGGGTCAAAGGGTGGTCATTTGGTCAAAAAATGACTATTTTGACCAAAATTGACTTTTTGGTCAAAAGTTGACCTATCTAGTTAATGAGTTTGCCATTGGAGTGCAGGATCGACCATTTTGACCAAAGTTGACTTTTTTGTCAGAGATTGACTATTGGGTCAATAATTGGTCATTAATTCAAAAATAGATTATTTTGACCAAAATTGACTTTTTGGTCAAAAGTTGACCTATTGTGCTAATGGTTTGGGCATTATGTCGAGGATTGATCATTTATATGTAATAGCTAAGTAAATTATAAATAAAAATATATATAGGTATATATATATATATATATATATATTTATAATATTATTTTTTTATTTTAAATGTTTTAAGTATAGTATATTATTTAGAAATATAATTTAATTATAAAAATAAGTAAAAATTAAATAAATTATAAATATAAAAAATATATAGCTATATATATAATATATATATATATATATATATATATATATATATATATATATATATATATATATATATATATATATATATAAATTTATATTATATTATTTTTTATTTTAAATATTTTAAGTATAGTATATTATTTATAAATATAATTTAATTATAAAAATATTTAATAATTAAATAAATTATATATATATATATATATATATATATATATATATATATATATATATATATATATATTAATATAATTTTATTTTTTTATTTTAAATATTTTAAGTATATTATATTATTTATAAAGATAATTTAATTATAAAAATATTTAATAATTAAAAAAATTATAAATAAAAAAATATATATAGAGGTACATAAATATATATTTATATATATAATAAAATTTATTTAATATTATTTTTTATTTTAAATATTTTAAGTATAATATATTATTAAAAAAAATAATTTAATTTTAAAATTATTTAATAGTTAAAAAATGATAAATAAATAAATATATATATATATATATATATATATATATATATATATATATATATATATATATATATATATATATATGTATATATATATTTATTTATTTATAAATATATATATTTATATATATTTATATATATATATATATATAAATTTATATAACATTATTTTTTTATTTTAAATATTTTAAGTATAGTATATTATTTTAAATATAATTTAATTATAAAAATATTTAATAGTTAAATAAATTATAAATATATATATATATATATATATATATATATATATATATATATATGTAAAATTTTTTTTTTAAATGTTTTAAATATAGTATATTATTTATAAATATAATTTAATTATAAAATTATTTAATAATTAAATAAATTATAAATAAATATATATATATACAGATATATATATATATATATATATATATATATATATATATATATATTTTTTTTTTTTTTGGAGCAAAATGACTCCTACATGTTAATCAAAAAAGTTACATCCAAAAGTCGGGGTCGAGGGGGCCCCCAACATAGGTCCCAAACTCAAAACCCCAAAAGAAAGAAACTATGACCATTGGTCTACAGAAGTGAATAGTTACATGTAAGACTCCTATACCCAAACAAAAAATGTGGTGTAGTCCAAATCCAACGAACTAAATCCAAAACAAGGTTGAAACACCCGAAAATGTGCAAAAACGATACAGAAAACAGATGGCAGGAGGTGCATCATCAAAACAGTGATCAGAGAAACCAGTGAAATCTAATCCAAAATTCGAAAATGTGGGGCCTGGAAAACATCTGCTTCCAGCAGAAACTGTAATTGGGGAGGAGGCTTTGTGGAGACCATGATGTTTTGGTTCGGGATTGCATTCCTTGCTAACCGGTTAGCCAGTCCTGTTTCCCTCCCTATGGATGAATGTAAAAGTTATAGAGTGGTTCGGGTCGGCTCTTTGATTCTTTCGATTCCAAACTAGATGGTGCCAAGGAGCCGGGGACACCTCATGCATGTAATTTATGAGCATGCTCGGAATCCCCTCCACTATAAGATAGTTCCGCTTGTTGAGGGCAAGCAAAGAACACGACCAATATACAGAGAAGTTAGCTCGGCCTCCGCAGGGTCCGCAACATGGGTGGGAGAAAGGAAGTAGCACACACACTTGCCCAAGTGGTTCCCGAAAACCCCACCAAAGCCGCCCCTCAGCGAGAAAGCACCATCCGTGTTGACCTTGATATAAGGATAAGTAGGGGTATTCCAATGTATTTCGAGAATCTCGAAATTTTCGATTGATTCTTGGGGGAAATTCGAGGATGCCGAGGAACTTCGAAATCCGATCGGCTTAGAAATATAGAAAAGCAGCTTCCTGAACGATGGTTACTTTGCAAGGAAGATCATTAAATCTCACCCCATTCCTATGCATCCAAATAAACCAAGCTACAATATAAGGGATGACACCCAGTTTAAGCTTCTGCCAGACTCGCCAACATCGAAGAAATTTCGCCAGTTCAAGTAATAGTGTTGATGTTCAACATATCGCCTAATAGAGTCCATACCTGCCGGGAGAAAGGACACATGAAGAATAGATGTGTAAGTGATTCAGACTTGCTTTCCACAAAGAGAACATTTAGAAGGTCCTCTAATCCCTTTAAGTTTAAGGATATCATCGGTTGGGAGGCAATGGTGGAAGATCCTCCAGTTCGGAAAGGACATAGATGGGGTGAGAAATTTGTTCCACGACTTAGATCCCCAGCCAGTAGAACACCAGTTGTTAATTTTCAGATAGAGGGTTTTGGTTAGGCTGTACAGCTTCCCATCTTGCCATATAATTTTATCAGGCTTTGTTCTGTCAAATGGAATATTGATAATTTGCTGAACTGAGTAATCCTGGAGAAAAAGCTTAAGAGCAGGAGAATCCCATTGATCCTCATTCCAGCAGTCAGACACAGTGGAACTGATTTTTGTTTGTGTTAGGTAAGCCAGTGAGCATATCTTGAGGGCACCAATGATCCTCGCTGGAATAAAATATCCCCTCTACCCAACTCCCAATGATACATAGTGTCAGCTAGCTCTCTATTCTTGATCATGTGCTTCCAGATTCTTGAAGCCCCAGGTTTGATCTGTACTAGAGTCGGGGGAGTGCCTTTACAATATTTCCCAAGCATATACTTAGCCCAAAGGGAATTCTGTTGCCTGAAGTTGATCCAAAGTTTGCAAAAGTTCACCTGCTGAAGCTGTTTCAGCCCTTTGAAACCCAGGCCCCCAGCCTCAAAAGGTTTAGCAACCTTTTGCCAGCTAGCCCAAGACAGCTGTTTCCTGTTCCCAGACCATAGGAATCTATTGAAAATTCTTTCAATTTGTATTCTGGTACTTTTCTTCATACAAGACATTTGAAGGATGTAGGAAGGGAAGGATGTTAGAATGCTGTTGAGAACAGTGATCCTCCCACCATTGGATAAAAAAGAGTGAGCCCAGCTTGAGAGCTTGGTGTGAATCTTACCAATGATCTCATCAAAATGGACCTGTTTGGTTCTACCTCTTATCAGAGGTACCCCCAAATACTTCATGGGAAGGTCTGCCTTGGAGAAGCCTGTGGTCTGAACTATCCAGTGAGATACATTAGAAGCAATGTGGTTAGGAAACACAATCTCACATTTAGCATGGTTGAATTGTAGGCCTGAGATGTTCTGGAAATGATGAATGCAAGTAAGGACTTTTCTCGACCGCGGAGTTTATTAGCCCCGGAAAATAATATAATGTCATCTCGCATACATCAAATGAGAGATGGTGATGTTAGATCTATGATGGTAGTTGGCATAATGATAAGGTGAAACATGAGCTTCCAACATTTTAGAAAAATAATCCATAGTAAGGATGAAGATAGTAGGAGATAAGGGGTCTCCTTGTTTGAGACCCTCGGTTGCTCGAAAACCCCCCAACGAGTACCATTGATGAGAAGAGAGTGGTGGTTTTGGTGAAGCCATCTCGCTAATAAGTTCGACGAAATTTCGGGAAAAACCTCTAGCCTTCAGACACCTCCAATACAAAATTCCGATCAATCGTGTCATATGCTTTCTTAATGTCTAACTTGTAGATAAGGTTGCCACCCTCGCAAGGTCTATCAAGATCCAACGAAGCAGCTTCCCGGGCAAGCAAGACATTGTCAGCTATAGATCTGCCTTTCACAAAAGCAGACTGGTTTGGGTTAATGATCTTGTCCAGATGGGGTTGTAGCCTTCCCACCAAAATTTTGCTAATGATCTTACTGATGACAGAAGTGAGGCTGATGGGTCTGAAGTGGTTCCAGTCCTTGGTAGCTGAAATCTTGGGGATTAGGATCATAGTAGATGCATGGAAATAAAGAGGCATATCAACTCCCTGAAAGTAGCTTTGGATGGCATTAGTAACCTCAGCTTTGCAAATATTCCAGGTTTTCTTATAGAAATCAGCAGAAAAACCATCAGGGCCTGCTGCTTTAGAGCTATCAATGGAACTTAGAGCCACCCAAATCTCTTCCTGAGAGGGAATTTCATCCAGAATGAGGGACTGGGTGTAAGCAAAGTCCTTACTGAAGAGTTGAGGATCAATGGATGTTCTGTCAGGAGTGTTTTGTGTGAGAAGGTGCCTGTAAAACTTGACAGCATCCATAGCAATATCAACTTCATCTCTAAGCAGTAGCCCTTCTTCATTCACAATAGAATGAATAACATTACATTTCCTCCTGTAATTGATGAAAGCATGGTAGAATCTTGTATTCCTATCCCCCTCTCTGAACTTGCTAATGGCAGCTTTCTGCCTGAGTAGCTGATCCTGCCAGTCAATAAGGGTAAGGAGTTTGTCCTGGGCAGACACAAAATCCCC
>JAKZJZ010000024.1:22500-27500 GCA_022702705.1 Papilionanthe hookeriana x Papilionanthe teres
TCATTGGTTCAGAAATTGTCCATTTTGACCAAAGTTGACTTTTTGGTCAAAAGTTGACCTATTTGGTCAATGAGTTGGTAATTGGGTCAAGAATTGACCATTTTTACCAAAGATGACTTTTTTGGTCAAAAGATGACCTATTGGGTCAATGGGTCGGTCATTAGGTCAAAAATCGTCCATTTTGACCAAAGTTGACTTTTTGGTCAAATGTCGACTTATTGGGTAAATGGGTGGTCATTTGGTCAGAAATCGATTATTTTGACCAAAATCGGCTTTTGGTCAAAAGTTTACCTATTGGGTCTATGGGTTTGTCATTGGATCAAGGATCGACCATTTTGACTAAAGTCGATTATTTGGTCGGAGATTGACTTATTGGGTCAATAAGTGGTCATTAATTCAAAAATTTTTTATTTTGACCGAAATTAACTTTTTGGTCAAATGTTAAGCTATTAGGCCAATGGGTTGGTCAATGGGTCAAGGATTGATCATTTTGACCAAAGTTAACTTTTTGGTCAAAAGATGTCCTATTGGGTCAATGGGTTGGGCATTTGGTCAAAAGATTAACCATCTTGACCAAAGTTAACTTTTTGGATATAGATTGGTTTACTGGGTCAAAAATTGGTCATCAGGTCAAAAATTGACTATTTTAATCAAGATTGACTTTTTGGTCAAAGTTAACATTTTGGATCAATGGGTTGGTCATTGGGTTAAGGATTGATGATTTTGACCAAAGTTCTCTTTTGTTCAAAATTTGACCTATTTAGGTCAATGAGGCGGTGAGTAGATCAAAAATTGATAATTTTGAGTAAAATTGACTTTTTAGTCAAAAGTTGATCTATTGGGTCAATAGATTGGGCATTTGGTCGAAGATTACTTTTTGGTCAAAAGTTGACCTATTTTGACCAAAATTGATTTTTTGGTCAAAAGTTAACCTATTGGGTCAACGAGGTGATCATTAGGTCAGATATTGACTATTTTGACCAAAGTTGACTTTTGGTCAAAAGTTGACCTATTTGGTCAATGAGTTGGTAATTGTGTCAAGAATTGACCATTTGACCAAAGATAACTTTTTGGTCAAAAGTAGACCTATTGGGTCAATGGGTTGGTCATCGGTTAAAATTGACCATTTTGACCAAAGTTAACTTTTTGGTCAAAAGTGTCTATTTGGTCAATGAGTTGATAATTGGGTCAAGAATTGACCATTTTGACCGAAGATGACTTTTTAGTCAAAACGTTGATCTATAGGGTTAGTGGGTTGGTCATTGTATCAAAAATTGACCATTTTGACCAAAGTTGACTTTTTGTTCAAAAGTTGACCTATTGGGTCAAAGGTGGTTATTAAGTCAAAAATCGACTATTTTCGACCAAAATCGACTTTTTGGTCAAAAGTTAACCTATTTGGTTAATGAGTTTGTCATTGGGTCAAGGATCGACTATTTCGACCAAAGTTGACTTCTTTGTCGAGATCGACTATCAGATCAATAATAGGTTATTAATTCAAAAATAATTATTTTGACCAAAATCGACTTTTGGTCAAAAGTCGACCTATTGTGCTAATGGTTTGGGCATTTGGTCATGGATTGATCATTTATATTTAATACTTAAGTAAATTATAAATATATATATATATATATATATATATATATATATATATATATATATATATATATATATATATATATAATATTATTTTTTTATTTTAAATGTTTTAAGTATAGTATATTATTTATAAATATAATTTAATTATAAAAATAAGTAATGATTAAATAAATTATAAATAAAAAATATATATATAGCAATATATAAATATTTTAAGTATAATATATACTTAAAATAAATAAATAAATATATGTATATATTTATAAATATATATATTTATGTATATATATATATATATATATATATATATATATATATATATATATATATATATATATATATATATATTTTTTTATTTTATATATTTTAAGTATAATATATTATTTTTAAATATAATTTAATTATAAAAATATTTAATAGTTTAAAAAATTAAAATAAATATATATATATATATATATATTAATTTATTTAATATCATTTTTTAAAAATATTTTAAGTATAGTATATTATTTATAAATATAATTTAATTACAAAAATATCTAATAGTTAAATAAATTATAAATAAATAAATTTATATGTGTATATATAAATATATATATTTTTATTTATATTTATGTAAATTTTTTTTTATTTTAAATGTTTTATGTATAGTATATTATTTATAAAAATAATTTAATTATAAAAATATTTAATAGTTAAGTTAATTATAAATAAAAAAATATATAGGTATATATAAATAAATAAATATATATATATATATATATATATATATATATATATAATATTATTTTTTTTATTTTAAATGTTTTAAATATAGTATATTATTTTTAAATATAATTTAATTATAAAAATAATTAATAATTAAATAAATTATAAGTAAAAATATATATAGCTATATATATATATATATATTTATTTATTTATTTAATATTATTTTTTATTTTAAATATTTTAAGTAAGTGTATTATTTATAAATATAATTTAACTATAAAAATTTTTAATTGTTTAATAAATTATAAATAAATAAATCTATATTTGTTTATATATATATATATATATATATATATATATATATATATATATATATATATATATATATATATATATATATATATATATATATATATATACATTTTTATAATATTTTTATTTTTTTAAAATAATTTAAGTACTGTATATTATTTATAAATATAATTTAATTATAAAAATATTTAATAATTAAATAAATTATAAATATATATATATATATATATATATATATATATATATATATATATATATATATATATATATATATCTATTTAAAAGAAAGAGCGTCTTATGGCTCCCTACGCGTTGATATCATGTAAATGTTACAAAAAGAGGGGGCGAGGTGAAGCTTTTAAATTGTCGTCCAGAAGGGTTCGACCTCCACGGTACAACTCGACGCCAAACAAAAGAGCAATCATTGTAGCAATAACAAAAAACACAGCAAGTTTAATCTCATATCAAAAGGAACATAGCAGGTAGCACGTCATGAATATCACAAGCAAATTAAAGTGTGGCACGCACCGAAACGAAACTCTAGCAAGCTAACTACTGGGCAAAGAAGAAATATTCCTCGCTCCTTTTTCTGTGGATTTCAGTAGAGGCAATAAAAGAGTGATGGAGAGTTGATGGAGAGTATATCGCCGTGAAGCTGAGGTCTTAAGTTTGCAGTAATAACTTCCTCATTGCAGGATGCTGGAGAGGATGTAATGGTTCGAGCGCGCTCCAGGTACATGCAGGTATGGAACCGAACCTGAACTTAAAACACACATATAAGGTTTGTATATATATGTAAGGTTTATATATATAGAACTACCTTTATCTTTCTTAACATAAGTCAAATCTAAAACATCTACTCTCTTAATGGGATCATCAGATAGTCGATGTTTAATGTGACCAAACCAGCAAGATCTCATTCAACTAATCATAATCATCTTAACAACACTTAACTTAGTATCATGCTTCTCTTTTAAAGGCTAACATTCAGCACCATAGAGCATTGCATGTCTCATCACCATCTTATAAAGTTTTTCTTTTAGTTTAAGCGGTACTATTCTATCACACAATGGGCCCGAAGCATTCCTCCACTTCAACCAACCAACTTGAATTCTACTATTAACATCCTCGTCTATATCACCATTAATTTGAATAAAAGACTCTGGATATCTAAATCGTTCACACATTTTAATATTTTGAGCACCCAAAGTTACACTTTTGTCACTAGAGCTACTATTACTAAAATTGCATTCCATGCATTTAGTTTTAGTTCTACTCAAACGAAGGCCTTTAGACTCCAATATAGACCTCCATAATTCAAGTTTTTCTTGTGCTTTTTCTCCCGTCCTATTCACGAGAAGGATATAATCAGCAAAAAACTTGCACCAAGGTACATCCTCCTGTAGATGCCCAGTAAGACCATCCAAAATTAAAGCAAAAAGATATGAGCACTATGGTCAAAATGTGCAATGCCCAAGAAGAAACTAGCCTTCATATGACTTAGCTTATAAACCTTGTTAACATAGGCCAAATGTTGGAGAAAATAGTATTGGAAGAAACCGAAGTGCATTTATGATGAATGGCATTTCGTGCCATCCATAAAAACTAGCAAATAATAAAGGGATAGATGGTAAAAAAATGATTAGGCCGGCGATCGAAAGCCCATAAGTCATTAAAATCCTCACCCGGATGAACATAAGTGCCAAACCAACGACCCCCTTTCATCCAAATAGAACGAGAGAAAGGACAAGTAATAAAAATGTGACGTAAAGACTCTTCCTCCATCTTACAAAACAACATCTAGAAGCTAACCGAAGTCCTTTCAACTTAAGAATATCATCGCAAGGCAAAACCTTATGAAAAATTCTCCAGGCTAAAAAAGACATCGAAGGGGTTAAAGCATGTGACCAAATGCTCTTATCCCAAGAGGTTGGCTGAAAATGAAGTAAATGGTAGTAAATTGTCTTTGTGATAGTCCTATTTGTTGCAAATTTCGTTATAGGATTGTCAATCTTAGTCGAGTCAAAAGGGATGGTAGATGTAAAGCTAGCATTATCGACCCCAACAAGTTGATGCAAAAGCGGGATTTCCAAGTGTGATCCCGCCAAACATCGGACACAAGAAGATCGTTGTTAGCATCCGGTCCAGGAATAAAATGAACTGGAGACCAAGTATCATGCCAAAATGATATGTCACCATTGCCCAAGTCCCAGTAAATAAGGTGTTTAGCCCAATCCCTGCAAGATAAGATTCGCTTCCACATTCTAGAATCACCCTTCCTCCAGACAACGAGAGAAGGGTGACGATTCCTGCAATATTTATCATCCACAAAGGAAGACCATAACGAATCATGCTTATGAAAATTGAGCCAATGTTTG
>JAKZJZ010000024.1:35000-42500 GCA_022702705.1 Papilionanthe hookeriana x Papilionanthe teres
ATATATATATATATTTGATATTATTTTTTTATTTTAAATATTATAAGTATAGTAAATTATTTTTAAAATGCAGGGTACAGCAGATGTTAGACAGTTCATTGTTACTATGCCAGACATTTTGATAATTAGTATATTAATTTACTGTCGTATGTGGATGACATGCTTATTAGAGGGGCCAGTATTGATAAGATCAATAATTTGAAAAAGCAGATGTCAAAGTACTTTGCAATGAATGATTTGAGAGCTACAAAGCAAAGTCTTGGAATGAGGATTGTCAGAGAAAGAGTTAGAGACTCGTTGAGACTTTTACAAGTTGAGTTTGTGAAAAAGCTACTCAACATGTTTGATATAGACAAGGCCAAACAAGTTGGCACAGCTATGGGCAATCACTTCAGACTCAACAAAAATCAGTTACCCAAGTTAGAGGACAAACAAGACCACATGAGTGAGGTTCCTTACGCCTCAGTTATAGGTTAAATTATGTATGTTATGGTTTGCACAAGACCGGATATTGCCTGATGCGGTGAGAGTTGTGCGCAGATACATAAGTAACCCAGAGAAGGAACATTGAAAAACTGTGAAGTGGATCTTGAGATATCTAAAGGGCTCTACAGAAACCTGCTTGTGTTTCTCAGAAAAATGTTTAGAGGCACTAGACTACGTTGATGTTGATCTAGCTGGAGATATTGATAACAGAAGGAGTACTACGGGGTATGTTTATACTTTTGGTGGCACTACAGTGTTATGGGGCTCTAATCTACAGAAAAAAGTTTCTTTGTCTACCACAAAAATTAGGCATATTATAGTGTCAGAGGTTCCAAAGGAGATGATATGACTACAAGACTTATTGGAAGAATTAGGTAAAAATAATCAAAATGGCACTCATAGTGATGGTTAAATCGTCATTTTCCTTGCCAAGAATCCAACATTTCAATCCAGGACTAAACACATTCGGATCGGGTATCACTTCATTCAATCATTGTTAGAAGACGGAGAGTTGCTACTTAAGAAAATTTGTGGAAGCAAGAACCGTGCGATAATATATATATATATATATATATATATATAAATTTATATAATATTATTTTTTTATTTAAAGTATTTTAAGTAAATTATATTATTTATAAATATAATATAATTATAAAGTTAAATTTTTAGTCAAAATTTAACCAATTTGGCCAGTGGGTTGGTCATTGGGTCAAAAATTGACCATTTTGACCAAAGTTGACTTTTTGGTCAAAAGTCGACCTATTTGGTTAATGGTGGGTCATTAGGTAAAAATTTGACTATTTTGACCAAAATTGACTTTTTGGTCAAAGGTTGACATATGGGGTCAATGGGTTGGTTATTGGGTCAAGATTTGACCATTTTGACCAAAGTTGACTTTTTGGTCAAAAGTTAACCTATTTGGTCAATGGGTTGGTCATTGGGTCGGAAATTGACCATTTTAACTAAAGTTAACTTTTTGGTCAAAAGTTCACATATTGGGTCAATGGGTTTGTCATTGGGTCAAAGATTGACCATTTTGACTAAAGTTGACTTTTTGGTCGAAATGGCTTAGTGGGTCGATTATTGGTCATTTGGTCAAAAATTGACTATTTTGAACAAAATTGAATTTTTTGTCAAAAGTTAACCCATTATTGAGTCAATGGGGTGGTCATTGGATCAGGAATTGACCATTTTGACCAAAGATGACTTTTTGTCAAAAGTTGACCTACTTGGTCAATGGGTTGGTCATTGGGTCAAGGATAGACCATTTTGACCAAAGTTGACTTTTTGGTCAGAGATTGGCTTACTGGGTTAATAATTGGTCATTAGGTCAAAAATTGACTATTTTGACCAAAATTGATTTTTTGGTCAAACGTTGACCTACTTGGTCAATGTGTTGGTCGTTGGGTCAAAAATTGATCATTTTGACCAAAGTTGACTTTTTGGTCAAAAGTTGACCTATTGGGTCAATGGGTTGGTCATTTGGTCAAGGATTGATCATTTTCACCATAGTTGACTTTTTGGTCAGATATTGACTTATTGGGTCTAAAATTGGTCATTTGGTCAAAAATTGATTATTTTGACCAAAATTAAATTTTTTGTCAAAAGTTTACCCATTGGGTCAATCGGGGTGGCATTGGGTCAGAAATTGACCATTTTGACCAAAGTTGACTTTTTGGTAAAAAGTTGACCTATTTGGTCAATGAGTTGGTAATTGGGTCAAGATTTGACCATTTTGATCGAAGAAAACTTTTTGGTCAAAATTTGATATATTGGGTCAACGGGTAGGTCATTGGGTCAAAAATTAACCATTTTTACCAAAGTTGACTTTTTGGTCAAAAGTTGACCTATTGGGTTAATGGGTGGTCATTAGGTCAAAAATTAACTATTTTGACCAAAATTGACTTTTTGGTCAAAAGTTGTCTTGTTGGGTCATTGTTTTTGTCATTGGGTGATGGATAGATTATTTTGACAAAAATTAACTTTTTGGTCAGAGATTGACTTATTTGGTCATTAATTGGTCATTAGGTCAAAAATTGACTATTTTGACCAAGATTGAATTTTTGGTCAAAAGTTAACCCATTAGGTCAATGGGGAGGTCATTGGTCAGAAATTGACCATTTTGACCAAAGTTGACTTTTTGGTCAAAAGTTAACATATTTGGCCAATGTGTTGGTAATTGGATCAAGAAGTTGACCATTTTTAGCAAAGATGACTTTTTTGATCAAAAGATGACCTATTGGGTCAATGGGTTGGTCATTAGGTCAAAAATTGTCCATTTTGACCAAAGTTAACTTTTTGGTCAAAAGTTGATTCTATTAGGTCGATGGGTGGTCATTTGGTCAAAAATTATCTATTTTGACCAAAATTGGCTTTTTGGTCAAAAGTTGACTTATTGGGTCTATGGGTTTGTCATTGGATCAAGGATTGACTATTTTGACTAAAGTTAACTATTTGGTCAGAGATTGACTTATTGGGTCAATAATTGGTCATTAATTCAAAAAATTTTTATTTTGACCGAAATTGACTTTTTGGTCAAATGTTGACCTATTAGACCAATGGGTTGGTCATTGAGCGAAGGATTGATCATTTTGACGAAAGTTGACTTTTTGGTCAAAAGATGTCCTATCGGGTCGATGGGTTGGGCATTAGGTCAAAGATTAACCATCTTGACCAAAGTTGACTTTTTGGATAGAAATTAGTTTATCAGGTCGAAAATTGGTCAATAGGTCGAAAATTGACTATTTTAATCAAAATTGAATTTTTGGTCAAAATTGACATATTGGGTCGATGGGTTGGTCATTGGGTTAAGGATTGGCAATTTTGACCAAAGTTGTCTTTTAGTCGAAATTGACCTTTTTAGGTCAATGAAGCGGTCGATAGATCAAAAATTGACAATTTTGAGCAAAATTGACCTTTTGGTCGAAAGTTAACCTATTGAGTCGATAGGTTGGTCATTGGGACAAGGATTAACTATTTTGACCAAAGTTGACTTTTTAGTCAAAAGTTAACAAATTGGGTCAATGGGTTGGTCATTGGATGAAAGATTGACCATTTTCACCAAAGTTGACATTTAGGTCATTGTGTTAGAAATTGACCATTTTGACCCAATTTGACTTTTTGGTCAAAAGTTGACCTTTTGGGTCAACGGGTGGTCATTAGGTCAAAAATTGTCAATTTTGACCAAAATTAGCTTTTTTGTTCAAAAGTTGACTTATTAGATCAATAATTGGCATTTATGTAAAAATTTTACTATTTTGACCAAAATTATCTTTTGGGATAAAAGTCGATCTATTGGGTCCGTGGGTTGGTTATTGGGTCAAGGATTTACCATTTTGACCAAAGTTATCTTTTTGTTCAAAGGTTGACATGTTGGGTCAATGGGTTTGTTATTGGGTCAAGGATTGATAATTATGACCAAAGTTGACTTTTTGGTTAAAGATTAACTTATTGGGTCAATAATTGGTCATTATATCAAAAATTGTCTATTTTGACCTAAAAAGTTGACTTTTCAGTCAAAATTTGAACAATTTAGTCAATGGTTTGATCATTGGGTTATAAATAATTGACCATTTTGACCAAAGTTGACTTTTTGGTTAAAAGTTAACCTATTTGATCAATGTGTGGTCATTAGGTCAAAAATTGACTATTTTGACCAAAATTGACTTTTTGGTCAAAATTTAACTTATTGGGCAATGGGTTTGTGATATGGTCAATCTTTGATCATTTTGTCCAAAGTTGACTTTTTGGTCAGAGATTGACTTATTGGGTCAATAATTGGTTATTAATTCAAAAAATTGACTATTTTGGTCATTAGGTCAAAAATTAATTATTTTGATCAAAATTAAATTTTTGGTCAAAAGTTGAGCCATTGGGTCAACGGAGAGATCATTATGTCAGAAGTTGACCATTTTGACTAAAATTAACTTTTTTGGTCAAAAGTTGACCTATTTTGGTCAAAAGTTGACTTATTGGTCAAAAGTTGACTTATCATTTGACCAAAGTTGACTTTTTGGCCAAAAGTTGACTTATTGGGTCAATTGGTGGCCATTCAGTCAAAAATTGACTATTTTGACCTAAATTGACTATTTGGTCAAAAGTTGACCTAGTTGGTCAATGGGTTTGTCATTGGGTTAAGGATTGAATATTTTGACCAAAGTTGACTTTTTGGTCATAGATTAACTTATTGAGTGAATAATTAGTGATTAGATCAAAAATTAACTATTTTGACCAAAATTTACTTTTTGGTAAAAAATCGACCTATTGGTCAATGGGTTGTTCTTTGGGTCAATGAGGTGGTCTTTGGGTCAGAAATTGGTCATTTTGACCAAACATTACTTTTTGGTCAAAAATTAACCTATTTTGACCAAAATTGAATTTTTGGTCAAAAGTTAATCTATTGGGCCAACGGGGTGGTCATTGGGTCAGATATTGACTATTTTGACAAAAGTTGACTTTTGGTCAAAAGTTGACCTATTTGGTCAATGAGTTGGTTATTTAGTCAAGAATGGACCATTTTGACCAAAGATGACTTTTTGGTCAAAAGTAGACCTATTGGGTCAATAGGTTAAAAATTGACTATTTTAACCAAAGTTGACTTTTTGGTCAAAAGTTGACCAATTTGGTCGATGAGTTGAGTAATTGGGTCAAGAATTAAACATTTTGACCGAAGATGACTTTTTGGTTAAAAAGTTGATCTATTGAGTCGATGGGTTAGTCATTGAGTCAAAAATTGACTATTTTGACCAAAGTTGACTTTTTGTTCAAAGTTGACCTATTGGGTCAAAGGGTGGTCATTAGGTCAAAAAATGACTATTTTGACCAAAATTGACTTTTTGGTCAAAAGTTGACCTATTTGGATAATGAGTTTGTCATTGGGTCAATGATTGATCATTTTGACCAAAGTTGACTTTTTGTTCAGAGATTGACTATTGGGTCAATAATTGGTCATTAATTCAAAATTAAACTATTTTGACCAAAATTGACTTTTTGGTCGAAAGTTGATCTATTGGACGAATGGTTTGAGCATTAGGTCGGGGATTGATCATTTATATTTAATAGTTAAGTAAATTATAAATAAATATATATATATAGGTATATATAAATATATATATATATATATATATATATATATTTATTTATTTATTTATATAATATTATTTTTTTTATTTTAAATGTTTTCAGAAAAGTATATTATTTATAAATATAATTTAATTATAAAAATAATTAATAATTAAATAAATTATAAATAAAAAATATATAGCTATATATATATATATATATATATATATATATATATATATATATATATATATATATATATATATATATATATTTATATTATATTATTTTATTATTTTAAATGTTTTAAGTATAATATATTATTTGTAAATAAAATTTAATTATAAAAATATTTAATAATAAAATAAATTATAAATAAATAAATATATATATGTATATATAAATGTTTTAAGTTTTTTACATTTATATTTATGTAAAATTATTTTTTATATTTTAAATGTTTTAAGTATAGAATATTATTTATAAATAAAATTTAATTATAAATTAAAAAATATAGTTAAGTAAATTATAACAAAAAAATATATATAGCTATACATATATATATATATATAATTTTTTTATTTTCAATATATTAAGTATATTATATTATTTATAAATATAATTTAACTATAAAAAATTTTAATAGTTAAATAATTTATAAATAAATAAATATATATGTGTATATAAATATATATATATATATATATATATATATATTTATATTTATTTATATAATATTATTTTTTTATATTAAATAATTTAAGTACAGTATATTATTTAAAAAAATAATTTTGTTATAAATATATATATATATATATATATATATAATTTTATTTTTTATTTTAAATATTTTAAGTATAGCATATTATTTATAAATTTAATTTAATTATAAAAATATTTAATAGTTATATAATATTATTTTTTTATTCTAAATATTTTAAGTATAATATATTGCTTTTAAATATAATTTAATTATAAAAATATTTAATAGTTAAAAAAATTATATTTATATATATATATATATATAAATTTATATAATATTATCTTTTTATTTTAAATATTTTAAGTATAGTATATTATTTATAAATATAATTTAAATATAAAATATTTCATACTTAAATAAATTATAAATAAAAATATAAATATATGTATATATAAATAAATAAATAAATAAATAAATAAATATATGTTTATATAACAAAGCTTTAAATAGAGAGACATATAAGCATAAGAAGTCTATGTGCTGGGGCGAATGAAAGGGGCATCGATATTATCCCCGTTAATTAAGATTTGTAAGGCAAGGGTCGGGAGCATACCGGCCACAATTTGGTTACTCGACGAGCCAAGCCTAGCAAGCCAGTTAGCGGATCTATTACCTTCCCTATAAATGAACCAGTGGGCGATGCGGAAGTGAGCGATAATATATATTTATAAATATATATATATATATATATATATATATATATATATATATATTTAATATTATTTTTAAATATTAAATATTTTAAGTATAGTATATTATTTATAAATATAATTTAATAATAAAAAAATTTAATTTTTAAAAAAATTATAAATATATATATATATATATATATAAATATTTTTTATTTTAAATGTTTTAAGTATAGTTTCTTATTTATAAATATAATTTAATTATAAAAATATTTAATAGTTAAGTAAATTATAAATAAAAATATATATAGATATATATAGATATATATAAATATATAAATATATAAATATATATATTTATATATATAATTTTATATAATATTGTTCTTTTATTTTAAATATTTTAAGTATAGGATATTATTTATAAATATAATTTAATTATAAAAATTTTTAGAAATTAAATAAATTATAAATAATTAAATATATATGTGTATATATAGATATATATATATATATATATATATATATATATATATATATATATATAAATTTTAATAA
>JAKZJZ010000024.1:50000-72500 GCA_022702705.1 Papilionanthe hookeriana x Papilionanthe teres
TAATATAATATTATTTTTTATTTTAAATGTTTTAATTATGGTATATTATTTATAATATTATAAAAATATTTAATAATTAATTAAATTATAAATAAATAAATAAATAAGTATAGTATATTATTTATAAAGATAATTTAATTATAAAAATATTTAATAATTTAATAAATTACAAATAAAAATAAATATATAAGAATTTATAAATAAATATATTTATATATATGTATATATAAATTTATATATTATTATTTTTTATTTTAAATATTTTAAGTATAGTATATTATTTAAATATTTAATTTAATTATAAAAATATTTAATAGTTAAATATAGTATAAATATATATGTATATATATAAATTTATATAATATTATTTTTTTATTTTAAATATTTTAAGTGTAATATATTATTTTTAAATATAATTTAATTATAAGAATATTTAATTGTTAAAAAAATTATATATATATATATATATATATATATATATATATATATATATATATATATATATATATATATATATATATATATATATATATATATATATATATATATATAAATTTAAATAATATTATTTTTTTTAAATATTTTAAGTATAGTATATTATTTATAAATTTAATTTAAATATAAAAATATTTAATAGTTAAATAAGTTATAAATAAAAATGTAAATATACGTATATGGAAATAAATAAATAAATAAATATATATATATATATATATATATATATATATATATATATATAATATTATATTTTTTTATTTTAAATGTTTTAAGTATAGAATTTTATTTATAAATATAATATAATTATAAAAATATTTAATAATTAAATAAATTATAAATAAAAATATTTGGTCAATGGGTTTGTCATTGGGTCAAGGATTGACCATTTTGACCAAAGTTCACTTTTTAGTCAGAGATTAACTTATTAGGTCAATAATTGGTCATAAATTCAAAAATTGACTATTTTGACCAAAATTGACTTTTTGGTCAAAAGTTGACCTATTGGGTCAATGAGTTCGTCATTGGGTCAATGATTGACCATTTTGACAAAGTTAACTTTTTGGTCAGAGATTGACTTATTGGGTCATTAATTCAAAAATTGTTTATTTTGACCAAAATTGACTTTTTGGTCAAATGTTGACATATTAAGCCAATGGGTTTGTCAATGGGTCAATGATTGACCATTTTGACCAAAGTTGACTTTTTAGTCAAAAGATGACCTTTTGGGTCAATGGGTTGGGCATTAGGTCAAAGATTAAGCATCTTGACAAAAGTTGACTTTTTTGTCAGAGATTAGTTTACTGGGTCAATAGTTGGTCATTAAGTCAAAAATTGACTATTTTAATCAAAATTGACTTTTTGGTCAAAAGTTGACCTATTGGGTCAATGAGTTGGTAATTGGGTTAAGGATTGACTATTTTGACCAAAGTTGTCTTTTGGTCAAAATTTGACCTATTTAGGTCAAAGAGGCGGTCAGTAGGTCAAAAATTGATAATTTTGAGCAAAATTGACTTTTTGGTCAAAAGTTGACCTATTGAGTCAATAGGTTGGTCATTGGGTCAAGGATTAATATTATTTTTTATTTTAAATGTTTTAAGTATAGTATATAATATATAAAGATAATTTAATTATAAAAATAATTAATAATTAAATAAAAAATAAACAAATATATATATATAGCAATATAATATATATATATATATATATATTTATATTATATTATTTTTTTATTTTAAATGTTTTAAATATAGTAAATTATTTATAAATATAACTTAATTATAAAAATATTTAATAATTAAATAAATTATCGATAAAAAAATGTATATAGTTATATATATATATATATATATATATATATATATATATATATATATATATATAATATCATTTTTTTATTTTAAATGTTTAAAGTATAGTATATTATTTATAAATTTAATTTAATTATAAAAATATTTAAAAATTAAATAAATTATAAATAAAAAAATATTTATGTGTGTGTATATATATATATATATATATATATATATATATATATATATATATATATATATATATATATATCTAAATTTATTTAATATTTTTTTATTATAAATATTTTAAGTATAGTATATTATTTATAAATATAATTTAATTATAAAAATATTTAATAGTTAAATAAATTATAAATAAATAAATATAGGCATATATAAATAAATTTATTTAATATTATTTTTTTATTTTAAATATTTTAAAAATTGTATTTTATTTATAAATATAATTTAATCACAGAAATATTTAATAATTAAATAAATTACAAATAAAAAAAATATAAATGTTGGTATATGTAAATATAAATATATATATATATATATATATATATATATATATATATATATATATATATATAAATTTATTTAATATAATTTTTTTATTTTAAATATTTTAAGTATAGTATATTATTTATAAAGATAATTTAATCATAAAAATATTTAATAGTTAAATAAATTATAAATAATATTTAATTTTTTATTTTAAAAACTTTAAATTTAGTGCATGATTTATAAATATAATTTAGTTATAAAAATATTTTATAATTAAATTAATTATAAATAAATATATATATAGGTATATATAAATATAAATATATATATCATATATATATATATATATATATATATATATATATATATATATATATATATATATATATATATATATATAATATTATTTTTTTAATTTAAATGTTTTAAGTATAATATATTATTTTTAAATATAATTTGATTATAAAATATTTAATAGTTAAAAAAATTATATATATGTCGGCATATTTTTAGGTTGAGTGTTGTATTTTTGAAAAGGGGTCGCCTACAGAAATTGTCTGCGAAATTTAAATCTTAAATTTAATTTAAATATATATATAATTTAGAAAGTAGTATTTGATTTTGAAAATAATTTTAAATTTGAAAATTTTAAGATATGAAATCAAACCGATCTCACATCCCAAATAGTTTATATAAACGAAGCATCGCATCACAAACCGTGTATCTATCCCGAAGAATAGACACATTCGCTCGATGATGGGGCTCGATTAAATAAACTAGAAGATTTGTGACATCCGTTTGGTCCGCGAACCAATTTTATAAGCCGACAAGTTCCCCGCTTAATACAAAGAAATTAAGCGAGGTTTATATTACTCAGGTTCTTAAAGTTCCCTATAAGGGCAAGCCCCTATAGTTAATTACATCTTAAATGACGGGAATCGTTTAAGAAAACTCTCGATAATGATCAGTGGTTTTGCTCTCAAGAATTTCAAAGTTTAAGGTTTTAAAGGATTGGATTTTAGAAATTTCAATAGTGAATAGCTCAAATTTGGAACAGTTATTTTAGGGAATTAAAAGAAGAGAAGTAGGGGATATCACGGACCCGAAGTGAACTTCGGTGACTTCCCAGCTATCCTATCGTGTGGCTTCAATTTGAGAGAATTATTTAATGTTATAATCCTGCCGATTTTAGTTAATTAGGAATTATATTCGTATGACATGATCATACAAATAGCCTCGAAGATGTGAGGGTTTATGTCGTGTCAAACGACTACCTCGGAGTCCTAAGACCTGTTAGGGCTTAATTTGCATAACATGATTATGCAAATTCCTAACAAAAAAGTTGAGGATTTATGTTGCACTAGGCAAGCTACCTCGAAGTCCTATGGCTTGGTTATTTAATTCTAAGGAAGGTTAGCTGGTGTAGATCCGAGTTTTGCTGATGACGATGGTCGTGCTGCCCACCATGCTCCAAGCTCCTTGTTGTTGCAGAGGTTTAATTTTAGAAGGTGAAAATCAGGAGATGAGAAATGTGTCTTGGTTTAGTGAAAATCTTAAAATCCAAGTGTCTTTAGTATCTTAATTAAAACAAATCTTAAAGTTATTTAAACAGAACCGATTAAGATCCCACAGTTCCGTCATCCCGGCACCGTTATTTTCATCGAATTCTCTTAGTCCAGATGAATTTTCTAAACTCAACTGAATGAGTTCCACACTTTCATTTAGACCGTGGGAAATCCCGTTTGCAACACGTGGGTTACATCATCCGAGGTATTCCCGATCATTCAATGAGACGTTTTAATTTAGTTGCAATTGTAGTTTTGTTGTTCTGTTTGTGATTAAATTTTGAGTTGTTTTATATTTTGGAATGTTGTGGAGGTGAGTTTTATCTTGTGGTGACTTTGAATTTAGTTCTGGTTTCAGTTTTGTGGCTATCCTATAGGTTTTGGTTTTCATGCAACAGTTATTGTTTATCATGCAAGAAAAAGTAAAGTGCAATGCATACAAGTAAATTTCAACAAAGTAAATTGCAATAAAATAAAAGCGTACCTGGAGGGTCTTCCCGTCATCCCAAGCTACACTTGAAACACATGTTAAGGCATTTAAATATTTCAACAAGTACCTAGGTGAAGCTAAGGGAAGGGTTTTGGTTGTCTACCAAATTCCTAATCATATTGCTAGTCATCTCCTATGACATCTAGTTTCTTGTGTTTTGTTTAAGGATGATTTTCTTCATCAAAGAACAATTAAATTCAATTGTTCTTCTAAAACATCCCGTCATATTGAGGAAGTGTTCAGGACGGGTCCTAAACATCTTTTTAATACTTCTGAGATTATTTTGAGTTCAAATGAATTTTATTGTATTGGTGAATTAATCATCAAAGGATTTTAATTTTGTTTTGTTTGCTTGCACAGTGAACTTAGGACATTTGAATATCTTATGTGTGAAGTGACACTTCACTTGATGCTTTATTTAAGAGTTATAACAATAAAAGCCTTGTAAGGGCAAAGTAATAAATATTTTAATGATTTAATTTGATTTGATTTAATTATAAAAATTAATTAAAGATTATTAAGTTTAGAATAGGGTTCGAATTATTTTAGATTTAATTTAAATCTTTACACTTTAAGTGATATTATATTTCAGATTAACTTTTTATGTTTTAGATTTACTTATATTAAAAAAAAGGTGTTGAAATCTTTTATATGTTTTGATTTAACTCTTAATGATTTCATTTAGGTTTGTTGTTAAGTGATGTTAATTTAATTTAATTTAATTTAATTTGATTTAATTTAATTTTATTTAATTTAATTTAATTTAATTTAATTTTAATTTAATTTTAATTTAATTTAATTTAATTTAATTTTAATTTAATTTAATTTAATTTAATTTTAATTTAATTTAATTTTAATTTAATTTAATTTTAGTTTAATTTAATTTTAATTTTAACTTATTTTTAATTTAATTTAATTTTAGTTTCAATATTTTAAATTTAATTTAATTTAACTGTTAAGGTGCTAATTTAATTTAATTTAAACTTTGACTTGACTTAATTTAATTTAATTTAATTTAACTCCAAGATTTTAAATTTGATTTTAATTATTGGACCATTTAACATTTTAAGCTTTAATTCACTTAAGGGTTATCTTCTTTTAATTTTTAATTTATTTAGTTAAGATTATTATTTTAATTTTTAATTAAGAACTAAATATTATTGAAGTGACTTATTTAGGGATTTTTAAATTAAAGAATAAATATCCTCTTAATAATATCCCTATTTTAATAATCCAAATTTTAAATACATTCTTTCCAAAATTTAAATTATTTAATTAATTAGAGTTTCATTTTGATATTTTCAAAGTGTTTAATGGGTTTCTACCCTTTTAATTTCCCTAAGTTTCAATCATCCAAGAGAAAATTAAAATCAAATATTTTACCCTCCATTTTGATTAAACCTAAAGTTTTAATTAAGGGTTAAAATTCTTTAATTACCTTTATGCCCTTTAGGCTTATTTATTTCATAACTCACTAAATTGAGCTCAAATAATTTAAAATTTTTATGTCACCTCACTCACATGTAAATTAAGACATTAGAGGAGAAAAATGTGATTTTTCTGAATTTAATTTATTTATATAATTATTATTAGTAGAAAATAGGAGTTTTCAATGAAAATTCAACAACATGACTAAGGTAAAGTTTCTATCCCTAAGAAAATTATTTCATGTTTCTAATGACCAGATAACCACTTGGACCAATTTTAGTGATTTTTTGAATTATATTTTATTTATTATAATTATTTTGAGTTTTAGAGTATTAATTAATTTTAAAATAAAATAAAAATTGAAAAATAGATTTTATATTTTTCATAAATTTCTCTGACCTCAAGGAGTCTAGATAAACAAATCTTATAATTTTCTAATTTTTCTTTGATTTATTAGAATTATTTTAGTGAAAAAGGTTGAAAATTTATTTTTTAATATTAAAAATAACATTAAGCCTTTAAAATTCAATATCTTATCGTAGCGACTTAGGAAAAATATTTGGATTGTTCCTAAGTGATTAGAAGTCAAAATGTGACATTTTTTATGATTTTTAATATTTTTGTGATTTTTATTATTTTTTAATTATTAAAATATTAAAATATTGTGAAAAATCAACTTTTTTAGAAAATTCCAATTTTAATTTTCCTGAACTCCCCTGATATCAGAGAAGCTCCAAACCCATTTTTGTGAATTTTTGAAAAGTATTTTGGAGTTATGAATTTTTAAAGTTCCATTTTGCTTATGAGGCTTAATCAATCCATTTGGTGGGGTTAGTCAAGTCCAATTGATTTCAAAATTTTATGTAAGGTTCCTCTGACCCTAAAGAGCAATGGAGAGTTATTTTCAAGTCAATTTGGTGTGTGATTAACCCTAAATAATTCAAATTCAATTTTGGGAGTTTAGGCCAATTAAGGTTATTATGAATGAATTAACTCAAAATATATTTTTCATAGGGTCCCCTACTCCTAAGAAACACTACCAAATTTTCCTAGAATTTATTTTACAATATGCTAATTATTGGAATTAGAATACCTAAAACAGTGACATGAACTTGAAAAATCAATAACTTTTCACAGAGATGGCCTCTGACCTTGAAAAATTCAGGGAATGTTCCCAAGATCAGAGGTTTCAAAAGCCCTATGGTCTCATGCCATGGTGAATTGTCTATGCAAATGGAGAATCAAAACATTGGAAACAGTAAATAAATTATTAAAAATAAAATACTCATCCAATTAACTTGATTTCTTTTCCACATTATTCTCCTCTGTTCACTGAGCAAGAGGGTATTTTTATTTTATTTTTGTGATTTTTCTATGCAAAGCTATGAATTTTTGAAGTTCTGGTATTTAAATAAATCCAAAAAATCCTAATTTTCTACTTATTCGACTCGGCGCCGGGTCATCCTCGTCCGAATCGAAAGCCCACGCGTCGCTCCGTGATTCGGCGCTGCTATCTGAGTCAGCGCTTCGGGGGCCCGCCATTCACGTACCATTACGCTGTCCGGCTTGATCTCGACCGTCCGCTCGATACACGCGCGATCCGACGCGCTCCCGGCCATCATCTCCGACTGGTATGCACCCGTGACCGTCCACACTAAAACCTTAAGATCTCACTCGATTCTCCATGGATTTTTGCGTTCTTATACTCTATCGATTCGTCTTAAAGAGACGAACACATCTATACGGTTAAGGTGCATTGAAATCAACTCAAACTAAATGGAGGATCTCTAGGAGCTCGGGAGGAAGAGTGAGTTCATACCTTTGCTCAGAGAAATGAAGCTTCGATCTAAGGGTTGTGTCACCTTCGATTGAGTCCAAGCAAGCTCCAGATGAAGTCTCTTGCTCTGGGGAAATGCCTAGGTACAAAAGTGACCAAGGCCGATCACAAAGCTTGGAGGCCTGGAAGCAATGGCCGGCCCGGTGAGGGGGTTATTGTTGGGGAACTTATCCTCTTGGTCCGGTGAAGGTGTAAAGTCAATCAATTTGAAGATTGGCTCACTGTGGTGAAGTGTCCTGGTTTTGGGCTTGAATTTTAACTCCAAAATTGGACTTACAGAGAGGGCTTTAGGGCTAGATTTCAGTGGGGATCAAGTTCTCTATGTCTGGAGAGGGATCTGGAGTGATTTTGGCAGAGTTTTGGTAAGGTTTGGTTCAACACCTTGTTTGGCCGAGAGGGGTGGAGTTTAAATAGAGTCGGGCTGGAGGGCCTCCTGGGGGAGTTAGGGCTTGGGATCAGCTGCTCAGGGGAGGAGAAGAAGAGCTCCAATGGCCATTGGGGTTGGTGCTCAGCAGGTGAGTTTTGAATTTTTTGGCTCACATGGAGCTCTGGGGCATGGCGTTTTCCGGTGACCCAGGCGGCTGGCCGGCAGGGTCAGGTCACCCTCATGGTCAGGAAGGTCAAGGCTTGAGGTTTGTGAGCTCAATTGATCGTTGCCATGTGTAAAGGGTTTTGATTTAAATGGAGTGGGGGAAGAGGCTCTTCTGAACTTGGTTTGGTCAACCCATAGAAATGGGCTTCGTGCACCCACCAAGGCCCGATTTGGGCTGAAGGGAATCATATGGCTCGAGCTGAATCGGAGTGGAGAAGTCTCCATCAAGATCATTTAGATTAATCTTGGGTTAGGGGGAATCATGGAAAGGGTAAAAAAGGCTTAATCATTGGTTAAGAAAGGGTTCCCCTCTCTCACCATTAATGGATTGGTGAGGAGTCCAAGGCTTTCATGGCTCCCATGTGGCTTGTGCATGGCTTCTTGGCTCCATTTGGCTTAGGGAAAAGTTAGATCATTTGCATGAGAAAGGATGTTTGCATTTTTGATAACTTTAGGGGAGATTGGCATGAGGCTTAATTTAGGATAATTTGATGATGAGTTTGAAACTTAGGGAATGATTTAAATCAAAGGGATGATGAGAGGAAATCTCATGTGGGCTTTGGAATGGATTTTTGGCTTTTTGAAATCATTTTGGATGGGCTTTTAAATATTTTAAGAGAGTGGGCTTTTAGGTTTTAAATCAAGTTAGTGGATAAAATTTTTGTAAAAGATTGGGCCCAATAATTATTGGATTCTATCTGGGAATGTTTCATGAATGGTTTGGAGCAAATTTGGGGTAATTTGGGGTTGAATTGGATTTAATTTGGGTTTTTTTTGGTAAAGGGGCCAAGGTGGGCTAAATTGGGCTAACTTGGGCTAAGGTTGGGCTAAGGTTGGATTTGGTGTAAAATTAATCTTGAAAAATGTTTATGGGAGTGTTACAAAGAGTTTTCAACTTTGGTTGGGCTCTAATTTTGGGATTTAGGCCCATTTGGGTTAGGTTGGGGCTTGGGTTAATTTAAGGGATTTTGGTTTTGGGTTAGGTTTGGGTGGAGTTTAGGTTCAAATTTTGGGTAAATCAAGTTAGTGTTTTGTTTATGGGGATGTTAGAAAGGCTTTAGAAAAGATTTGGGGCCAATTGGAGTTGAATTGGGCTAGGTTTGGGTCATAGGTCAAAATTGGGCCTTAAGCCCCAAACTGGAATTGGGCCCAAATGTCAATCAAATTGGACTTGGATTTGGTTTAAATTGATATTGGGGATATTGAATTGAAGTTTAGAATTGAATTGGACCAAAATTGAGGTCAATTGGGGTGGTTTGGTTTGACATTGGGTTCACTCGGGTTAAAAGATGGGTCAAATTGGGGGTTTTGGCAAAAGTGGCGTAAATTGGCAAAATTAGCCCTTGGTGTAGTTAAACAAAATGAAATTGAGAATATTTGGGATTTTTTGGAATTTTCTGGGAATTTTTAGAAGTTTTTGGATTTTTGGGGTAAAAGGGTATTTTGGTAATTTTGGGGGGGGGGTTAGGGGTATTTTTAGAGATTTTGGTATTTTTGGCCAAAGATGGTCAATTTGAGTGGTGGGAAGTGTTTTGGATTAATTTTGAGGAATTTTGGGTAATTTAGGTAATTTTGCAAATTTTGGGTTATTTCAAGGGTATTTGGTAGGTTTGGTGGGTCCGGAGCCCCGGGGGTCAAAAAACTGAAATTTTGAAAAAAAGATGATTGATCAAGTGTGAGTGAAATGGAATCATTTTGGTTGAACCATGAAGCCATATTAAGCCCATATGAGCCATGAGAGGACTCATTTGAGGCATTCACTATGTTGTTCCAAACCCCTTAGCTAGGGGCTTAGGGGTTAAGGACCATCCATATGAATTACCTACATGAGTCAGGAAGTCAAGTTGGGTGAGAGTGTGGTTTTAGGACTTGGAATGTGTGTGAGAGTATAGTGTGTGCAAGTTTACCCTCACCGCGACCGGACCATCCAGGGTACTCCTAAGGCCAAAGAGTCCTATAGGAACTCATCCTTTAAACCTCCACATTTGATTTCAACCCTCTAGGTGATTAGGGGTCTACAATCAAGCTTGTGGGGTTTGCAGGGAGTTAAGAAGTAGTTTGAATTTCTAAATGGTGGGTTCCATTTCTTTTCTTCTAAGATTAGTCAAAGGAAAAGCCTAAGGCTAGATCCTAAGTACTAAAGAGAGAAGCAAAAGATCTCACCAAAATTGAGGTCAACAAATGGACCACCAATATGTGTGGTGTACTAACCAAGCACACCACGCGTATTGGCGTTGACCGAAGAGATCAACAAAACCAACACAGATGTCCAAGTGACAAACTTAGGACGAAGTAGAAGAATTTCCGCTGAGGAGTATCAGGTATATTTCCAAGACTGTAGATTCCTGAACTCTCGCTGGGGAATGGAAAAGGAGGTGGACTCCAAATCACAAGATCTGGGGAATTTGATTTAGATTTCATTGTACTTTTAAATTTCAAGTTTCAATGTGTGAGTTTAGATTTCGATTTGTTCTGAGTTTCAATTTTGATTGAAGTTTAATTTAAAATCAATTTAAGGAAATTTTGAATTTGAAATTTGGATTTGAAATGAGGATTGAAACCTGAGTTTCAACCTCGGGATTGCGAAGAGAACTGGAATTTAGGTACCAGCCTCGGAGTGAGAATCAGAGTTTAAGTATCGACGAAAAAGGATGAGAATCAGAATTTAGGTACAGATCTCGAGAGAGTGAGATTTGAAATTTAAGTATCAATCCTGAAAGAGAATCGAAATTTAGGTATCGATCTCGGAAAGAGAGTCAGAATTCAGGTACCGACCTTGAAATGAGAACCGAAATTTAGGTACCAGTCTCAAAAATTGTGAATCAAAATTTAAGTATCAATTCAAAAGAGAGTCGGAATTTGGTACCGACCTCGAAGGAAGAGAACTGGAATTTGATACCAGTCTCGGAAATTTAGAATTGAAATTTGGTATCAATTCGAAATAGAGTCGGAATTTGGTACCGACCTCGAAGGAAGAGAACTGGAATTTGCTACCAGTCTCGGAAATTTAGAATTGAAATTTGGTATCAATTCGAAAGAGAGTCAGAATTTGGTACTGACCTCAAAGGAAGAGAACTAGAATTTTCTACCAGTCTCAGAAATTTAGAATTGAAATTTGGTATCAATTTGAAAGAGAGTCGGAATTTGGTACCGACCTCGAAGGAAGAGGACTGGAATTTGGTACCAGTCTCGGAAATTTAGAATTGAAATTTGGTTTCAATTCAAAAGAGAGTCAGAATTTGGTACCGACCTTGAAAGGAAGAGAACTGGAATTTGGTACCAGTCTCGGAAATTTATCTGTATGAAGAGGGACCCAGCCTTATGCCATCGTAACCAAATCGAACAAAGTTCGTGGCTACGTGTCAACAGAACTAGTCGATCCTCTAAAACACAGAGGAAAGAGAACTGAAAGTAACTGGTAAGCGTACCAAGCTGAAAAGACTTGACTTAACGACAAGTCGAAGAGAATATTCAAATTTCAAAAGAGTTTCCAACAGATTTCAATGGAGGAAAGAACTGAAAGGTTCGAATCAGAGGTTTGAGATCGAAATTCAATTCGGAGTTTAGATTTGTTTTGTTTGTCCTTTAACGATCCCATTTTATTTTTGTTGTTGTTTATTTAGTGTTCATGTGAATTTGAATTTCATTTTAATATTTAGATTTTTAGGAAAAGTTCTCATTTATTTTCTTTTCTTTTTCGTTCTTCGTTCAAAGTTCATTTAACTCTAATGGCGTTTCCCGATCAATTTGCACAAAAAGAGGTGAAGGCAAAATATGACGTAGTCGTTTTCATTCCAACTTGCTTGAAAATACATCATACAACTTGATCTAATCATGATGACATTTTCCTCGGGAATTTAATGTCTCATACAATCCATGTAAATCCAGAACGGATTGTGTAAGATTCTTGTTGATCCATCCAAAAGCGTCTGTAAAAAAAATCCATGTCTGAATAGTAAGAGACATGGGCAATAACATCACCTTCCAAGCCACCCTTGGCAGGAATGTTGCATGGATGTGTATTGGAGGTGTGCTATTTCCCATGTAACTCACAGCTCGTAGGGCCGAAGACTCTCCAATTATGGATCTGGCTGAAAGTAGTAAAGCATTTTTCTATCGTCCATTCTTCTAAAAGTAACTGAGATTCGCTCCACAGGCACTCTTGGAATGCAATGCTTCGCAACGTCTGCTCCGTTTCCTTTTAACACCAGGACGGAACCTACCGGTAGTGGTATCTTCACCGGCCCTCGGAACTCACCGGGACCTGCAATCCGGAGGTCAGATCCGAACATGATGTTGCACTGGTTGACAAATGACACTATGCAGAAGGGTCTAACAAAGTCATGATGGTCTATATGTGGAGGTATGCAGTCGCTTCCTTGTAGATGTTAATAATGCAACTTGTTGGGTATGTAATCCGTAGTGCAATACCCTCCATGTTATCATCCTTTTCACCATTCTCTTAATGATTCTTGGCATCGGATCCACCTCCACCGCGACGGAGTATCCCCGGTGGATTTCCTTTTCGTCTATGGCAAAATTGTAGCAACATCCGCATTGGATTGTAACTCTTCCTTTTCCTGGCATCCATCTTCGGGGTTCTGAATAGGTCTTTTCTCTCAGGTGGCCAGCTTGGCCCATTTTCTGTAATTCAAGGATGCAGTCTACAATTTGTCGTTGCTCGTAATCTGAGAATACATCTGTATACAGCTCGAGGCCATCTAAAATGTTTACCCTCTTGTCCCCAATTCTTTCAAAGTATTCAAAGGTTTTATTCTCAACTAGTTGCATTTTCTCTAGCTCGTATTCCGAGATTATCTGAAGTCCTCTGTGTCTAGTAACATACTGCGCCAGCACGTTCTTCTGCATGTCTCGGCTCCTCGGGGATAGTCTCTGTAGGGACATCCTCCGGGGTTACTTTCGCAACAAGACTCTTCGGATTCGGTACATCTGCTCGGCGTCGAGGTACTGACTCTATTTCTGCTTTTCTTGGTATTTCTTTTATCTGTTCCAACTTTCTTGGAGTTGACTTTCTTCTTTCTGGTTCCTGCCGAACCGGTCTCCTTGGAGCACTTGCATTAACGGTATCCATTGTCTGTTTGTGTTGATCTTCTGCTAACTTGGTCAACATTTTGCGAATGCGGTGATTCTTATTTCTTCGCTGGGTAGCAGTGAGAGTAGCTCTCCTTACCCCTTAAAATTTTGTGGGCGCGGCGCTGACAAGCCTACCTTCTGTTGTGGCAACCACAGACTTAACTTTTTAACCTTCTCCGGTTGCATGAGCGGCGTTTGCTTTTCTTTTCTTGATGCTGGATTGGTGGCTCGGGCCACCCATTTTCATCACTGTCTGGCTGTGAAGTTCTTCTCGATCAACTGGGATCCAATCATTTTCTTCGTATTGTAAGCCGGCTGGTGTGAAGTCTGAGTCAATCTCTATCACTGCTCCATCCCTCACCCTCTTTTCATCAAGTGCTAGACTCACGCCATTTCTAAAGTTTAGAACCAACCGCTCGTTCGACATTTCCCTTTGAAAAAAAATAAGGAAAGGATCAGGGGCTGTACTAAGAACAAGAACAATAAGAAAAACACTTAAAAATTCTTATTCACTTCTTTTAAATTTAAAGAAAGTAGGAAGAGATGAGAAAATATCGGGAATGAATGGATTTAAAAGGAAAGATTGATATTTTATTATTACGATCTCCCATGTTTTCTTTTTAACATTTTCGTTGATGAGATTTTTTTTATCATCCATTTTATTTTGTTTTGGGTTCGGACCCAGTCACAAAGTGATTACTTCACCCGTGTTTCTAGGGATAAGATTTTACTTTAGAGGCCACCCTTCGAAACATCAGGTTGCGTAATACTTCTTTAAATACCGTCCATTGATTGAAAGCATAGGTCGTTCTCCACGGCAATTCACCAGTTGGTAGGAACCTCCAGAGTAGACTGTCTCGATCACAAATGGTCCCTCCCATGTTGGTTCAAATTTACCACCTATCTTGCGATGTGCAAGGATAGGTCTCTTGAGAACAAGAACTAAGTCACCGACTTTGAAAGTTCTTGGGCGAACCAGCTTATCATGGACCTGGATCATCTTGGCTTGATACAGTTTCAAATTCTGCTGCGCGGAAAGTCTTTTCCCTTCCAAGCTTTCCAATCCTTCCAGTCGTAGTCTGGCATTTTCTTCTGTAGTGATCTTTTCTACAACTGCAATTCAGAGTGACGGAAGCTGAACTTCCAGGGGCAAGACGGCCTCGGACCCGTACATTAAAGCATAAGGCGTAGACTGAGTAGGAGTCCTAAATGTCGTCCTGTAGGCCCATAAGGCTTCAAACAACTTCTCGTGCCAGTTTCTCTTGTTGTCGTCCAAAGTATTCTTTAAAATTTCAATGAGAGTTTTATTAAAAGCCTCGGCCAAGCCGTTTGCTCTTGGGTAGTAGATCGTTGAGTATCGCCAATCGATCCCGTGTCTTCTGACAAAATTGTTGATCTTTGTACTTTTGAATGCAGATCCATTATCTGAAATGATCCTGCGCGGTACCCCAAAACGGTAGACGACTTGGTTCTTGAAAACCGTAGCACGTGGTGTGCCTTCACTTCTCTCGAGTGGTATAGCTTCCGCCCATTTAGAAAAGTAGTCCGTAGCCGCAAGAATGAAGCGAAGTCCTCTTGAAGAAGGCGGTTCTATCGGACCCACTATATCTGTGCCCCAACACTCAAATGGCCACGACGCGATTGTCGGATGTAGCACATTTGGAGGTTGGTGTAGAACCACTCCGTGCACTTGGCACTGGTGACAGCTTTTGGCAACTTTCATACAGTCGGTCATCATTGAGGGCCAGTAGTACCCTAGTCTTTTAATCTTCATTTTCATTTTCAGACCCGACTGATGAGCGTCACAAAGTCCTGAATGCACTTCTTTGACAATTTCACGAGCCTCGGCCCCTCTCAGGCATCTTAGCCACATCTGGTCAAAAGATCTTCTGCATAATTTATTGTTTATTAATGCGTAAGACAGAGTTCTTTTCTTGATTTGATGGGCTAATGACTTATTGTCCGGTAAGTTTCCTGTCTGCAAGTAGTCTATTAATGGCTGCCGCCAATCTTCTGTATTTTTTGTCACTGCTGCAATTGTTTCTTCTGCTTTTTCTGATTTGTGTATTGTATCCATGTCGAGTTGTGATAGGACTTGTCGTCCCTGAACTGACATTTCAACTGATTCATCCTGTAAGCAGGAAAATTCTTTTGCAAGACGGGCTAACGCATCTGTGAGAGCATTTTCTCTTCTGGGAATCTTGTAGATTGTTACGTTTGGAATTTGTTCCAACAATTTCATGGCATACTGAAAGTACTACTCGAGCCTTGGCTTTAAAATTCTGTACTGTCCGGCGACCTGTTGAATGATCAACAGAGAATCTCCGTAGATGTTGATGTCCGTTATTCTCATCTGAATGGTTAATTCATGTCCGATTATGAGGGCTTCGTATTCTGCCTCGTTGTTTGTACACGGTTTCGTTAAGTGGTAGGAGTATCTTAACATCCCCCGCTCCGGTGTTATAAAGATTAGTCCGATTCCTGCCTTACCGGGCACTATCATTTGCAATTCTTTGTTCTTCCGTGCTAAGGATGCACCGTCGAAGTATAGTTCCCAACGTCGGTCATCAGGATCTTCTAGGCTCATTATCTGCTCGTCAGGTAAATCGTCATCGAGAGGCGAATCCGCCGGCAAAGGGTGTGCTGCGAGGAAGTCTGCTAGGACTTGTCCCTTTACGGCGCGAAGAGGAACGAAAGTTATGTCGAATTGCAATAGTATAATCGACCACCTGGCAAGTCTGCCAGAAAGCGTCGGTCGGGTCATCAAGTATTGCAACGGATTAACTCTCGAAATAAGGTTGACCTTATTAGAAAGCATGTAATGCCTGAGCTTTTGAGCGGTGAAGATCAGGGCCAAACAATGCTTCTCAATCGGAGGATACTTTACTTCCGTTGGGATTAGACGAGCTTTTTCTTTTCCCTCGTCATTGACCTGGGCTAGCAGGGCTCCGAGAGAATCGTCTAAAGCCGCGGTATAAAGTATCAACGGTCTACCTGAGACTGGGGCTGCTAAGACAGGAGGTGTCATTAAATATTGCTTAACGTCCTTGAAAACCCGCTGGCATTTCTCATCCCAAACGAATTTGACGTCCTTTTTAACCAATACCGAGAAGGGCTGACACCTACCTGACAAGTTCGAGATAAAGCGTCAAAGATATGCCAACTTCTCTTGAAAGGATCGTAGTTGTTTCAAAGTTTTGGGATGAGGCATTTCTAAAATAGCTTTAATCTTCTCCGGATCGATTTCAATCTCGCGACGTCGGACAACAAATCCTAAGAATTTCCCGGAGGTTAAGCCGAAGGCGCATTTTAAGGGATTCATCTTAAGGTTAAATTGTCTTAGTCGCTCGAAAACAATTCTCAAATCATACAAGTGATCTTCCTTCAGTTTACTTTTGATGACTACATCATCCACGTAGCACTCGACTTAGTTGTGAATGAGATCATCAAAAATCTTCATCATCGCTCTTTGGTGTGTTGCTCCTGCGTTCTTTAGTCCGAATGGCATCACTGTGTAGCAGTATACCCCGATCGGCATTCTGAAGGCTGTAATCTTTTCATCTTCTGGTGCCATCTTTATCTGGTTGTATCCTGAAGATCCATCCATGAATGAGAAGACTTCATGTATTGAAGCAATGTCGATCATCAATTCTGGAATTGGTAGAGGGAATTCATCCTTTGGACATGCTTTGTTTAAATCTCTGAAGTCTACGCAAATTCTGATCTGACCATTCTTCTTTCTGACTGGTACCACTTTGGCTAACCAAATTGGATATTATTCTTCACGGACAAATTTAGCGTCTATTAGCTTCTTAACTTCAGCTATAACTTGTTGTTCAATCTCTAGACGCATTCTTCTTGGAGCTTGTCTAACTGGAACAGCAGTGGGATCCACTCCTAATTTGTGAACCGCAACCTCTAGAGCTAATCCTGGCATTTCATCATAACTCCAAGCAAAACAGTCCTTGAATTCCATCAATAGCTTGATTATGTTTTCAGAGTCTTCTTTATCGAGTAAGGAGCTAACAAAGGTCGGCCTAGGCTCTTCGCTAGTACCAAAGTTAACTTCCATTAACTCGTCTATTGTAGATTTAATTTCTTCTTCGAATTCTGGCGGAGCATCTCCGATTTGCAGATCTTCAAGATCTTCTGAGGCTTCCAAGCAGTCTTTATTAGGCTCGCAAGTGACGACCAAGCAAAATCCCGTATCGTCAACAGACACTACCGTGCCGAATTCAAGACCATGTTTTGAATTGGGAGGCCGACTGGCATTATTCCATAATTTTTCAAAATGTTGTGATTGACCTTTTGTCCATTGTCGAGGTAAGACCCCACGTTGAATTAAATTTTGAACACAGGGAGAGTACCAGTCAAAAGCCAGTTCCATTAATTCGGAAGAGGTAACATCTTCAAATTGTACATCTTTTTCAGTATTGGACGAAGAAGCACCACGGTAGAACTTGATTGGCTTAGCACTACCATCATGCACTTCCTTGACCACCATACCCTCGATCTTATTAGAATGGATCGGGGTCAGGGTCATAGTATGTACATAATGGTTAATTTTCTCGTACATTGATTTGTATTCTTCATTCTTTTCATCTTCGAGAGAAATCTTGAATTGTGGTTCCTTCGACTTATTGTCGTCGCTTCTTTCTCAATTTCTTCTTCTTCATCGGAACTGTTCTCCCAATCAACATCGATGACTGGTTTCTTCTGTCCAACTGTTCCAACGTTTCTTCCACATCCTCGTCCCTAGCCTCGACCTCGGGTGCGAGTTCTGGAGAAATCTTCACCATCTTGTCGTAAGGGAGTGGTGAGTAACTGTTGGACTAGAACTTCAGGTTCTTCATCGTCTCGAATTTCTTTTGCTTCATTTGGTATGACATTTCTGGAAAAGATTGTTTTCTTCGGAGGCGTGTAGTAGGCTGCATCTTCATGAATTCCAATTTCATGCACGGAGAATGGTTGCAAATCACCTTTGATGCACTGTTACCCTCCTTCGTAATACTTTATGCACTGGTGCAGAGACGACGGTACCATCCGGTTTTCATGGATCCATGGCCGACCTAGTAGAGCGTTGAACGATGTCTCAGAATCAATTATGTGGAATTTTGCGGTTGTCTTTGCTAAATCACCGGTCTTCATTAGTAGTGTTATTGATCCAAGAGCTATTTCTCCTTTTTGATTGAAGCCTCTTAATAACATCTTGTACTGCCTTCAAGCTCGCGAGCATCAATTTCCAAATATGCTAGCGTCCGAAGATTCATTATGTTGATTGATGCTCCCGGATCAACCAACACTCAGGAGAGCGTAAAATTTCCAATAGTGATTGAAATGTATAACGGTCGGTTGTGATCAGCTGTTCCCAGTAATAGATCATTGTCCGTGAAGATAACACCTTGCTGTTCTTTTAACGAGCAAACCTCGTCGAAGGAATCACCGACCATTTGAGCTAAACAAAACTCTGGATTAAGTAGAGCCTTGATCAGAGCTTCTCTCATCTCCTTTGACAGGATCAGAGTGTCGTATATGCTTAGTTTGGCTGGTAGCTTCCTAAGATGGGCTAGCACATTGTAGTCCACTTTATTACCATGTTCCTCGGTTTCTTCCCGAATGGGCAGTTCCTCTGCTGGGGTTGACTTTTCCTGAGCAACCACCTGCTTTCCTTTATCCTTTGGACCCATTCTCGGAGGTAGAACTTTTCCTCTTCTTAAATTAACTTCAGTTATTTCTTCTGAATTTGGTGTTGAATCTACCGGTGTATCCTCTTGAATTGGAATGTCTGGCTCTTATGGCGTTGCTTCGGAATCTGATAGTTCTAATTCTATCGTGATAGGAGCTCCTCGGAATTCACAAATAGACTCGTTGCTTGTCGAGCTTTCGTAGCCTCCTTTGTGAACATCTTCTTTGTCGGGGTCATCGAGGTTGTGTATGATTTGAGAATTGTTATTTATATCGGAATTGAGATCTGAATTAGGTTGGTTTTCGTTAGTTACGTAATCGTTAGAAACAGTCAAAACGTAGCCAATGCTAAAACTCTTATCATTATCAGATCCCGCCGGGGCGAGCAAATAATCATAAGAGTCAGAGGTTCGAGGAATTTCTCCCCCGAATCGGAAACAACCATCCTAGGATAAGCAGCCCCTAGTCTACCCTTCAGAGCCTCAGTTTTCTTCTCTTCTACGATCTTCTTTTCCTTCTGGGGCGGTTCTTCAATCGCAAGTGATAGTACCGGCTCGGCGGGTTTCAAACTTTGAGTTGAAGCACGCACCGAAGCGGTTTGGATGTGATCCAAAATTTTCTTTGAAGACTTTATCCAGACGGTACTCCATCCATCATCGACCGTGTAAGGGTCTATCAGAACAATAGGATTCGTCGAGATAACATTGACGGAACCTCCTTTTTGGGGTTCCTTCATGTATTCCTTCGGGATCGTTATGTTCCCTTTTCGGAGATTGTCATCAAGCCAACTCTTGAAAGTGATGCAATCCTCTATCTTGTGTCCGAGCATCCGGTGGTAAGGGCAATAGTTTGGATGATCTTTCTTGTTGACTTCTTCCGGCCTCTTGGGCTCTGGCAGCTGAAAATCCGGTGTCTTCATTAAGCTACGGAACATCTTCGCTATTGCTTCAGTTTTGAAAGGATATTCTCTATTTAGAAGTTCTCTTAAGGTACGCGATGAACGAGGCAGTTGTTCATAATGTTGAGGCGACTGATAGCTAGGTAGAGGCTGTTGATAGCCCTGCTGAGGTTGTTGGTAAGTATGTTGTGGTGATTGATAGCTAGGCTGTGGTCGTTCTGGCGGTATCTGCATTGGCTGCTTGCCCTTGTCTACTGCCGCGACGATTCCAGATTTCTTTTTGAATGTTTTTACGGGCTTCTTCTTATCGGTCTTGTCCACGAAACTTAACTGCTTTGCCTCTTCTTGTAAGCTCCCGGCCTTGCTAAGCAGCTTCTCGAAAGTCTTGATTGTAAATCCTTTAAGGAGAAGTGCTATCCGACCGCATGTTGTTCTTGAAGTTGTGGTTCACACTTCATGCTTAAATTCCTCCATCGAAGTATGTAATCCACTAAAGTCTCGTTCGGTTTCTGGTGCTCCACCACTAGATCACAGATGGTAATGTGGTGCCGAGCCCCGGCAAACCGCTTAACGAAGAGATTCTCTAGTTCTGAAAAGGTCTTTATCGAACCGTTCGACAACTCGCGTACCGCTCAAAGGCAATCCCCGATAAACCGCTGACCAACTGTCGGAAGAGTAAAGCGTCACTCCCACCGGCATTGCAACAGCTAGCACGAAAATGTGCAATGTGCTGCCGAGGGTTTCCGGTACCATCAAAAGTCTTGAACAGAGGTGGTACGAAGCCTTTTGGGTATTGGATCGCATCGAACTCTTCGGGGTAAGGTCTACCCGTCTGAATAGATGCTCCACTCTTAGATTGTGCTAAGGCCTCTTGCACCTGCTGTTCTACCATATTTTTAATGTCCTTTTCTGGAATCATGCTTTGTGCAGAATCCTTCTTTGGTGGCTCGTCTCCATTGACGGATGTGATCTCTTTTCCTCCATCTGCAATATGGATAATTTCTTGGAGTGTCTCTTTCTGAGGCTGAACCTGACTCTGGAGAGTGGCTAAAGCAGCAGCCATCTCTTCCATCCTCTTTACCATCTGGGAAATTGTATCATCCTTCTCTTGAAGTCGTGCTCTCATCACTTCCGGTTCATCTCTTTCTGCAGCTGCTAGAGCACCTTGTGAAGCTGATGATGCTCGCGCCTCAACCATGTTGATTTCAGCATACTCGTCGTTCATAAATTCTGATGAATCAACTTCATCTTCTAGTTTTTCTTCTCTTCCTTTTGCTAACCGTCGGATGTCGGTCCTTAACTTGTCCATGGCATCTTCTAGTGTCCTTTTCGCATCGTCTCGCGAGCTTGTCACGTGACGGTTGTTGAACTTCCTTTCCGAGAGTCCCCTTTATTGCGGTAACACTTTCTTCGATTCAAGTCTCCCGATGAGACTTTTCTTCTCGGGACATTGTTTTGGTCTTAGCTCGCCGGTAGTAGGTCGCCATACCATCCTTCTTGCGGCCCGGAAGCCTAGGAACGGATGGTACGTTGGCTATATGCTTGGAAGGTGGTATCCTCCCTAATTTGCGGACCCGATACAACAACGAGGTAACCGGCTTTTATCTTCTTCTTTGTTTCTCGTGGCGACAACAGCTCTATTCGCGGTCCGAGGCGGGATTTAGCTGTCACCCGTCCCATCCTTCTTAAGATTTCTGACACAGGGCATCTTTCTTTCTTTGCCAATCTTTCTATCACAGCCTGCAGTCGAGTATATGGCGTAGTCTTATCCCTTTTCCTTTTGTAATTGCTATAGTACGCAGGTCGGGGTAATGCAGCGGCGATCCTTCAGACATCCTCTTCATCTGATGCGGTAGAGAGAGGGTGAAACCTGCTCCCTTCCAACAGAGGTATATACTCAGGCAGTTCAGGGATCTCTTCCAGGAAAGCAATTTCAGCGACTTTGGCCTTCTCAACCCGGGCTATCTTTCTGCTTCTATTCCTTCTTTGAGTTCGAGTTAGGGGGCAACTCTCGAACCGGACCCAATTTCGAAAATAGACGGTATCGCAACAAAATCTGTACCCTCCACGGTGACAGGCTCATCACAGACTTGGATTTCCTTCCCCTTTAGTTTGGCATAAATCGGGGTAGGTGCAGAGATGACTAGACCGGTGGGGGTAGAGACAACAGTCCTCCAATGAACAGTAGTACTCCTTTCAGCTGAAACCCTTTGCAGGGGAGGGAATTCTTGAGTCGATTTCAGGTTGAACTCAATCAGGGGCTATTTATTTATTTATAACTTATTTAAATATTAAATATTTTTCTAATTAATTTATATTTACAAATAATACATTATACTTAAAATATTTAAAATAAAAAAATAACATAAAATAAATTTTTATATAAATATATATATATATATATATAAGTATATATTCACATATACCTATTTATATATTTTTATTTATAATTTATTTAATTATTAAATATTTTATAATTAAATTATATTTATAAGTAATATACTATACTTAAAATATTTAAAATAAAAAAATAATATTATATAAATATATATATATATATATATATATATATATATATATATATATATATATATATATATATATATATATATAT
>JAKZJZ010000024.1:77500-85000 GCA_022702705.1 Papilionanthe hookeriana x Papilionanthe teres
CTATAACTAAACAAAGCAACACAATACCGCACCTATAACGGTTCCTCCTTCCAAAGAACAACTCGACGCGATGCAAAAAAGAAAAAAACACACAACAACCAGTAAACCCTAACCAAACATAGCAAAAACAGAGCATAAATAACACATATTAGGCCAAAGGAAACATAACAGAATAGCCCAGAAAACTTCGTTGCCGCAAGGTAGACGAACTTGTTAGCAAAATGAACGAAGACGATGGGGCCATAGCAATGTACTGTAAATACGATGCGCGGAAAAGAAGTCGCGTAGAGCGGACCTGAAAAGAAAACAGACAAAATAGCCACCAGTGACAGCTCAGGGCACCAAATCGCAACAAAATTAAGTCAGAACAAATATATGTAAGTGCAGAATCATTCTAGAAGTGTTTGAATTAATTGAAATATAAGCTCTTAATGAAAACAAGAAAAATAAGCAAGGCTCATTCAACCCAACAATATAACCTCCCAGAAGGTGAACTAGTCAACATGACCCCAAGCAAAACAAAGTTTCCAAAGACAGTTCCAGGAAAAAGAAGTTAAAAGCTAAAAATACATGTGTGCGTGTGTCTATATATATAAAAAAGGGAAGCTGGAAGTGTGAAAATACCACCTGGAACCTTCCTCCAGCAATAATTACCTGCATCATATAACTTGAATCTCAAATACATAGGTATATATATAAATATAGAACTATATATATATATATATATATATATATATATATATATATATATATATATATATATATATATATATATAATTATAGAAATATGTAAAAGTATATAAGCAAGCAAACCGGTAAAAGACAGATAGCAGAAAACGGAACAACTGAGCATGAAGGAACAGAAACCAGTATATATATATATATATATATATATATATATATATATATATATATATATATATATAATTCTAAGAATAAATAATTATGTATATATGTGTACGTAACAAATTATGTATATATGTGTGCGTAACAAAGCTTTATACAGAGAGATGTATAGATATAAAAACAGAAATATATATATATATATATATATATATATATATATATATATATATATATATATATATATATATATATATATATATATATATATATGTAAATAAAAGAGAATCCAACGAAACAGATGGCAAGCACATGAAGTCTAAGTGCTGGGGCGAATGAAAGGGGCATCGATATTATCCCCGTTAATTAAAATTTTTTAGGCAAGGGGCGGGAGCTTACCAGCCACAATTTGGTTACTCGACGAACCAAGCCTAGCAAGCCAGTTAGCAGATCTATTACCTTCCCGATAAATAAACCGGTGGGCAATGTGGAAGTGAGCAGTAATATATATATTTATAAATATATATATATTTTTTATATATATATAAATTTATTTAAAATTATTTTTTAATTTTAAATATTTTAAGTATAGTATATTATTTATAAATATAATTTAATTATAAAAATATTTAATTGTTAAATAAATTATATATATATATATATATATATATATATATATATATATATATATATATATATATATAATTAATTTTTTATTTTAAATGTTTTAAGTATAGTTTATTATTTATAAATATAATTTAATTATAAAAATATTTAATAGTTAAGTAAATTATAAATAAAAATATATATAGGTATATATAAATATATAAATTTATATATATATATATATATATATATATATATATAAATTTATATAATATTATTTTTTTATTTTAAATTTAATAAGTTTAGTTTATTATTTATAAATATAATTTAATTATAAAAATATTTAATAGTTAAATAAATTATAAATAAATAAATAAATATATGTATATATAAATATAAATATATATATATATATATATATATATATATATATATATATATATATATATATACATATATATGTATATATAAATTTTAATAATATTATTTTTTAATTTAAATATTTTAAGTATAGTATATTATTTTTAAATATAATTTAATTATTAAAATATTTAATAGTTAAAAGAATTATAAATAACTATACGTGTGTGTGTGTATATATATATATATATATATATATATATATATATATATATATGTATATATGTATATATATATATATATATATATATATATATATATTAAAGAAAGAGGCAATGGAGGCCCCTACATGTTGAGAAGCAACGAAATACAAAATTGGTAGAAGGGCTTGCGGAACTAACAAGAAAATCTAATGGCGGCCCCTACCAAGACAAAACCTCCAGGAGATGATCCCACATGAGTGAAACAAGGTCATAACAAAGTACAGGTGACAATCTGCACAAAAGGAGGAGCTGAGACAAGACCAGGCAGTAAGGTAAAGTTAGTTGTTCAGCCTGAGATGAGGGATATTCAGCAGATCTCCAGCAATTAGTTGTCCGAGAAATGGAGATGGAGTGGTGGAAAGAGCGAGGTTGGAGGTGAGAACTCCCATATTAGCAATCCAATCAGTTGGCTTGTTCCCTTCCCTAAAAATGAGCTGAAGCCGAACATGCACCTTAGTAGTGAGAAGTTTGATCTTATGAGCCCGGAAATTAGTTGTCCGAGTTGATGGCTTCACTTGTTATGTGTAGTGTTTGTTGATACAAGTGTTACCGGATCCATAGAATCACATTCCACGATGAGAGGAGACCGGTTAAGGTGGGCGACCAACCTTAATGCCCGATAGGCGGCTTGAAGTTACGCATCCCGAGGCATCACGAGCCAATAATAGGGGCCATAAAATAGAGTAAACATTTACCCTTGTGATTTCTGAATATGCCCCCGATGCCACCCAGTGCAAGTTTATAGCAGCCATCGGTGTTCACCTTTATCCAGGTTTTGGGTTGGGGGAAACCAAAAACTTTAGTAATTACGGGGGAGTGGTTACGGGAGAGAAGTTTTGGGAGCAAATGTTGGGGAAGTTTTTAAATTTGATTAGCTTAAGCACATAAGAGAGACAATGACTAGTAACGGTTTTAACATCTTGAGGGGTGTTATCGAAAGTAGCCTTGTTTCTAGCCATCCAAATGAACCATGCAATGAGTAGTGGAATAGCGAGTATTCCCGGCTTTACGCCGATCGTGCCGGCAAGTAACCGGATGATTCCAATGTAAGCGTAGAGTATTTAAATTGGTGTGCTTGGAGGAGCCGAGTCCAAGCTCTGTGGGAGAAATTACAAGCATAGAAAAGGTGGTTGATTGATTCTTCCTCCATATGACATAATCTGCGGCGGGAAGGGCCTCTCGATCCCTTGAGTTTGAGGATATCATCGGTGGGAAGGATGTTCCACGAACAGTCTCCAACGAGAAAAATGCCATAGAAGGGGATAAGAACTTATTCAACGAGATCTCTCCCCGGGGTACACTCTCCCGAGTGTACAAGTTTATCATAAATCTCCTTGGAGAAACTTTGATTTTTGTTAGTTTTGTAAATAGTGTCAGGCTTGGACATGTCAAATGGTATGGTATTAACCTTGTTAGCTGAGGAATCAGTGAGGATGGAGTGGAGGAATGGAATAGACCAGTGGTTCTCCTCCAGGCAATCGACAACCAAGAGGTTTATGTCCCTAGCAGGTGTGTGTGGTTGGAGCCAGTCATGAGGACACCACTGGTCCAACCAAAAATTGATCTTGCCTTTGCCAAGCTGCCATAAATACAGGTTTTCAGCTTCCTGCTTAATTTTCATCATGACTTTCCAGATTCTAGAGTCACCCAGTCTAGCAGAGTCCAATGAGGGGTGAATGTGTTTGCAGTATTTACCATTAAGATATAAAGCCCAGAGAGAGGTTTGAGCCCCGAAATTAATCCAAAGTTTGCAATGGTTAATTTTGAGTAGGTGACTTAAGCACTTGAAGCCTAGTCCACCAGCCCAAAGAGGTTTACCCAGTTTCCTCCAAGCGACCCGATGAATCCGTTTGCCTTTACCGACCGATAAAAAGTGGTTGAAAGATCTGTTTCAAGCTAGGTTTGAGTACTCTTTTTCATAGTAATCATTTGCATGAGGTAATTTGGAAAAGTAGTTAGGATGCTTTTGAGTAAGGTAATCCTCCCTCCAGTAGATAGGTATAGGTGTGTCCAGTTAGATAAATAGTTACAAATCCTTTGTTGAACCTCATCAAAATGGTTTTGCTTGCTTCTGCCAGTGCTTAGATGGACCCCAAGGTACTTGATAGGAAGGTTGGTGCTAGTGAAACCTGTGTGATTTAGAATCCAGTGCTTAGCCTCCTGGGACACCCTTTTGGAGAAAAGGATCTGACATTTAGCTCTGTTAAACTTGAGCCCAGATTGATTTTGAAACATTTGAATGCAATTATGGATATATTTAACAGCCTTCTTGGATGCATTGGAGAAAATCATGAGGTCATCTGCATAAATCAGGTGAGAAATTGTGATATTTGAGCTATGGTGAAAGTTTACCAGGGGGTGATGCTTGTATAATTGATTGATCATGGAAGAGAAATAATCCATTGCAATAATAAAGAGAGTTGGGGAGAGGGGTCCCCTTGCTTCAGTCCCCTGGTAGCAGTGAAGGGTCCCCAAACCGATCCATTAACCAGAATGGAATGGGAGTTGTTGTGAAGCCATCTATGAATCAGGTTGCAAAAACTGGGGTTGAAGCCTTTAGCTGCTAACACATCCAAAATGAAATCCCAATTGATTGTGTCATAAGCCTTTTGGATATCAAGCTTGTAGATTAAGTTTCCCCCCCTGCATTTTTTGTTGATGTCCAATAATAACTCATGAGCTAACAGAACATTATCAGAAATAGATCTACCTTTAATGAAGGCAGTCTGATTTAGGTTGATGATCTTATTTAGGTGAGGTTGAATCCTTAGGACCAGGATTTTGCTGATCACTTTGCTTATCACAGAAGTCAGGTTTATGGGCCTGAATCTGTTCCCGGGTATTCAATTCATTGTGTTTAGGAATCAGCACAATGGTTGAAGAATTAAAATGATAGATCATATCTTTGCTGAGGAAGAAGACTTGGTAATAGCATTGGCAATTTCAGATTTGATAATGGGCCGAAGCTTTCTTGTAGAAATCGCGGTAAAACCATCCGGCCACTGTTGATTTGCTCCTGTCGATGCTCTTAATAGCCTCCCGGATCTCGGCCTCGGTAGGGGCTCGGCTAAGGGCGAGTGCATTAATATACTGGTAGTGTTCAGCAAGAATGTTGGTGGAGATGTTATCTCTGTCAGGGTTATTAAAAGAAAGAAGTTGCTGAAAATGTCTGAGAGCACTTCTGCCAATAGCCATTGTGTCAGTTAGCCAATTTCCCTCATCATCCTTAATTCTATGGATGATGTTACAACTTCTTTTATATTTGATATAAGCATGGAAGTATTTTGTATTTACGTCTCCCTACGAGAAATGTTTCTTTGAAGCTTTTTGTTCCGAGTACATATCTTGTATGTCGATAGCATTGGACGGATGAGCACGAGCTGACCACTAAAAGTTCGGAATACGCACCCCTTAAGACTTGCTTGTTCCAGTCTAATCACCTCCTTTTCAGCATCCATCACAGTGGAAAAAACATCACCAAATTCGGTCCATCCCCAGTGCTTGAGAGCCTTGCTTGGTCTTCGGATGTAATAGCCCCAGATTAGTCCGAGGATCGGGATGAGCTTCCCCTTGCCATTGTTGGTAAATCGGATTAAGAAACTTGGGGTGGGTGGACCAAAAGTTTTGGTATACGAATGGGGGCTAGAGAATCCGTGAGGGCAGCAGAGATGGTGAGTAAAAGTGGTCTATGATCAGAACAAAGAAATGGGAGATGGGTAATGGAAGTGAGGAGGAAGTTGGAGTGCGAAGATTCATTAACCAGGAACCTATCTAACCTTTCCCAGATTTGGCCTCTCTTCCAGGTAAAAGGATGGCCCTTATAGCCTAGATCAAAGAGGCCAGAGAGGTGAATGTTTTCCTTAAAAGAGTTTAGTCGGCTAAGAATGGGTGGCCTTCCCCTGATTTTTCAGTTTGGGGTGGTAATAGAGTTAAAATCACCCCCACCAACCAAGGGTGATCAATAGAGCTGCTGAAGGTGATGAGGTGGTTCCACAAGTCAATTTTGTCTTGTTTCTTACAACCAGCATAGATGAAAGTGGCACATATTTTGTGATTTGCAAATTGGAGGGATAGATGGAGAAATTGGTAGTTGTCCATGAGTACTGACCAAGTAACCTCAGATCTGCAAAGAAGCCAGATCTTATTATTTGTATTGGAGTGTAAAGTGAAGCTTGGGAATTTTTTTAAAATTTTTGATGGGTTTTGATGAACCATGGGTTCCAAAAGAACAATACACCAAGGGATGTATTTTTTGTTTAGGTTAATAAGTCTTTTGAGGGATTGGGGCAGGCTACCCCCTAATGTTCCAACAAAGGAGGTTTATCATGAGAATTAGGGGAGGGGGAGGGGAAGAAGATCCGTGAGAACTAGATCTAGTTCTTCCCCTAGTAAGAGGGGGTAGGGGAAAAATCCCTGAAGGTTGAGGTTGAGGGTATTGAGATTTTTTGCAATTCAAATTTATTCTTTTTCTTTTTTTTTTGGGAAAATAAATCTCCCATTCTTCCTCCATAGAATCATTAGTAGCCTTAAGCTTATTGGGGGAGGGGGGGAGGAAGGTGGAGGTAGGATTGAGGGAAGGGGCTATGTGTGGGGTAATTTTAGGTGGGGGGAAGCTGGGGGCAGACGGTATGATTGGGGGATGTGGGGAAGCCCAATGGGGTGGCATTGGGAACAATAGCGAGGGGGTGGGGGATCTGCTGTACCACAGGAAACTCGGTGTGGAAGGGGTAGGAGATCGGTTGTACCCACATTAATCCGGGAGCTAGATTCGGTCTGAGTCCGAGCGGTAGATCTCACGATAGGTGGATGCGGTTTGAAGCATTTATCGGTGGTATGGCCAAACGATTCGCAGGTGTGTGCAATAGTAGGGTCTTTGTTGCATGATGACCTCCTGCCAGGTGTCCCTCTTCGGCGGAACCCACCCGGATTTTGTGAACTTCGGGAAGGGTTATATCCCTCTCGATTTGTATCCTTGCATATTCGAGGTTTAGTCCTATGTAGAGATGTTGGGTCCAATCTTAGGGGGTCCCGATGGCCCTCCCGATACGAAAAGAGTCGCTTGGTTGAAATATACGTAGGGAAGGGCGGGGAGTTTAAACCGAAATAGGGACTATAGGGGGCTCTTCACTAGGATCGAAAATGCGGGGTCCATTTTAGAAGCTTCATTTCCATTCTGCTATGGTGACAACTTGTTTAGCAAATAATTTGGCATAGTCTTCCTTTGAATTCGAGGTTTATAAGAAGGTGTCTCCCATCTAGTAATCCAAGCTTCCAAATGCTTCGTGAAGTTAAGTGATTCAAAGTAGTTTTTGACCAGCTCCATCTTAGGATGGCCTAAAGCAAATTTTCCAATCAAGGTAAGTTTCACTTCATCATTAAGAGATTCTAGCTCTTGGGGGGTGAAGAATACAGCAGGAAAACCATCTTT
>JAKZJZ010000024.1:87500-110000 GCA_022702705.1 Papilionanthe hookeriana x Papilionanthe teres
TATATATATATATATATATATATATATATATATTTATATAATATTACTTTTTTATTTTAAATATTTTAAGTTTAGTATATTACTTATAAATATAATTTAATTATGAAAATATTTAATAATTAAATAAATTATAAATAAAAATATATAAATTGGTATATGTAAATATATACTTATATATATATATATATATATATATATATATTTATATAAAATTTTATTTTATATTATTTTTTTATTTTAAATATTTTAAGTATAATGTATTATTTATAAATATAATTTTATTATAAAAATATTTAATATTTAAATAAATTATAAATAAATATATATATATATATGTATATATAAATATAAATATATATTTATATATACATATATATGTATATAAAAATTTTAATAATATTATTTTTTAATTTAAAAAATAATTAATAATTAAATAAATTATAGATAAAAAATATATAATATTATATAATTTAACACTGCCGTTGCCGGTCCCAAGCCCGGATGTGAAAAGTGGAGGGTTGCGTTAGGTAGTCGACAGCCAGAGTAAAACTTGTCGAAAAAAAATCATGACATGAATCCTTTTGAAGCATAATGTTAAGTTAAGTATTGCCGAGATGAGAATGCTTAGGTGGATGAGTGGCTTTACACATAGAGACAAAATGCCAAATGAATATATCCGTAATAGGGTTGGAGTTGCTCCAGTGACAGATAAAATTAGAGAGAGTCGCCTTAGATGGGTTGGTCACATTAAACGTCGACCACCTGATGATCCAATTAGGAGAGTAGATGTTTTAAATACAACTTATGTTAAGAAAGGCAGAGGCAAACCTAGGAAAACTTGGGCTTATTGCATAAAAAATGATCTTAATTTATTAGAATTAAACGAAAATTTGACACTAAATAGGATTCATGTAGCCGACCCCACTTAGTGGGATTAAGGCTTTGTTGTTGTTGTTGTTGTATTATATATATATATATATATATATATATATATATATATATATATATAATATTATTTTTTTATTTTAAATGTTTTAACTATAGTATATTATTTATAAATATAATTTAATTATAAATATATTTAATTATTAAATAAATTATAAATAAAAAAATATATATAGGTATATATAAATATATATATATATATATATATGTATATATATATATATATATATATATGATATATATATATATATATATATGTATATATATATATATATATATATATATATATATATATATATATATATATATATATATATATATATATATATATATATATATATATATATTTAATATTATTTTATATTTTAAATATTTTATGTATAGTATATTATTTATAAATATAATTTAATTATAAAAATATTTAATAGTTAAATAAATTATAAATAAATAAATATAAATGTGTATATATAAATATACATATTTATATATATATATATATATATATATATATATATATATATATATATATATATATATATATATATATATATATATATATATATATATATACATATATATATATATAAATTTATTTTATATAATTTCTTATTTTAAATATTTTAGGTATAGTATATTATTTAGAAATATTATTTAATTATAAAACTATTTAATAGTTAAATAAATAATAAATATATATATATATAGGTATATATATATATGTAAATATATGGGAGGAGCTGGAAAAGCTGGAGGAGGCGACCTCAAGGGCGACGAAGGATGCTGGGGATTTTAGCCTCTTTCCTGGTGATTTCGCTCCTTTTGCTTTGCTTTTCTTCTGTGTTCTTCTTCTTCCTAGGATTTTCTTTGTTCGAGCCTTGTTTGCTGTGTGCTTCGAGGTTTTTTCTTAGGTTTCTGCCCTTCTTTGCCCAGATCTGCTCTGATTCAGTCGGATCCGGGTATTTGATGGGTTGTTCCTTCTGTTTGTTGCGGTTTATTTAGGGTGCACCGATTTTGAGGTTTCTTGCGATTTTCTCTGATTTCGGGTTTTTGGTGGTTTAGGCTGGTGTTTTTGGTTTGTTTCTTAGTGTTTTTGGCTTTATTTTGGGTTTGATTGTGGTTTTGGCTCTCCGTTTTTCTTGAGGTTTCCTTGCCGTCTTTGGGCGTTTCCCTTGGTGTTGTGGGGTATGGCCTTGTCATATGCAGCGTCCGTCACTGGAGGTTCTACCTCTGGAGGCGGCAGCCGCTCTTGCTATTTCTCACAAGCTTTCCATGATGCTCTTGAGGCGGGAGGGGGCTTCACTTACATTAAGAAGCTTGGAAGGAAGAACGGGAAGCCGGCTTTGTTTCTTACTGAGGCCAAAACTAATTCTCTTGCTTTATCATGTCGTTATTATCTAGTGGGGAAGTTTTCATATGGGAATCCTAAACTTGATTTGATTCGTAAACATTTAGATTCTCTTAAACTTTCTGGTAATTGGAAGGTGGGCCGTTTAGATGGGCGTCACATCCTCATTCAGCTTTCGAATGATGCCGATTACACTAGAATTTTCGCTCTCAAAGTTCTCAAAATTGAAAATCGTTTTATGAAATTGTTAAAGTGGTGTTGACCTCATTTTTGAGGTCTTTCATTTCCTCCTCCTTAGATCCTAGGATCTAGCCTTAAGATTTCCTTATTTTGGACTCTCTTAGAGGATTAGACTGGGACCCACCGTGCTTAGAAATTCAAGCCATCTCCTCGCTCCTCGAAGTTTCATATGGACGGCTCTAAATCCTCGACACTTAGTTGAGTCGATTAAAAGCCGACGTATTGAAACTCCTGTTGAGTTCCTATAAGGATTTGAAAGCCATAGGTGAACCCCACTGTGTGCGACGTTTGACTTTTTGCCGCGAGCAATATGTTTGACTATGGTTCTCGCTTAGGCGAAGACCGGTCATTAATTTGCTCGATAAGTGGCTCCGGTCGGGTCAAAATAAATTCATTTTTGCCACGTTACGCAAATTTGGTTTAAATTGATGCGATCGTCGGCGAACTTGTCCGAACGGCCCGGATGACGAAACGGATTGCTGCCGATGCGTCCGGAACGTCGATTTTAGCCGGGAAGGACATATATTTTGATGAGGTTTCGAATCGGCTCGAATTATGCGTAAATCGACGACTTTAAATAAATAATAATAATAATAAATGTTTGTTTTTTTTTATATAATAAAATATATATTTAAAACTCACGCACACTAATCTCACGCATGATTTTTTTTTCTTTCCCCTTCCCGTGCCCTAGCCGAAGCCTGCGCCTCTCTTCCTCCTCTTGCTTCCTCTCGACCGGATTCGAGAGGCTTCCTTCCGGTTTCGCCGGTCACCTTCTTCCTTACCGACTTTCGTCGCCGGTTGCTCCACCGGCAAGGTTTTCCGCCCAAACGGATACGAGTAACCTTCCTTCTCTTGGATTCGGGGCATTTTCTTTCCCTTTGAGGTGTTTCTCTTCACCTCCCCGATTCTCACCGCTGGCAAGCCCTTCTCCCCTTTTCCGGCTATAAATACCCCTTTGGAAAGATTTTAGGGTGTGGCGATTTTATTCTCAACTCATTTTTTTTTTTCGGCGCCCCCACACGAAAAAAGAGAGCTGAAGACTTAGACGACGCAACTCCTCCTCCTCACTTGGCCTCGTCTTCTTCTTCCTCACCGGCGAGAGTTCTTCGCGGGCCGACCATCTCGCCGCCGTCGAGCCCTCTATTCGCTGCGGGCCACCCCTATTGCCAACCCAAGAGAAAGCCTTAACTTCTCCCATTCTTCTATAAGGTTGATCTTTACCTTGCTCCATTTCTTTTTGTTGATTCAAGAAGATCGATCCTCTTTTCTTCTATATTTGATGAAATATTTAACATTAGGAGGGTTTTTCTTCTATTTGCTAACCTAATCACATCAGGCCCCCTTTCTCCTTTATTTTCACTTTTGATTTACCTGGATGATAGAATGATTCCTTTGATGATTAAGGGATTTGCAAGAAAGTTTCAATTAAGAACCTATGATTCACTTACCTTACATGAATCTCTTGTGATCTTCCTTGATTTTATTTTGACTCATTTAGTTGAGGCTTGGATTTTTTTGTGGAAGGATTTTTCATCCTTTTTTTTTTTTAATTTTATGTTTTATTTTATTTTATTTTATTTTGTTTTATTTTAAAATCACATTATCCAATTAAGTTTGCAAAGGGGTTATTCTTTGTGAAAGGATTTTTCATCCCTTCTTTTTTTGATTAAGTTTGCAAAGGGGTTATTCTTTGTGAAAGGATTTTTCATCCCTTTTTTTTTTTTTTTCAATTAAGTTTGCAAAGGGGTTATTCTTTGTGAAAAGATTTTTCATCCCTTCTTTTTTTTGATTAAGTTGGCAAAGGGGATTTGGTTGAAATGTTTCATGTAGCCCTTTGAAATCATCAAGAATGTTTAAGGGATGAAAATCTTGATGATTATTTATGTTAAAGATGAATCTAATGTGGTAATATGCAGGACAATTTCGAATTTAAGTGCTACATATGTAAATACATGAGGGCTGAATGTTATAAATGTTTATTAACTACTTCTAGCAGCTGTGCATGAGAGTTGAATGGCATGTGAATACAGTTGAAATTTCCTTTGTTTCTTTATATTGCCGAAAATAAGGATTGCTGTTGTTGTTAGTTTAATTTTAATGTTTCATCTCCTAGTATGAGGTGATGGAACCTGTTGTTGCAAGTTGAGGACCTTCTCAACGCGAAACTGCTTTTACTTCAAATCCTTACTAGTTATTTCATTAAATATTATTTGAATATGTTATTTCAAGGATAGCTAAATCTTTGATTGATCATAATTTCATTTCAGAGAAATTTACATATGTATTATATATACATATATTTCTTTTCTACATTAACGATTCCCATGGTATCATTGATATAACATATAATACAAGTCTCTTATTTTATATTGAAATGATTTACATGGTTTCCACCTCATCCTTAGTGGCTAAATAAGAGGTTACATTTTTGTTTATGTTCATTTTCTACTTATTCTGAATCTAAATTCGGTAAACAGAATGGTGGCTTTAGGATTGTAAGTTATTGAAGTGGTAAAAAAAAAAAATATAATTGTCTTGCTATTTGTACTTGAAACATGAAGGTTTAGATTGGAAGTGGTAATCAGATATTCAAATGGAGATATGTTAATGATAGATTGATGCTAACAAATTGTTAGCTGAAGTCTGTAACCAAGAATTATTGATGTGTAGTGGGGAATGTGTTGGACTAAAGCATATACCCTCCTTACGACCTTCTTTACGAGCTATAATAGTTTATTAAAATATGGAGATATTTAATATAGTTCATCTTATTTCCACATGCTGAAAACTCAAAACTTGTATGCTTGTGTCAAATAACTCGTGATTCATGTTTTAAATTTGCTTAAACATTATCCTTGTGCCTTGAGATGTAAAATGTCTAAATTGTTGGATATGCATATGAAATATCAAAGTGGAGGCATAAGTCGGATATGCGGGGTACAGGCAATGATGCACACTCGAATAATCGTGCTTTTATAGCCGAGACAAATAAAAAATCAATACTCAATATTAGATGCTCATTTCACCTTGAGTTGGTTAATTCTAATCCCTACCTTTAAGAAATCCGTGAACCGTCAATAGGTACTACGACGTCAGATATCACACTGACACAGTAACAGATACTTCAACAACAGATACTACACCGCACTTGCACGACAATAAACACTACACCTGCATGATAACAGATACTATGCCAACACATCAAATAAAAATGCCACACACATAGCACAACACATATCACATCACACGTATGTCACAACAAACACATATTACATCGAACACATACAACACATTAAATATCACACAAAAAAAACATACATGGCACATCATACACAACACATTTAGTACATCAAATCAAACATGACATATCAAACACATCGCATCAAACACAACACATATAATTATTAAACTTATTACACACTACCCTACTACACATTACACATAACACATTGCACATTACACTTATACACTGTAGATTACACATACACATCAAATATTAAATATCACACACACACACATACCATTTATCAAATCACATACACTACACATTACCCTACTACACACTATCCATTAAACACTATACACTATACACCAGTTAACACACATCACACATCACAGAACAGATACTACAACGTACCAGATATCACACTGGTAAAGAATTCAGATACTTCAATAACAGATACTTCACTCTCAAAATTCAGATACTACAAACTGGTTCACTCACTAATTAAGTGGTAGGGATTAGGATTGCCTACTCTAGGGTGATTTGCTGGTGACTTGATCCGAGATTGATATAGACTTCAGTACTTCGGGTTGCCTGTGGGATCGAGATAGAAAAAGAAGTCTATAGACTGAGCCTATCCTCAAATAGAATTCTTATTCCCCCACTTTGATATTTTATATGTTTATGGCTAAACTTAATTTTATAGTTGCTTGTAGCTATTAGCTTGCTTCCGAGACATCGACGGAGTTGGCCAGGTACACATTTTTTTATTGTACAGTTTATTTACTTTCTTTATTACATGCATTTCTTTACTTTTGTATATATACTTACCTGTATTCATACTTTTCTTTTATGCTTGCCCCTAGGATAGGCCATCTAGGGCATGGTTAGTTTCTTTTTATTACACATGTTTATTTTGATTATTGCTCCTCTTGCATACTTGTACATACCCCTATGATAGGCCATTTAGGGCATGGTTGTTTCCTTTTTATTATACATGTTTATTTTAATTATTCCCTCGCATATGCCCTTAGGATAGGCCGTTCGAGGCATGGTCTTCTCTTTTCTCTTCTATCCTTTTTCTTTCTCGAGACGAGACGACAGAGGACGAATGAAAGATCTTCGATCAGACTTTCATAGATTTAAATAACATCTATAGGACGTTGAGGTTGTTATTTGATACGACATAAACCCTCACACTACATTTTAGGACTCAGTACGATCGTACATCGTACGATATAAGTCCTAAACTGTTTATGATTCCGAGGTTGTCGTTTGGTACGGCATAAACCCTCTCATATTTTTGGGTCATTTACATATGACATGTAGATATAAATCCCAAAACATCTAAATAATTTACAAGATTGAAACATAAAATACATCTTCACTTTCAAAGATATAAAGCCCAGTCATAGGATAGTTTGAGATGTCACTGAAGCTCTTTCAGTATCTTCGACATCTCCTACTTTTCACTTATTTGGATTCTGAGAATAACTGTTCTATATCGAACCATTCCCTTTGATTTTCCTACAACCAATCGTGAAAACCTAAACGTTGATATCCTTGAAGACGAAACCCATGATCCTTATCGAGAGTTTTCTTAGGTGACTTCGGTTGCTTAAGATGTAATTAACTATAGGGGCTTGCCTCTATAGGGAATTAGGAACCCAGATTAATCTAAACCCTGTCTAATCTGCGTATTAGACAGGGGAATTTGTCGGCTATAAAAACTCGCAGACCAAAAATAGAATCATAAACTTTTAAGTTTAGATAGTTAAGCCTACCAACAAGTGGTACGCTCATCTTTTGGGATGATGTGTCACTTGCGGTATCGTGCTCAACTATTTAAACTATTTGATATGAGATCTATCTGGTCTCGTTATTTTTAAAATAAAAAAAATAATATATCACTATTTTCAAAATCAAAACAAAATACTTTACATATTACATTAAATTAAATTTTAAAATTATTTTCAAAATAAGAAGAAAAAATTAGCCGACAATTTCTAGGCGACTCACGTGAGAATAATTCTTCTCTCCATTTTGGATCATAAGGATTTGTCTTCATACATCGATAGTGTGCCCATAATCCTATAGTCAAACATATTGCTCGCGGCAAAAAGTCAAACGTCGCATTTTGGATCAAAAAGAATTTGTCTTCATACATCGATAGTGTGCCCATAATCCTTATGATCCGGAATATTGTCACGCAGGACCTCCCTTGCCAGAGCCCCTTTCCTCCCTTTCCTCTACCCGACATCTCTCCCTCTCTCTCTCTGTTCTTGGTTCCTCTCTTTGGGTACGTATATATATATATATATATATATATATATATATATATATATATATATATATATATATATATATATATATTTATTTAATATTATTTTTTTATTTTAAATATTTTACGTATAGTATATTATTTTTTAAAAATAATTTAATTATAAAAAAATTTAATAGTTTACAAATTGATAATTTAATTATATATTTGTTTATTTTAAATGTTTTTAGTATAGTATATTATTTATAAAGATAATTTAATTATAAAAATATTTAATAATTAAATAAATTACAAATAAAAATATATATATAAGTATATATAAATAAATATATTTATATATATGTATATATAAATTTATATATTATTATTTTCTATTTTAAATATTTTAAGTATATTATATTACTTATAAATTTAATTTAATTATAAAAATATTTAATAGTTAAATAAAGAATAAAGAAATAAATATATATGTGTATATAAATATATATATATATATATATATATATATATATATATATATATATATATATATATATATATATATATATATATATATATAAATAGATATATATATAATATTATTTTTTTATTTTAAATATTTTAAGTATAATATATTATTTTTAAGTATAATTTAATTATAAGAAATATTTAATAGTTAAAAAAATTATTTATATATATAAATATATATATATATATATATATATATATATATATAATATATATATATATATATATATATATATATATATATAATATTATTTTTTTATTTAAAATATTTTAAGTATAGTATATTATTTATAAATATAATTTAAATATAAAAATATTTAATAGATAAAAAAAATATAAATAAAAATGTAAATATATATATATATATATATATATATATATATATATATATATATAATATTACTTCTTTATTTAAAATGTTTTAAGTATAGTATTTTATTTATAAATATAATTTAATTATAAAAATATTTAATAATTAAATAAATTTTAAATATATATATATATATATATATATATATATATATATAAATATAAATTTATTTAATATTATTCTTTATTTTAAATATTTTAAGTATAGTATATTATTTATAAATATAATTTAATCATAAAAATATTTAACAGTTAAATAAATTATAAATAAATAAATTTATATACGTATATAAATATATATATATATATATATACATATATATATATATACATGTATACATATATATATATATACATGTATACATATATATATATATATATACATCTATAGATATATATATAGATGTATATATATATATATATATATACATATATATATATATATATACATGTATATATATATATATATATATATATATATATATATATATATATATATATATATATATATATATATATATATATTAATATATATATAATTGTAGAAATATATATAATATTATTTTTTTATATTATATATTTTAGGTATAGTATTTTATTTATAAATATAATTTAATTATAAAAATATTTAATATTTAAAAAATTTTTAAATAAAAATATAAATATGAGGTACATAAATACATATTTATAAATATTAAAAAAATTTATTTAATATTATTTTTTAATTTTTAATATTTTAAGTATAGTATATTATTTAGAAATATAATTTAATTATAAAAATATTTAATAAATATAATAATTATAAATAAAATATATATATATAGGGGTACATAAATATATATTTATATATATAATAAAATTTATTTAATATTATTTTTTTATTTAAAATATTTTAACTATAATATATTATTAATTAATATAATTTAATTATAAAATTATTTAATAGTTAATAATATATTAAATATATATATATATATATATATATATATATATTTATATATATTTATATATAAATTTATATAATATTATTTCTTTATTTTAAATATTTAAGTATAGTATAATATTTTTAAATATAATTTAATTATAAAAATATTTAATAGTTAAAAAAATTATAAATAATTAAATAAATAATATATATATATATATATATATATATATATATATATATATATATATATATATATATATATATATATATATATATATATATATATATATATATGTATATATATTATAAATAAATAAATAAATTTATAAATTAACAAATAATTAAATAAATAAACAAATATATATATTAGTAAATAAATAAATAAATATAAATATAAATAAATATATATATATATATATATATATATATATATATATATATATATATATATATATAATAAACAAATAAATAAACAAATATATATTTTTTTATTTCAAATATTTTAAGTATATTATATTATTTATAAATTTACTTTTATTATAAAAATATTTAATAATTAAATATATTATAAATAAATATATATATAGGTATATATATATATATATATATATATATAATATTACTTTTTTATTTTAAATGTTTTAAGTATAGTATATTATTTATAAAGATAATTTATTTATTTAAAATATTTAATAATTAAATAAATTACAAATAAAAATATATATATGTATATTTAATATATATATATATATATATATATATATATATATATATATATATATATATATATATATATATATAATATTACTTTTTATTTTAAATATTTTAAGTATAAGTATATTATTTATAAATTTAATTTAATTAAAAAATTACTTATTAGTTAAATAAATTACAAATAAATAAATGAATATGTGTATATTTAAATATACATACTTATATATATATAAATTTATATAATATTATTTTTTTATTTTAAATATTTTAAGCTTAATATGTTATTTTTAAAAATAATTTAATAATAAAAATATTTAATAGTTAAAAAAATTACATATATATATATATATATATATTTATTTTAAATATTTTAAGTATAATATTTTATTTATAAATATAATTTAAATATAGAATTATTTAATTGCTAAATAAATTATAAACAGAAATATAAATAAATGTATATATATATATATATATATATATATATATATATATATATATATATATATATATATATTTTTAGTTTAAATGTTTTAAGTACAAGTATATTATTTATAAATTTAATTTAATTATAAAAATATTTAATAATTAATTAAATTATAAATAAAAATAATGGGTCAATGGTTTGGTCATCGGATCAAGGATTGACCATTTTCACCAAAGTTCTCTTTTTGGTCAGAGATTGACTTATGGGTCAATAATAGGTCATTAATTCAAAAATTGACTATTTTGACCAAAATTGGCTTTTTGGTCAAAAGTCGACCTATCGAGGTCAATGAGTTTGTCTTTGGATCGAGGATTAACCATTTTGACCAAAGTTATCTTTTTGGTCAGAGATTGACTTATTAGGTCATTAATTCAAAAATTGTTTATTTTAACCAAAATTGACTTTTTGGTCAAATGTTGACCTATTGGCCAATGGGTTGGTCATCGGTCAAGGATTGACCATTTTGACCAAAGTTGATTTTTTTGTTAAAAATGACCTATCGGGTCAATGGGTTTGTCATTAGAGCAAAGATTAACCATCTTGACCAAAGTTGACTTTTGGTCGAGAGATTGGTTTACTCGGTCAAAAATCGTCATTAAGTCGAAAATCGATTATTTTAATCAAAATTGACTCTTGGGTTAAAAGTTGACATATTGGGTCAATGAGTTGGTCATTGGGTTAAGGATTGACAATTTTGACCAAAGTGGTCTTTTGGTTAAAATTTGACATATTTAGGTCAATGAGGCGGTCAGTAGGTCAAAAATTGACAATTTTGAGCAAAATTGACTTTTTGGTCAAAAGTCAACTTATTGGGTCAATATGTTGGTTATTAGGTCAAGGATTAACCATTTTGGCCAAAGTTGACTTTTTAGTCAAAAGTTAACAAATTGGGTCAATTGGTTGGTTATTGGATGAAGGATTGAACATTTTCACTAAAGTTGACATTTAGGTCATTGTTTAAGAAATTAACCATTTTGACCAAATTTGACTTTTGGTCAAAAGTTGACCTTTTGGGTCAATGAGGTGGTCATTAAGTCAAAAATTGACAATTTTGACCAAAATTGACTTTTTTGTTCAAAAGTTGACCTATTTAGTAAAAAATTGGTAATTATGTCAAAAATTTACTATTTTGACCAAGATTGAATTTTTAGTCAAAAGTCGATCTATTGGGTCAGTGAGTTGGTTATTGGGTCAAGGATTGAAAATTATGACCAAAGTTGACTTTTTGGTCAAAGATTTACTTATTGGGTTAATAATTGGTCATTAGGTCAAAATATGACCATTTTGACCAAAGTTGACTTTTTTGTCAAAAGTTGACCTATTTGGTTAATGGGGGGTTATTAGGTCAAAATTTGACTATTATGACCAAAATTGACTTTTTAGTCTAAGGTTGACATATTAGGTCAATGTGTTGGTTATTGGGTTAAGGTTTGACCAATTTGACCAAAGTTGACTTTTTGGTCAAAAGTTAACCTATTGCGTCAATGGGTTGGTCATTGGGTCAAGGATTGATAATTATGACCAAAGTTGACTTTTTGGTCAGAGATTTACTTATTGGGTCAATAATTGGTCATTAGATAAAAAATTGTTTATTTTGACTCTAAAAAGTTATCTTTTCGATCGAAATTTGACTCAATTTAGTCAATGGGTTGATCATTGGTCAAAATTGACCATTTTGACCAAAGTTAGACTTTTTAGTCAAAAGTCGATCTATTTGGTCAATGGGTGGTCATTAGGTCAAAATTGACTATTTTGACCAAAATTGACTTTTTAGTCAAAATTTAACTTATTGGGCAATGGGTTTGTCATTGGGTCAATCATTGACCATTTTGTCCAAAGTTGACTTTTTTTTATCGAGATTGCTTTACTGGGTAAAAAATTGCTCATGAGGTAAAAAATTGACTATTTTAATCAAAATTTACTTTTTAGTCAAAGTTGACATATTGGGTCAATGGGTTGGTCATTGGGTTAAGGATTGACAATTTTGACCAAAGTTGTTTTTTGGTCAAAATTTGACCTATTTAGGTCAATGAGGCGGTCAGTAGATCAAAAATCGATAATTTTGAGCAAATTTGACTTTTTGATCAAAAGTCGACTTTATCGGTCAATAGGTTGGTCATCGGATCGAGGATTAACTATTTTGGCCAAAGTTGACTTTTTAGTCAAAAGTTAACAAATCGGTCAATGGGTTGGTCATTGGATGAAGGATTGACCATTTTCACCAAAGTCGACATTTAGTGTCATTGTGTCGAAATCGACCATTTTGACCCAATTCGACTTTTTGGTCAAAAGTCGACCTTTCGGGTCAATGAGGTGGTCATTAAGTCAAAAATTGCCAATTTTGACTAAAATCGCTTTTTTGTTCAAAAGTCGACCTATTAGGTCAATAATCGGCAATTATGTAAAAATTTACTATTTCGACCAAAATTGACTTTTTGGACAAAAGTCGATCTATTGGATTCATGGGTTAAGTTATCGGGTCAAGGATTTACCATTTTGACCAAAGTTATCTTTTTGTTCAAAGGTTGATATGTTGGGTCAATGGGTTCGTCATTGGGTCAAGGATTGATAATTATGACCAAAGTTGACTTTTTGGTCAGAGATTCACTTATTGGGTCAATAATTGGTCATTAGATCAAAAATTGTCCATTTTGACCTAAAAAGTTGACATTTCGGTCAAAATTTGACCAATTTAGTCAATGGGTTGATCATCGGGTCAAAATCGACCATTTTGACCAAAGTCGATTTTTGGTCAAAAGTCGACTTATTTAGTCAATGGGTGGTCATTAGGTCAAAAATCGACTATTTCGACCAAAATTGACTTTTTGGTTAAAATTTGACTTATCGGCAATGGGTTTGTCATCGGGTCAATCATCGACCATTTTGTCCAAAATTGACTTTTTGGTCGAGATTGATTTATCGGGTCAATAATTTGTCATTAATTCAAAAATCGATTATTTTGGTCCTTAGGGCAAAAATTAATTATTTTGACCAAAATTAAATTTTAGGTCAAAAGTCGAGCTTATGAGTCAACGAGAGAGGTCATTATGTCGAAGTCGACCATTTTGACAAAAATTAACTTTTTGGTCAAAAGTTGATCTATTTTGGTCAAAAATTGACTTATCGGTTAAAAGTTGACTTATCATTTGACCAAAGTTGACTTTTTGGTCAAAAGTTGACTTATCAGGTCAATTCGTGGTCATTCAAGAAAAAATCGACTATTTTGACCAAAATTGACTATTTACTCAAAAGTTGACCTATTGGGTCAATGGGTTTATTATCAGGTTAAGGATTGAATATTTTGACCAAAGTTGACTTTTTGGTCAGAGATTAACTTATTGAGTGAATAATTGGTCATTAGATCAAAAATTAACTATTTTGACTAAAGTTTACTTTTTGGTCAAAAACCGACCTATTTGGTCAATGGGTTGGTCTTTCTGTCAATGAGTTGGTCATTGGGTCAGAAATTGGCCATTTTGACTAAAGATTACTTTTTGGTCAAAAGTCGACTTTATTTTGACCAAAATCGAATTTTTGCTCAAAAGTTAACTTATCGGGTTCAACTACGCGGTCATTGGGTCGATATTGACTATTTTGACCAAAGTTGACTTTTGGTCAAAAGTTGACCTATTTGGTCAATGAGTTGGTAATTGGTCAAGAATTGACCATTTTGATCAAAGATGACTTTTTGGTCAAAAGTAGACCTATTGAGTCAATGGGTTGGTCATTGGGTTAAAAATTGACCATTTTCACTAAAGTTGACTTTTTGGTTAGAAGTTGACCTATTTGGTCAATAAGTTGGTAATTGGGTCAAGAATTATCCATTTTGACCGAAGATGATTTTTTGGTCAAAAATCGATCTATCGAGTCAGCTGGGTCGGTCATTGTGTCAAAAATTGACCTTTTTTACCAAAGTCGACTTTTTGTTCAAAAGTCGACCTATTAGGTCAAAGGCGGTCATTAGGTCGAAAAATGATTATTTTGACTAAAATTGACTTTTGGTCAAAAGTTGACCAATTGGTTAATGAGTTTGTCATCGGGTCGATGATCGACCATTTTGACCAAAGTTGACTTTTTTGTCGAGATCGATTATCGGGTCAATAATTGGTCATTAATTCAAAATAGATTATTTTGACCAAAATCGACTTTTTTGGTCAAAAGTCGACTTATTGTGCCAATGGTTTGGGCATTAGGTCGTGGATTGATCATTTATATTTAATAGTTAAGTAAATTATAAATAAAAATATATATAGATATGTAAATTATAAATAAAAATATATATAGATATGTATATATATATATATATATATATATATATAATATTATTTTTTTTATTTTAAATGTTTAAATATAGTATATTATTTATAAATATAATTTAATTATAAAAATAATTAATAGTTAACTAAATTGTAAATATATAGCTATATATAAAGATAAATATATATATATATATATATATATATATATATATATATATATTTAATATTATTTTTTTATTTTAAATATTTTAAATATAGTATATTATTTATAAATATAATTTAACTATAAAAATTTTTAATAGTTAAATAAATTATAAATAAATAAATATATAAGTGTATATATATATATATATATATATATATATATATATATATATATATATATATAAATTTTTATAATATTATTTTTTTATTTTAAATATTTTAAGTATAGCATATTATTTATAAATATAATTTAATTATAAAAATATTTATTAATTAAAAAAATTATAAATAAAAAAAATATATATTGGTATATATAAATATATATGTATATATATATATATATATAAATTTATTTAATATTATTTTTTTATTTTAAATATTTTAAATATAGTATATTATTTATAAATATAATTTAATTATAAAAATATTTAACAATTAAGAAAATTATAAATATATATATATATATATATATATATATATATATATGTAGATTTATATAATATAATTTTTTTTAAATAATTTAAGTACTGTATATTATTTATAATATAATTTAATTATAAAAATATTTAATAATTAAATAAATTTTAAATAAAAATATATATTATTTATAAATTTAATAATTATATATATATATATATTTCTTTTTAAAAGAAAGAGAGTCTTATGGCTCCCTACGCGTTGATATCATGTAAATGTTACAAAAAGAGTGGGGGAGGTGAAGCTCTTAAATTGTCGTCCAGAAGGGTTCGACCTCCACGGTACAACTCGACGCCAAATAAAAGAGCAATCATTGTTGCAATAACAAAAAACACAGCAAGTTTAATCTCATATCAAAAGGAACATAGCAGGTAGAAGCAAATTAAAGTGTGGCTGCACAGAAACGAAACTCCAGCAAGCTAACTACTGGGCAAAGAAGAAATATTCCTCGCTCCTTTTTCTGTGGATTTCAGTAGAGGCAATAAAAGAGTGATGGAGAGTATATCGCCGCGAAGCTGAGGTCCTAAGTATGCAGTAATAACTTCCTCCATGCAGGACGCTGGAGAGGATGTAATGGTTTGAGCGCGCTCCAGGTACATGCAGGTATGGAACCGAACCTGAACTTAAAACACACATATAAGGTTTGTATATATATGTAAGGTTTATATATATATATATATATATATATATATATATATATATATATATATATATATATATATATATATATATATATATATATGTGTGTGTGTGTGTGCGCGCGCGCGCGCGCGTGTAAGCCTGTGCAATTAGGAGGAAATCAAATAGCAAACAGCCAACGACAAAAGAGTTTGCATAGTCTTTAGATAGCAAAATAAAATACGTCACACATGAACTGGAAGGAATAGAAACCATGGCATATAAAGTTTGCTTCATATAAGGATTCCTGCATGTATTTATATATTTATAAAGCTATATATATAAATATATTGAATATAAAATTATATAGAGAAATATATATAAGTTTATATACCATAACTGTATATATAGAATTCATATATATATAAACAACAATTTATATATATATATATATTGACATATGTATATCTATATATAGTTATGAAAAAATTTATACATTCATATCTATAAATATTTATGTATGTATATATAATAAAGGGGTAGTACCAGTTACTGCTCAAATAAAGAATAAGAAGATCAAGAGAATCGAAGAATTGGTATATCCACGTTATCTCCATTGAGCAAAATCGATAAGTTCGGGGACGGGTTAGTACCCACCAAAATCTGAGCACTTAATGAACTGAGATTGGCCAACCAATTAGCTGTTCTATTTTCTTCCCTGTAGATGAAATTCCAACTGACCGAGATATGAGAAATGATGTATTTAATGCGATTTATATAATATATAATATCCCACGGTATCGATATATTATTAGTTAAAGCAAGAAATAAATTGGACGAATCCACCTCAAAAATAATGCAATGCTAATTGAAACGCACTGCAATAGAGACCACCAACATTAAGGCATGACCTTTGGACTGCAATGGAGTGTCCGCAATACAAGGGGAAGAAAAGAAGAGCATGCATTTTTTTCTGAATTACGAGCAACTCCACCAACCCCCGCACGGGACGGTCTCCAACTCCCATCGACATTAAATTTAACCCAACCAGTATTGGGCGGCCGCCATCTCACCAAAATAGGGAGTTGCGGAGAGGTAACTGTCTCATGAACACTATGGTCAAAATGTGCAATGCCCAAGAAGAAACTAGCCTTCATATGACTTAGCTTATAAACCGTGTTAACATAGGCCAAATGTTGGAGAAAATAGTATTGGAAGAAACCGAAGTGCATTTGTGATGAATGACATTTCGTGCCATCCATAAAAACCAGCAAATAATAAAGGGATAGATGGTAAAAAAATAATTAAGCCGGCAATCGAAAGCCCATAAGTCATAAAAATCCTCACGGACGGACATAAGTGCCAAACCAACGACCCCCTTTCATCCAAATAGAATGAGAGAAAGGACAAGTAATAAAAATGTGATGTAAAGACTCTTCCTCCATCTTACAAAAACAACATCTAGAAGCTAACCAAAGTCCTTTCAACTTAAGAATATCATCGCAAGGCAAAACCTTATGAAAAATTCTCCAGGCTAAAAAAGGCATCGAAGGGGTTAAAGCATGTGACCAAATGCTCTTACCCCAAGAGGTTGGCTGAAAATGATGTAAATGGTAGTAAATCGTCTTTGAGATAGTCCTATTTGATGCAAATTTCGTTATAGGATAGTCAATCTTAGTCGAGTCAAAAGGGATGGTAGATATAAAGCTAGCATTATCGACCCCAACAAGTTGATGCAAAAGCGGGATATTCCAAGTGTGATCCCGCCAAACATCGGACACAAGAAGATCACGTTAGCATCCGGTCCAGGAATAAAATGAACCGGAGACCAAGTATCATGCCAAAACGATATGTTACCATTGCCCAAGTCCCAGTAAATAAGGTGTTTAGCCCAATCCCTGCAAGATAAGATTCGCTTCCACTTTCTAGAATCACCCTTCCTCCAGACAACGAGAGAAGGGTGACGATTCCTGCAATATTTATCATGCACAAAGGAAGACCATAACGAATCATGCTTACGAAAATTGAGCCAGTGTTTGAATAAATTAATCTCAGCAATGTGGTGAAGTTGTTTGAATCCCAAACCACCGGCAGTGGTAGGTTGACATACTTTCTTCCAAGAGCACCACTTTTTACCAGAGTACATACCCGCCCAAAGAAATTTATTAAAGCATCTCTCAATAATTTTTTGAGTGGTAATCTTAACGGGCAGGACTTGTAAACCATACAACACCAGACTCTGAAGGATACTCTTAAGGACAGTAATATGACCACCAAGGATAAGAACTTATTTTTCCAATCAAGAATGCGGTTCTTAATTTTTTTAACAACATTATCAAATTGAGTTTGTCTCATCCTACCCTTAAGCAAATGAACTCCCAAATACTTTAAGGGAAGGGTGGAAATAGCAAACCCAGTGTAGTGAGTAGCCCAGGAGGATTTCCTACCATCAACAGAGTTCCCAAAATATAAATGACACTTGGAAGGGTTGAAATGTAACCCAAAAAAAGCTTGAAAGTCCTCCAAAAATTGAAAAATTTTCTTAATAGAAACCTTGGAAGCGTTAGAGAAAAGGACGACGTCATCCGCATAAGCTAAATGGGAAACCAACACGCCAGATTTAGAAGCAAAATGGAGATTCAGCCTTTTAACGAAGAGGTCATTTAAGACACGAGAAAATAATCAAAAACCAAAATTAAAATAGTGGGAGAAAGAGGGTTGCCCTGCTTAATCCCACGGCCCGGACTAAAGTAGCCATGAACCTCACCATTAATAAGGATGCTATAAAGATTGGAATGAAGCCAGATGGAAATAAGTAAACAAAGGGGTAGGAAAACCCCTAGCCCTGAGAACACCCAAAATAAAATCCCAACTCATAGAATCATAAGCTTTGCGGATATCCAATTTAGTCACCATATTGCCCCCCTACATTTTTTATCAATCTCGTGGATCATCTCTTGAGCTGACATGATATTATCAGTGATCCCTCTACCTTGGATAAACGCCGACTGATTAGGAGATATAAGAAGGTGAAGGTGAGGTTGCAACCGTTTCACAATAATTATATATATATATATATATATATATATATATATATATATATATATATATATATATATTAATCTTAATTATTGTTTTTATCATTTGTTTTATCATTATCGCAGCTTACCTGCCATACATTCAGATTATCTTCACTTACGTTATTATATGTGGTTTTGATGGGCGGCACATAAGAATTTGTATTACTGCATGAAGGAGAAACATAATCTTTGAGGTGATTCAACTTAGTTTTACCAGAGACTAAACCAGATATTTCAGATTCATTGGATTTTGCAGAAGTACAAGATTTCCTATCATTCGCATGCTTTGTATTCCTTCTAATAAAATATTCTCTCTTCAACAATGGTTTTTTAACCTTGCTCAACTCCACATTCACTTGATAATCAAATGTGGAAGTTTTGGGCAAAACCTTACCCTTTATTCTAATCAACTCTTGAGCTGAAGAACTATCTGCAGATTCCATTGGTTCCTTACTTATGGTTGAAGTTGCAGAACAGTGAGAAGAAATCAGATTTGCAGTATATGGTTTTGTATTTTGAGCAAAACATGCATCACTCATATTCTCGGGAGAATAACTATGATTTACCTCAGGAACTAAAGGATTTTCCATTACATTTTGTCTTACTTTGGCAGACGGGTCAGTCTCCTTAGCATGGAGCACAACAGAAGTGTACAAGTTTTTAATAGTTTCAACATCAAAGGCATTGGAAGCTTTTTGTGGCAATGATAATCTCTTCATAGCTGCCACCTCTGCTGCATGAGAAAGGCATAACCTTCTTAAAGCTTGTTTCTTAGTTAGTGATTCTGAAATTTCTTGTCTAGGCATATAAGAGATTCCAATTACTTTCTTCACATTACATTTATTAAGCAAATCTACAGCTTTCTAGCGAGAAGGGCCCGAAGACCCTCCAGTAAGACCGTCTTCCACAGATAGCTGAAAAGAACTCTCAGCAGAGTCATCTCCTTTAAAATTACTAATATATGCGTTGCATTTGCTCGAATGAAAAATATGATCCTGTGCTTCTATTGATTCAACAATTTCAGACACAGAACCAGAAGAAACCATTTTTGTATAGCTATACCATAAGCCAAACTTTTCAGACTATCCAATTAACCAGATGTTAAGACATGGCATTACTAAGCAACACACAACCCCTTCTACCGTTGAAGAAATACAAATGTGTAAAAGAGTGCTATCATTTTTACCTTTCAAACATGTAGAGTATGACTAAATATATGGATCACTAATCTGGCAATATGATCTACAACTCTCAACACGCGTCTATCATAATTTGCAGCCATTTTAAGCTGATGAGAACCAGCTGAAAAATATTCACATAAAAAGAATGGCATCAAAGAGCCGGAACCCTTATATGACACCCCGGAGAAATGAAATCCTAAGAAGAATCCTAGAAGGCCGGCGACGAAGCGCTGTAGGGACTCAGCTAGAGGTACAAGACGGAAAAAGAAGGTTGCATGGAGCAGGGAGGGTTCTAAAGCAAAGAGAATGGGAAAGCGTCAGAGTAAAATGCAAGTCACGAGAAGGAGCGGCGTCCACGCCGAAGAAGAGGCGAGTCCTAAAGAGGGGTAAAAATCGAAAGGTTATTGAAGGGATATTGGTAAAGGGTTTAAATTGAAAAGAGTAGATGGGGAAGATGAAAGGTTAAAAATGGCGGAATGAAAAAGATGAACAGCGGATCGTCGATCCCGCGGGCATGCGGATATATATATATATATATATATATATATATATATATATATATATATATATATATATATATATATATATAATATTATTTTTTTATTTTAAATATTATAAGTATAGCATATTATTTATAAATATAATTTAATTATACAAATTTTTAATAATGAAAAAAATTATAAATAAAAATATATAAATAGGTATATATATATATATGTATATATATAAATTTATTTAATATTATATTTTTATTTTAAATATTTTAACAAAAGTATATTATTTTTAAATAAAATTTAATTATAAAAATATTTAATAACTAAATAAATTATAACTAAAAATACATATATATAGGTATGTATAAATATTATATATATATATATATATATATATATATATATATGTATATATATATAAATTTATTTAATATTATTTTTTTATTTTAAATATTTTAAGTATAGTATATTATTTATAAATATAATTTAATTATAAAAATATTTAATAGTTAAGTAAATTATAAATAAAAATATATATAGGTATATATATATATATATATATATATATATATTTTTTTTAAATATTATAAGTATAGCATATTATTTATAAATATAATTTAATTATACAAATTTTTAATAATGAAAAAAAATTATAAATAAAAATATATAAATAGGTATATATATATATGTATATATATAAATTTATTCAATATTATATTTTTATTTTAAATATTTTACCAAAAGTATATTATTTTTAAATAAAATTTAATTATAAAAATATTTAATAACTAAATAAATTATAAATAAAAATACATATATATAGGTATGTATAAATATATATATATATATATATATATATATATATATATATATATATATATATATATATATATATATATATATATATATATATATATATATATATATATATATATATATATATATATATATGTATATATATATAAATTTATTTAATATTATTTTTTTATTTTAAATATTTTAAGTATAGTATATTATTTATAAATATAATTTAATTATAAAAATATTTAATAGTTAAGTAAATTATAAATAAAAATATATATAGGTATATATATATATATATATATATATATATATATATATATATATATATATATATATATATA